>JAHHUM010000300.1:654798-1211264 GCA_036173005.1 Crenichthys baileyi | reverse complement strand
AAAGGGTTGAATTAAACAGCGAAAGGGCAAAAAAAAAAGGGAGTTAAAAGGGAAACCCCTTTTTATTAGGTAACTCTTTTCTCATGAAATTTTATTTCATTTTATTTTATTAAAGATAAACAAATTTAATGTAAAAATAAATACTTTTTAAAACCACAAAGGTCGGGTGTGTTTTCAACAAGTTTTACTATTTTTATACCCTACTGTTTTTTTGTATGGACTCCAGATGTGAAACCAGGGGAATTTAAAAAACCCAGCCCCAACACAAATTTAAAAACCATGGTTTACAACTTTTTTTTTTAAAATTTCCCGGGCACATGAAAAAAACCCCACCTTTCGCGCAATTGAGGTATTTTTTAAACCAGCCACTGCACATCTAGAGACTAAAACTTTACCCATTCTTCTTCGCAGAATGGCAATTTTTAAGTCCTGTCAAGACCCTTTAAAGGTGGTTTTTGGGTTTAAAAGGACTTTACGGGGCCCATTCTAACAAAATGAATGCTGGGGGATCCTTCCTTTGGGTAGCCGGGGTATAGATTAAGGGGGTAAAGGGCTGCAGGATTTTGGGAATCTCTCCCCACGAGTCTAAAATAAAATTTTCTTCCATTTACTGCCCTTTTAAAAAACCGTTTACCCATAAAGAGGGCTTCTTTTTTAATTTTCCTTCAAAAAATACTTTCTTCTTTTTTCCCCCTTGCCATTAAAACCATTTATGCAATCCCAGGAAAAGGGACCTCCAGCGAGCAGTAAACCCTCTGAAGCTCCTCCAAGTTAGCGGGGACCTCTGGGCCCTACTGGGGTGTTTTAAGTTGTCCTTTTTCCAGCCGGTCGGGTTTATTTTTTACAGTTTTTGGGAGGTTTGCAGTTCTGCCATCATATGCTTTCAATTTTCAGACAATGGACTGAACAGTGCCTTTATGATGCCGTTTGTTTTTTAATGTTCTTCTAAAAAACACTGAGACCCCTTAAAAACTGTATACTGTTTGAAATTATTTCCCCCTGTTAACAAATTTTGGGTTTGACATCGGGTTAAAAGCGATTTTATTTTTGGGGGATTAGTGATGGGGGGAAAGAATACAAAAGCCCACCAAACTTTTCAGGCTTCAGACTTTGTGTCTGAACTCATGTCCCTTGCAGATGTACGTCATTTTTGTCCCTTTTTGAAAAATGCCAGGAAACAGATCTTAAAAAAAAAAAAAAAATGTTATTGCAGCATCGAATCAGGATTTAATACAAGCCAGAAACTAGAAACCCTACAAAACCAAGCAACCCTGTTAGGAACTCTAAATCATGCGGGATGACTTTTGCTTCCTGTGACAGAGGGGGTCCAACCACCCACACACACACACACACACACACACACACATACATACCCAGAGTGAAACTGACACAGTGGCAGCCCTGCACATCTGTACGAGAGCGGCACTAACAGCACCCTGAGGGAGAGCGCTGTATTCTCCTCAGGCCCACAGAACTGTAACCGACATCCAGAAATTTTTCTAACGTAACGCAACCCCAAAAACACACAGAAAGTGAAAGTCGGCAAAAATTTAAAGGGGCCGATAGAAAAATGAAAAAACACATGCTTTCGGGGAACACAAAAAAAACACCCTCCCACTCGCCCCTGCGTTTAAAGGGGTTGACGGGCTTTACCCTTTTTGGGATAAACAACACCTTGAGCCATAATCAAATATTACACTCTCCTTTCCACCCTTTTCTCCCCCCTTTCCTTTTCAGTTTCTCCTATCCCCCCCCCTTTATCGCTAGGCAGCTGGGCCCCCCTTTCCCTTTTTCCCTTTTGCTTCCCCCTTTTTTTTCAAAACCCCCCTTTTCCTCCTCCCCGGGTGAGCGGCTGCAGAGGGAGGTTGTCGCCTCTCTTCCCTGTCAAACAAATTAAAATGGCTGCTGTTTGGATGGGGCTTCTTTCTGCCACGACCTTCACCTCCAAATATACACACAGACACTATCACAGAAACTAGCAACCCAGAGTTGTCACCAACACACAGTGTGCCACCCAAATCCTAAAGTACCATTTGGTTGATAAATTTGAGATAATGAAACTTTTCTTATGAGATAGAAATCAGTCCATAAATGATGCCTCTGAATGTTTTACAGATCTGTAGGAACCAGGTCAGGAATGATTTTCCCAAACTGCTAAAAAACTTTAATGTAAAAAACAAATCTGTTTCTTTGAAGCAAGGATTTCATAGAGCGTCCCAAATTTCCTACATTTCTAGTGAAAAATTTCCTACTTTTCCCCACTTTCCCCCCAATGAAAACCCATCGGAGAGGAAGAAGAGCAGTTTGCCTTTTTATTTCGGGAAAAGCAAAAAAAAAAGGGGGTATATAGGCCTTAAACCAACTGGGGAAATAAAAAAGGGGAAAGTGCGGCGAAAAAGAGTCCCGTGACATTGAAAGTTCCGAGCTAGTTGCTAGAGCAGGGGAACCCATTTTTGAACAGTAAGATGTCCCACAACCCCCTTAGAATCCGCGAGGATGTCCGACTATGTCGGAGCCTATAAGGTTCTGCAGTCCACAGGTTTGAAACTGACATCGTTGGATGATTTCGTCTTTATAACTCGGAGTTGTTGAAATTCAAGACTTAATTTGATTTGGTGAAATCATAACGTCTAATGATACCTTTTTTCTTTCCAGCACTAGAAATTACATCCAGCTGAAGATGTTTTACATAGACATTACAAAAGTATGTTTTGCACAATGCTTTTTTTGTTTTGTTTTTTTTTTGTTTTGGGAAAAACCTTCTTTAAACTCCATCAAAATTTTCATATGCCGACCCTTTTCTCCTGTTTCTTAATTTCCTTTTATTTTGTACCCATAAAGAACAAAATTGGGAACCCTTTAACCCCAAAATTTGGGAGGTGCATTTATTGGGGAAAGAAAAAGGGTTTGTGTGGCAAAGTTTTTTTTCCTTTAAAACCCCCCAAAGGCTACTGGCTGCAGAGAGTTTGGCCTGTTTCTGGGCAGACTTGACAGAAGAATTAGTCTCAATCAGCTCACAAGAGTTAAGACTACAGATAAAAAATAAAAACAGAAACTGTTTAAAATTGACAAACTCAATACCAAACCTATCAAAATCCCATTGAACAACAATGCTAGAAACCTGTCTGAAGAGGCGTAACAGGGCTCCACTAAACAACTAATTTTGTTTGTGTGCAACAGTTTATGAGTGTCCAAATAACAATTACATCTCATTTTAAAACAGTAAAAAAAATATTGATTTTATGCAGAAAAGTGATACTTTCAGCTGCTTCCATTGCAGCCATGTTTTAGCACAGCTCACTATATATAAACTATTCTGGTCACACAGTTGTTGAGAGAGAAGGAGGTTTTGATGCACACCTCTACACATCACAGTAATAGTGCTGGTTTCAAATGTATACCTGAAGGCTGACAGAAATTTTAGGTTTTTTAACTTAAATTACATTTTTTGTCACCAAGGGTCGCTGTGGTGAATTACAGGCAGACAGAGAGCTTTAGAATCACTGAGTTAGGTGTCGGTCTGTTAGGTTCCTAAAATACTTTTGTTAGAGGTTATTTCTACCTATTTCCTTCCCTTTACTGGACAAATAAATGTATGAAACTTTATTGAATGAGGTCACATTTGAGATTGAGACTTTGCTTTCACTACTTTCTTCTTGAACAACCATTGTTTCATGCGTTCCATTAGAGCTACAAACCACTGGAAAGGAAAAGTTATAGAAGTCATGAAATATTTTTTTCAGCTTCAACCATCACTATTTTTTCCTGGCTTTGTCAAATTTTGAGAAGATTAAGAGCTCGACATAAAATAAATGTTTAGATTTTTTTGATCTAAAAAGCACACAATGAAGGCATTTCATATGTAGTTAAAACAAATATCAGTATATCGATAAACTCTGTTGAATATTCAATAGAGTACAAAACAACAGCATACAGTTGCAAATGCACCTTTTTATTTATTTATATATGTGTATATTGTACATTGCAGATATGTATATTCTGTAATGCAAAAACAAAAACTAAAGAGCAAAGTGTACCGGAGTCAAATTCCTTGTTTGTATGTATGAACTTGGCAATAAAGCTGATTCTGATTCTGATTCTACTTTCATTGAACCAACAGTGGTAAAGATAGTAGAAGTAATCCCAACAGCGTTGTGAGGTTTTGGGTTTGCAAACATCGTCTATTACAATTCATCATTCATCATTGTCATAACAAATCGTAAATCTTATCACAATTTTAAAATTATTCATGATAACAATAAACAATATAATAATTGCCCATTTTAGTTAATTTGAGCTGCAGGTTTCATTATCACTATATAAGTCTTTGGTGGGCTGTGTTATGCACTGATGCCCAGGTGTGCGTTCCTTGGAGGATTACTGTCACTCTTCAGCCCCTTTCAGTGGCTCTTCAGCCATCCTCATACTCCATTTAATTAAGGCGTTTTTTTAAAACAAATAATATGACTTTGTGATGTGACCCAGAAAATTGAACTGACATCTCTACTTCTGTTGGCCATGGGATGTGTAGATGAGGACCTCTGAACTAAAAGGTCGTTTTTAAAAATCACATCTACAAATATAGATTTTTTAAAAATATTTTTAAGTTAGTGACACAGATATACTCAATAGACAAAGAGTCACATATTCAAGCATTTATTTTGGTTCATTTTGATGCTTAACGTTTTCACCAAATAAAAATCAACAATTCGGATTCTTAGAAAATTAGGAGATTACATAAGACCACTGAAAAGAAATAAAATGGAAATCTTACCCTAATAAATGTATGTTCATGTACTACAAAGTACACTGTATGTACTCAATTTTGTATGGGTTCCTTTTGTATAAATTACTGCATCAATGTGGCACGGCATGGAGACAATAAGCCTATGGCTCTGCTGACGAGCTAAAACTGTCAGGTAGGTGTCTGCTCTGACTTTGGACTCGGCAAAACTCCGTGTACCAACACCAGCAGATGGCACAGCTACTCACATTCTTACTGTGGAAACTTCAAACTGGACCTAAAAACAACTTCAATTCTAAACCTCCAGAATCCGGGAGGTTCAGAATGAAAATAATTTCATCTGAAAAAAAGACTTGTTCACAGAACAGTTCAGTCCCTTTCTTCTTAGCCCAGATAAGATGCTTCTAAATGAGTCTCAGGTTCAGAATCAGCTTAACATCAAGAATATAGCTAAGTCATAGGCCATGTCCTGGACATATCTGCATGTATGGTGGCTCCTGAAGCGCCAACCCCAGCTGCAGTCCACGCTTTGTCAATCTCCCCAAACTCTTGATTGGACTATGCTTCAAAGTCCCGTCAAGGCTGAAGTTTTAGCTGTCTCTTGGGCTTTTTTTTTAATCATGCTTTTTCCTTACAATCAACTTCCCATTAAAAAGCTTTATTACAGCACTCTGAAAAGCCAGCTTCTTTATCCAATAAACTGTTTTAACACCCTCTACAAGAGTCTTTGTAGGGGGTGTCAAAGAATATCTGCTGGACAAACAGTAGTTTTTGTCCATGATTGTGTAGGCCACAACATAAGGCCAGAATCATCAACGTTAAAAGAAGTAAATGCTTGAAATATACCACTCTTATGATGCACTAGTTTCATTTTTTGAATTTAATTAATCATACATTTAATTACATTAAAATGGTTCCAGTTTATTAAGATGTAACAGTAATTTTGTGGCTTTTGGTAGCTGTAATTTCGTTTACTTTTTATAAAAAATTTTTTAGAACAGTATTATGTAACTTTTACAATCTTTAAGCCATGCTTCAAATAAATAAATACCATTTATTACCAAGTGGACTTGAGGCAATGTGCACCTCCCAGCATTTACCCACACAATAACCTGACTTATGGTAAATCAGAAAAGTTCAGTTTATTTTTTTAGCCCGGGCGGGTTTTGCATCTTTTTTTCCTTTCTGCGACAGAAAAAATAAATATGGTTTTTTACCCGGAGGAAGAAGAGGGTCCCCTAATGCTCACTATTTGGGGGCAGACTAGGGGGCCTCAATGGGACATGCTGATGTGTCTTTGCATGCTTAGCTGGTGTTACACAACAACCAGTACCCAGTCAATGGGTGGCTTGAAAAAGAGCAGGGGTGAAAGGTGTGTGTGTGTGTGTCCTGAAGTGCATCTGTGTGTGTGTGAATGTAAGTAGGCGTTAGTGACTCAACGAACGTCGTTCCCAAGGCATTTCCCAGGGGGACTCCCCAAATAAAGAGCAGGAAGCTTTCCCTTAATCTAAAGGCCACCCCTATCTCCCCGAGCCAACACACACACACACACACACACACGTAGATAAAGGGTGAAGCTCTTTGTCACGGCCGAGGAATCAAACACATGGGTGGAGGGGTGAAGGAGAGGAAAGGGAAGGAGAGGGTGGGTGGGGGTCTGTTGTCTGTACACAGGGTGAAAATATGCTAATCAACCAGGAGGCCCTGTTCAAAACCAAACCATCACAGCCTCGTTCCATCGTGGCCCGGCAGATATGAAGGAGTCTGGAGCTGAAAAAGCAGATGGCAGCGGCTTCTTCGAGCAGCTGAACAGACTCACGAGAGGCCTCGGCCGTGTCGACTGCAACTGCTCAATTTCAGCAGATGTAATGGGGAGGCACTCCAAACACCCACGTGAGAGGTGTAAGCCTAAAGATCTTTTGACATTGAGGTGCCTGCCGTCACCTATTAAAAACAGGGGGACCTTCAGAGGTCAGTGTGCCAAACAGCCCCTGAGTCATCTGCTAGGAATTTCTGAAAATGTTCAGACATCCAAATCACTGCACTTTCTGGGACTTCAGTCGACTTTTTCTGCGGGACAACTCGTTCATTATCTCATCACTCCATCGTCAAGGGTAATGCAGCACAATGGCATGGAAGAGAGGGAGACTGAGAAACGGAAGGAGGGCTGGATCAGGGGAGAGAAGGCGACAGATGCTACCTGTCTGTCTCAGAGGTACCCTGATTACTTGAAGACGAGGAGGAGAGGGGAGGAGGCTGCGTGTCTGTTCATCAGAGCCGGCAGAACAAAACAAAACAGAGGAATTGCGTGTGTGGGGTGCGTATGTGTGGGTGTGAATCTGCCCCTTTTACCAGCGAGAGCAGAACGGAAGTGTACGTGTGGCTAATGAACCATGAACACCCGGGTCTCCTGGGGTCACACGCACACACAAATGGGATGAGATTCAGGCAGCATGGTTCAAGTCTGATAAACCAAGGACGAGGCAGAAATAACTGTACGCCCAGGCTCACCTATATTCACTTTGTTGCCTAAAATCTGTCACCATCCAGACCAAATCAGAGGCTTACATTGACCCAACCCTTAAAATTCCCAGTCCACCGGTCCCAGCACTTAACCAGGCACACCAAGCCAATCCGCCCCTCTGTAAAAGCTGTTGACCAGGCTCATTAATCCACCAGTTTACGTTCACACACACACACACACACACTCACTCATAAACCAGGAGTAAAACAGCGGCCTTTCACCCCAAACAGAAGTTACGTTTGATACTGAAGCGACAGGGCAGGATTAGCAACGGTATACATGACAATGGTGAGGGTGTGTGGGACAGTGTGTCTGTGTGTGAGCACAAAAAAAGCATTTCTTTTGTGATATCTCCTCTTGCCATCCAGCCTGCCCCTCAGTGAGATTAAACACACCTAAAGAGTGTAAAACAGAAGGAAGAAAGTGAACAATTGAGATGATAAACAACAATGAAAAATCCGGAGTAACAGAGAAAAGGAGGCATAAACGTCTGGACCAAACTATTGCTGAGCAAAAAGAATATAGAGGCAGTTCTCTTATTTGCCAAAACAAAACAAAAAACTTCTTAATGATCCCCAAGACTTTTGGGAAAATATTCTGCAGACTGAAAAGATAAAGTGGACATTTTTAGACAGTGTTTGTCGGATTGCATCTACCATAAAGGTAAAACACCACTTTGTGAAAACAACATCCCACCTAAAGTTAATCATGATATGGCGCTGCTTTGCTGCAGGATCTGCAGGATCTGATGGAACCATGAATTCTGCTGCTTACTACTAAATCCTGAAGGAGACTGTTGCTACCAGTTCCTGCACTGGGGATATGCAGAAGGTAATGGTCCACGCACAGCGGCATGTTCAACTCTGAATGTCTCAAAATAAAATATAAAAAAAGGAAGAGGTCTAGTCCAAGTGCAGACTTAAATTTGCTTGAGATGCTGCAAAAAGAGTGGGCCAAAACATCTCCACAACGCTGTAAAAGACTAAGTTAGTTGATGGCAGTTGCTGCTAAAGTTCAGTTTAAGGGGGAGTTACTTTTTTATGTATATGTGCAGGATGGTTTAGATGAATAAACAACAGCTAAATAAATGAAATCATCTATTTTACGTTCACGCAAGTTATCATCTGATATGAAGATTTATTCCATGATGCAAAACATTTAAGTGTGACAAAAATGCAAAATCAGAATAAAATCAGTTCTGCTACGTAACGGATATTTTTTATTCGGTCTGTTGTTTTGGATCATATTGTCTTATCTCTATATTTGACCAATAAGACAAGTATCTGCAACAATGTTTCTTCCTTCACATTCAGATGTGGTTTGAGAAGATAGTAGCATAAACACGCAATCAAGATATTGCTGAGTATTTTAATTTAAAATATAAATTTCCCTTTTAGGCAAAATGCCCCGGGACTAGCCCCTTTTTTTTAAACCTCACACTACGTGGGGCTTTAACATCTCTTTTTCGAAAACCCCAGGTCCATGGTGGAAATAAGGGCGGGGAAAGGGTTTTTAAAACGGGACCGTTTTAAAAAAGAAAGGGCAGAGCGGGGGAATGCATGATCCTTGAAAAAAAAACATCCACCCTGTTTGTACAAGCCTAATAAAGAAAACGGTGGATCAAAAAAAAAAAACTATCACATATTTATACTGAAGACATTTTGGTTAAAAAAAAACCCAAAAAGCTTAAAATAAACATGTAAAAAAAATGTTTGGATTGCAGTAATATGATGCCGTGTTTGGATTTTGGTGTTAAACACTACACACTTGTCAGAGCTTCAGTCTTTCTAACATACAACTTTGAAACAGATGTAACATGAGATTCTCGGTATGAGATTGTCACTGTAAAATGACCTAAAGTAAATATGCCATGGCTTCAAGATATCTCAATATTTTTAAAAAATTCAAAACAAAATAAGTATGAATTGATCTAATCAATTGTATTTAAAACAAAAAGTTCAATAAATATTCCTACCCTTGCTAAAATAGTATGTTGATTACTCCAGTTAAGCACTAACAATAACATTTTTGATATTTTGATACATACTCTAGGCTTTATCAAAAATATAGAATAGACAGCATCCATGTGCCTGTTGCAAAGTTTATTTCAAGACTTTACAGTCCGGCTCTTTATAGATATACCCAGAAGTCTAGCAAACTGATATTAGCTGGTTAATTAGTCAGGAAGCACAGGTACCCAGCCTGCAGTCTGCTTCTTTACAGACATGTTGCTTGTACTACATCAGTTTCAACTACACACCAGTCCAATGTTTCTTGCGATCAGATCCATCTCCAAACAGCAGTAAAGGCAGAAAAGTGTAGTAATCTAATTTCAGCAAGCTGACCGGAAGTGCACAACAGTAGGTGGGGGAAAGAAACCCTGCCACTTCTGGCATAGTAGGAACAATATAGAAAACTTCAGCAGTTTTTGTAACGTTTCAAAACCTCAGTTTACTGTGATACCAGCAGATGGCCCGAACAAAAACAGCCAAAAGCATGTGTCTAGTAATGGACCTGCTTCGGTCTGCAGCTACATATAGTTCAAGTTATAGAAAGATTTTATGTTAAAAAAAAAAAAAAAACAGCAGATTAAACTTGTGTAGTACTTTAAGGTCCACAGAACTCTCTCAAGTTTATTTTTTATTTTTTACATTTTGTCAGACACATGCTGAAATAATTCAAAATAAAGCAACCTGAACATTTCTAAACGTAAACCCAATTTGCTACATTTATTTATAAATCATCTGATATGATAACTGATTTACATATCTTTCAGCTAGTAAAAACACACTTAGTTTCACATAATCCAAAGTATGTCATGACCATATGAAAAACAATGTTTAAACAGATGCAAAAAGTGTTAGTGATCTTTAACAATTAAAGAATTTTTGCCATTTCAGGTTTGTGGATGACTAAGATGAAAAGCGATGCCATCACCCAGGCTAACGTGCGTCTTGTGTATGGCTTTTCCCGTCTTGTTTCCACTTTGTGCACATCAAACAACATACTTGAGTGTAGCTCATCTTTAAAAATGTGATATGTAAGCACCCCCACCACGCTTCCCCCAGTGACATGTGGAGCGCTCACCCTCTGCTTACCAGTGCCACCTCCTCATTTTCCTCTTCACCCCCTTCCGCAACCATGTTGGCAGCCAGGGCAGGGCAGGTGGCCAAAGCTGTCAGTCAAACCTCCGTCGCCACGCGGCAACCCCAAAGACCCCAAAATTCCAAACCAGGGCGGGGCCCTGGAAACCGCTTTGGGAAACCCACTTTGGTCCAACCCCACGGTACACAACAACAGGGACCGAAGAATGCCAAGAAAAGTAAAAGTGGTGTCATGTGTGCAATAGTGTGTGAGCACATACACCAGATCCAATGTTATCCAGAGCCGAGCCAAAACATATCTGCAGGTTTGATGGAAGACAGGAAGTCACTGTGTCGTTTTAATATCCGTTTACGGTGTTTAGTAATGATTATTAATCTGAAACACAAGAATTGCGTTCAATGATCTGTTGATAATCTGAGTTTTTACTAACCCATTTAGGGGCCCCATTTTAAAAAGCCCGCTTTTTGAAACATTTGAAAAAGGGTCAAAATCAAGACAAAAAGAAAATTTTAATGGGATACTCCCCAAATCTAAGGGTTTTAATAAGAGGGGTTTTGCACAAAATTTTCCCCAAGAAAGCCTGATCTGACCTGCAATCTAACTCATTTAAATACCTTAAACATGCTCGGATGGGCTTGTGCATATTATATATATGACGTGATAGTAAAAAATACATAAAACGGTCAATACTTTAAAAAATCTGATCACACTGATCCAATACAACTGGAAGCAGGATGTTGAAAAGCGCTTTTTTGGACTGAACATTGTCTACCCTCTGCATCAAATGAGCTAAGAGATCCCAGCTTTCAGTCAGAAATAGAGATGCCCTGATTTATTTTGTGGCTGAAATGCAATTTCAGGTTTTTGGAAAGCTTTGACCTGCCGAAACAGTTTGGCTGATTTTGATTTGTCCTTAAGAACCAGAATGTAAGCAAAGATAACAGCGTTGAAAATATATTTTTTTGCCTCTGCTTTGTGAGCAATCATTACTACTCTGTATTAAGAGCAAAAGCGACGTCTCACATAGACAGCAATAACTAAAAACTGAGTTTTACAAATATTATAAACCAAAGACAAAACATATACAGGGATGACTCGTAGCATCTTATGTAAGTGCAATTAGAAAGGCTAACATTACTAAAACAGCGGCCTCTGTTTGTACTCAGAGAATGTAAATCCTTACTTTAGCTATTCAAAAGGCAACCAACATTTCTAAATTCAGCATGTTCAGCATGAGGCTGAAAGCCCAAAAAGATAAAACAGAGAAACTTTCCCCGTACCCTGTAAGGGCCTTTTCCCGTTTTTCTGCTGAAACTCCCGCTTTCCTGGTAGCCTCAAAAAAACGTAGGGCCTGATTTTCGTCCAAAACAGTTTCTTTTGCTCTTTGCATCTCTGTGCTGACTCTGACTTCATTGTAAAACACCTCAGCCAAAATGAAAATGACTAACTATCCTTGAGTGTTTTAAACGCAGTAAAAAAGCTCACGTTGAAAAGTGTTGCAGTTAGCCTGACCAGGTAGAGCCTGGTCTGGGCGTACACTTATCAGACAAGTTTCCGTATAGAAGTTGTCCGGTCAGGGCCAATCAAGATGAAATACCTGATTTCTCAGTGCATTTCTAATTAGAAAGGTATCTTTGACAGTGCCTTGTCTGTTTATTAGAAACTAATGTAGATAAAACCTTTATTTTTTGAAAACAGTTTGAGGATTTCAGCCTGAGAATAAAGCTACAGAAACCATTTAGCATGTTTACATGTTCTACACCATATTATAATTCATTAATAAAACCCAAACCGTAACATTTTTACAAGTGATGTTTTTCTGACTTTATGGGTCAGAACAAGAAATGATAAAACAATATCACATAGTTAAGCCAACGGCCACCAACATGGTTTCATTCAAAACTCCCATTTGTAGAAGAAGTCAGAGTGGAGCTCGTATCATTTGGTGAGATGGCCGAGCAGCTAATAATCAACAAGTGTGTATATTTTATCATAAATGACATGCTTGTTGTTAATGGACAGAAAATGACTCCAATAAGAACAATGGCCACATCTTTCCTGCTGCCCCTTTTTGTCTTTGGCACCGAAACACAAACATGCAGTCTGTCGTCGTCTGTGAGGGGCAAATATATTTTAATAAAACCACTGAGTTGCAACCTCAATTTCATTTTGATGAATTTCCTCCTGCGGGAGTGAGCCAGGCAGAGGGTGGGAGGGCAGAGAGGCGAGAGAGGGGAGAGGGCTGATGGGGGCTGGGAGGCAGATAGAATTTTCATGATTGTTATTTTTGTTATTATACAGAGGAGAGGGGGGATTGCAGGAGGCAAGATAACCGGAGCTGGTTAATCTAAACCATTTCGCAGAGCGCTCCATTATCAGGCAGGTTGGGCACGTCGAGAGGGTTATTTTTCCGAGGGATCTTTGGCCCCGGTAATTAAGCTCCATTCACCAGGCCCTGTTCCCCAAATTAAAAATTTGTCATTAAGTGGAATTTACCATAATGCCTTTTTATCTTCCGGCGCTTCAGCATGTGTGTCTGCGTGTACGTGTGCATGATGGAGGTGAAGGAGGGGCAGTGGGAGAGGGCAACTAATAACCAATAACACAGGTCCCCTCTCTCACACACACACACACACACACACACACACACACACACACACACACACATACAACTCACACACACACTCTTCCTGCAAAAAGGGCAAATTGAAAAAGTGAAATAATCCTGGATAGCAGCACATGTTTGCATGAGCAAATACATACACACACACACAAAGCCACCCTTCAATCCTTCAAATCCACAGCCTTTGGGGTAATTAAATAATGATGCTTTAAAGTTTTAATTTAGATCTGCACATTTCCTTCTCCTCCTCCTCCTCCTACTCAGTCACACATACACAACTGCAGAAACACACATCCAAAGAGTTATTCTCAGCATGTTTTCAGACTTCACCCAGAGAGATAGCCTTCCATGGCCGGAGTACATGAAAGGAAGAGAATGATTGAAGAGGAGAATCTCTGTCTCAATAGGCTTGAAAAAAACAATACAATTATTAGTCTTTAATTAGAGCAGCCCCTCTGTGGGACAGGGGACAGACAATGAACAATAGAGGATTAGAAGAGGGGCACCTAATGTGGCTGTTTTATCACTTCATTCAAATACAGTTTATAAATCATCAAGCTGTCCTTTGCACTTTGCAGTCAGGTGTTTGAACCTGGTGGGACATTTAGCAGTGAAAAAGTAAGAGACAGGGACCAACTTTTGAGATCATATTTTAATCCAGATTTTACCACTACGCAGGTTTTTTTTAAGTTAAGGTGTTGGTCCTTACCTTACCTTAGATATACCTTTAAAGCCACACTGACCAGAGGTTCGTGGCCGACTACTGATCAGCTGTTCTTTTAAAGCTTTAAACTGTTGAGATTAATTACAATCTCTCTTAACTAAAGAGGAAGGAGAAAAAACCAGCAGAAAAATATTTGTATAGCCTTCCTGCTTTGAGTGATCATCAATGACTTATATTAGGACCAGAGGCAGTGTCACCCCACATTTATGAGAAGGCAGTCAGGATTTTTCCATTTTAAAACAAAATGATTGGAGATTGACATTTTAAATTAGAAGTGGCTACTTCAGGTTTGTTTAGTATAAGTGGTTTAATCTAGAGATGATTACTGCAGCTCAGAATCCTTAAAAAATGGGAACTAGCCTTTTAGGTGGGCTAATAAGAAGCTAAAAGAAGCCAAAGCAGGCTTTGTTACTTTGCTCTAGTGTATTGCTATATATTTTCTAGCAGTGCATCTATATCATTTACCTTGTTTGTCACTCTGTCAGCTTTTGTTTTTTTCTGCTGGGTACCTGAAATTCTCCCAAACTTTTTAAAAGTGGCAGAGGCTTTTTTAACAACGCGCCTGATGAGTCTTTATTAGTCAAGTCCTTCAACAAAACATGGCAATTAAACTACTACTTCCTGTCTTACTTTCAAATTAAGAGTCTCACAGATACAACAAGGTACTACGGGCAAACGTGAAAACCCTTTAGGAGACAGACTTTGGTTTGATGAGAAATATTAAAATTGCGAGAAATCTCACCTGAAAACCACACATGTTTCTTTGAATTATCTACTTCTAAAACCACCAGAAAAAAAAAACCAGTTAGGAACAATGACAGCCAGGAAAATTAAAGTTAAAGCAAGTCTTACATTCTTGGATAATAAATGAAAAAAAAAAGATCAAAAAAATCAATCTATCCTGATAGTCACTTCTAGCAACAAGAGGCAACAAAAACAGACAAAATCAAGAAAACTTTTTTCCTTTATACGTCCTCGCGAGCGACAAAAGCGATGTTAACTTCAAAATGTTTTTTTTATTTATGGCCCCTCAAACACATCTTATCAGAAGCATCGACACAAACAACAAGCAGAAGGCAGTGAAAGTTAAGCAAACAGGACCAAGTTTATTTAGCTGCACATTGGACTTTCTGCCAGTGCCAGAAAGGTTCTGTGAAGATGGTTTTGTCCTCACCCCGTACATTGGGAACAACACCTCAACCTTTGGCAGCCACTAGCAGCCTAGCGGCTAATGCTAAGTAAGGCTAATGCTAAGAAAGTTGGCTTTTAACCAGCTGTTTGGAATAATTAGGATGTTCTGGTTTGTCTTTTTAAATTGTTGCTAGCTTAGACCATCAGCATTGTAGTTCAAGGTCTGCTTACTTCAGAATATTTTTACCAGCCTGATACAGAGTCTGTCAGCATAAAGTTAGTAAACAACTTCAGGCAACTTCCTTTCAGACGTTTGCAATAGGAGCTTTGTATGTGTACATATAAAGTTAATTAAACATCTAACAGAATGTTCTCACCTCATGAAGCATGAGGGTGTGAATGCTGGGTGAATTGTGTGTTCGGGCTGCGTGCTGTAATTTCTCTCTGACAGATGAAATGTCACACATGAACATGTTTGTGATGATAACAATGAGTGATAAAATGATGAAAACTACTATGATTACAACCATGATAAATTTGCATACAGTAATTTCACACTGTAACATATTTATTATGTGGCAAGAGTGCATTTTACCCGAGTGTTGATCTCATTTACCCTTAAAGTCATGTTTTCTGAGTTGGACAAACAAAACTAGACGGTTGTGCCGGCATCCTTCTTCCTTCCATTTCATGTAACAGCTACAAAAATCTCTCATGACAAGAGTTAATAATCCACATTCACCTGAATGCCACCAATAAGGCATTTATAAGGGTCCTAAATGAGCAGAGGGAGGAGGAAGGTGCTGAGGGGTCCAGGGGGAGGAGAAGGAAAAGAAGTGGAGATCAAAAACGGGAGGAAGACAGTAAGAGGAGGAGAGTGGGCAGATGGCAGAGGTTATGCCTGGCTGAAAGGGGTAAGAAGGGGGGAGAGGCTTTACTGGGTGGGGAAGCACCAAGATCTCCCCTCACTTTCTTGCATGATGCATAAATAATCTTTAACACATATTAAACCACATTTTGATGCTTTCATTCATTTATTGATGTTAAAACAGCATCAAATTCATTCAATAAAAACCTGAGAACCCAGTGCCTGGAACAACTGATTCCATATTGGCTAAAGATGTAATTCAGTGACGAACAAAATAATTGCAGCATCTGACTGACAGATAAACCCCGGTGAAGGTAACCCACAGATAGAGCAGAACAACAGCGTGCTGTCAGGGTCTGCGTGTGTCAGCGGCGCTGGGAGGGATGGCAGGATGGCAGGGTATGAGTGCAGAGAGATAGGGGGTCTCATTTAGTGTCGTTTAATTTGCTCCCCTTCCATCCATCCACTGTTTTTTTCTCTTCTGACAGGTAATAAAAACAGCAGCTTCCCTGACAAGCCCATCTGAATTTGGACTGAATAATATAAAACGAGGGTTTTCCCACACCGCGCTCTGTCCAAGCGTGCAGAGGAGCACCACACTGCAGACGCTTGGCAGTCGCATTATGAATGATGATTTTGGACTCTGTTCTGTGGGTGTAGGTGTGTATTAGGCTTGGGCCACATATCGGCATCAAGATAAACTGAGGCTTTAAAAAGTTACACACTGTGATTCCAAAACATTTTAAAAATTTCAGTAATAGCATTCCCACAATTTAAAGGGTCTTTATAAACAGACTAATTAACAGTGGTGTATAATTGTAAAGTGGAAGGAAAATGGTACATATATTTTATTTCTTTTACCAATACAATTCTGAAAAGTCTTGGATGCATATATATTCAGTCACCTTTTCTCTTCCCCCGCTAAATCAAATCCAGCAAAACAATATCCTAACTTTTGAATATCTCGCAAAGTGTTGTTCACTCCATCATCCCAAAATCGAAAGAAACAACCAAGTTACCCAGGGTCACTTTGGAGGAGCTGCAGAGATCCACTCAACTGGGAGAATTTGTCAACAAGACAACTATTGGACATAAACTTTACAAATCGGGCATTTATGAAAGAGTGGGAATATTGTTCATTGTCTAGAGAAAGCCAACAGAATCCCCCTCTGCAGTTTACCACAAGCCACGAATGTGTGGAAAAGAAGGTGCTGTGGTCTGATGATACCAAGATCAATTTTTCTGGCCGACTTGCAAAGCAAAATTTGTGGCAGAAAACTGGCAGTCCTGGTCCTGCAAAAGACTTAACCCGGGGTGAAGGGTCACCTTGCAGCCAAAGATTTGCAGCTGCAATTACAGCTCTACAAAGTTTCGACTCAGGAGGACAGTAATGAATGCATGTGCACACCACGTTTTTTCCCCGATTTTTAATTTGCAATCATTAAATGCAAATAAAATACACTGAAGTTTGTGCTTTCATTGTGAAAAATTGTGACAAAGGTTCCAGCGATATGAATACGCTTTGCAATGCATTGTATGAACATAAACACTCACAGTTTCTCACATCATCGTATTTAATGCCACAAAAATCATAAATTACCAACATCTAACCACTATGCTAATCTAGTATGCTAATCTCTACATTCCAGCCCTAACCTCTTTTCCTTTTCTCCCTCCGCCTCCTTTCCCTTATTCCCTCTTTCAGTTTCTGCACTTCTCCAAGATCCCTTCATACCACATCCTCTTGTCTTACCTCACTGCTGCCTCCCTGCTCCCCCCCTCATCCTCCTCCTCCTCCTGTTCCTGCTGCTGCTCTCGGAAGCTGCTGAAATCCCATTCCCCGTGGGGCATGCCAAATTGAATTGGTGTGTTTATATGAACAACAGGGCCGATGCTTTAATATACCTTTGAGTTTATGCCTAATGCCTTCCCGCTAATACCAGAGGAGCTTCAAACCTCGCTCAATACAAGCTGCTTTTGTAGAACTCATAAAAGAGATAGACTAAAGAAGGATGGTGCTGGAGAGATACTCTGGGAGAGGGTTTGTATTTGTAAACAAGAGGGAGAGCGAAGACGAGCCTGGTAATGCATCATAAAGACTTATATAGGTACTATCACAACCAATTTAAAAGATCAACCAACGGCGTTCGCTCTTTTAAAAACCCACATACACAAACACACACAAGCTCACACACACAGAGACACCTCTCATCCCTCCAATATGACTGAAATAGAAAGAGGGGACACAAAAAAGGCAGGAGGTTTTTTTCTTTTTAGATTAGTGAGTAATGCTGAATAAATATCCGGAGTTTTGGTTGAGGGAGTCAGTCATGCTCGTCGACTTGCAAACATCCTCCATTTTCTCCCCGTCTCCCCCTTTTTTCTAGCCTTTTCTTCTCCCTCTTGTCCTCTTTTCTCTTCTGGCCCTGAGTCAGCCTACAAAAGGCCTGCGGTTCAAAGGCAAGACGCAGGTCTAAGACACTCAACCCAATTACTATTGATCAGTCTGCACTCAAAGAAGACGGAAACGCACTCACCTGCTCGCCCGCTCACACCCGCGATAAAGCTAATCTGTTTACACATAAAAAGTCCTGTAAGATTACGGACGGCTGTTTGTTCACAGCCGATTTTAACAGTTTCCCACAAAAAAAAAAGGAAAATAACGCTCAGTGCTATTTTTAGGCTTCATATCATCAGACTACCCAATTTTAGCTTTTTTTATAATTCTGCAGAATCAAAAACCTCTCATAAAATCTAAATTAGACTATTAAAGTAAAACTAATTAGAAATAACTATAATTTCAGCCAGAGCTAAAACCACCATGCAGCTATATATTTCTATGAATTCAAATAATTATGTGCTAACTTAGTTTCAATGGACTAGTTTGCCATTTCCTCTAGGATTTATTTTATTGTCATGCACTTATATCTTTGGTATGTCTGATTTTTACATGCAACATTTGTGATTTTTTTTAACTATAACTTCTTGAATAAAAAAAAAATTAAAAAAAGATTAAAACAGTAGTCAATTTCAAATGAACCTAAACCTGTAGAATCACTAAGAATACTTAAAAGGACGTTTTCATAAGTTCGGGGTTGGGTAATTATCATTCCCTGTCGTCGAGGCCCGGATCCTTAGCTGAACTATGCCTTATAAAGTACACTGCTCTGAAAAGAAAGGTTAAAGGGCCGCTGCAAATTAAATTCAGTGTTTTTACATATATGAGAGCGATTCAGTCCCGGTGTCTGTTTGATTCCAACACAAACATCGTTGTACTTAATGGGAACCCAACAGCAATGTAAAAGACACATGAATACTGTGTGAAAAATTAGGGTTAATTCACCCAGCAGCGATTTCTGAACTCATCCCCAGTTAAAAGATTAGCATTCTGTCGTTCCAAAATGAAATAGTTTTCTTTATGTTCAGGGTTTCAAACACAGGGTTTTTGTTCGACCATTTGCCCTTTGTGGCAAATAAAAGCAAACAAATTAGCTGTTTTATTTGGAATTTGGAAAATGTCAGTATTTTATGGGTTAAAATAGTTCATTTTAATTAAACATGTCTATAAATAGTCTGACAATAAATCTGATAAACCGATCATTTTCTCATTGTTTTTCAGAGCTGCATATTTGACAACAATCTCTCAATATAATTTTCTCCTGGCAGCTGCAGACATTGCAATAAAATGTGACCGACCATAAGGACAACTGAAGCTTTACACTTTAGCTAAATAACCATTTTTTACTAAAACTTCTCACATTTCTCTAAATAATTAGACTGATCATTTAAATTCCAGTTGTCATTCCCAAGTACATTTTTTTTTTTTTTTTTTTTTTTTTTTTTTTTTTACACACTTAGTTCATCGCTCTACACTCTGTATGTATTCTTTTTAGGCTGAGCTGACATTTTTTTGGGTAACTCCGTTTTCTGCTGCAGAGCTGGTTTACAATAGCGTACTGCTGGATTACTGTCAGGGTGCTTACATAGGAAACAAAAGATGGTGCCTTCAAAATAAAAGCTGGACTTCCAAAATAAGAGAGGCGCAGTCAGATTCGAGCTGAGAATAAATACTTCACGCTTATTTGATTCTATATTCTTCCTCAGGCCACTTGAGGACAATGAAAAGGCCGGATGGGACCTGCTGGCTGTGAAATGTCTGGGTTTGAATGGGATCCATTTGGTGTCTTAAAAGGAAAACAGGTTTAATATTGTTGGAACGTTAAAAAAACTCCTCTTTTCATCAAACTATACATCATTATGACCTTTAATAAGCAGCTGGCTAAACAAAAATAATTCTTTATTTTTTATTAAGGAAATAGTAACAAAAATCAATTTATCAACCCATTTTTGGATCACCTTGAATTTACTCAGAAATATATCTACACACACACACACACACACACTCACAAAAACAATCTAAGAAAATATCAGCAGTTGAAAAACATCAGACTATAATAAAAAAAATTGAAACCTACCAGAAATGATGACATGGCACCTGGTTTAAAAAAGCAGCAGTAAACACACCCATGCTAGGACAGTTCTCTTTGGATTGATGTAATCACTTCTGTTGATTTTAATTTGCAGCTAATTTGTTAAAGTAGCTTGTTAAGACTATGTATTAGTTAAAATGGAGTTTGAGCATTCACTAAAACCTTTTTAAAGTTTGAAAAGCTCATGATGCATGCACACACTCAGACACAGACACACAAAAGCCGCCTCACATTAAGTATGTGATGAACTCCGCGTGTTGCCTGGAAGCCTGTGCAGAAATATCAATGACTAAACTCCCCAACGACTCAGTAACTATCTCGTTCCCTCTGATTTTATCCCCCCAATAATTAAATTTCTTTCCCAACGCTGACTTTGGCTTTATCGGGGCACCTGCCGCCAGAATCTCAGCATTTCATTTAGCCATAATCCCCCGGATAAAGGGGCGGCCAGGGTGTGCTAATGCACAGGCGTGCGTGCACACAAGATCGCAAGCATGAGCAAAGACTTCAGCTGAATATATGAGTTAAACCAGTTACACAGATCTGCCAGGAGAGTTTGTCATTCTGATTCGGAGAAAGGAATTCGGCTGAATCCCATTTCACCCCTTGTCTCCTCTCAGCCCGAAACCCTATGTTTCTAAGGGGTAGGACATCCCAATCAGGAGCTGCACTTGGAAATTTACTTTTTAATGTAAATATGTTCTCAGTTAGGCATTCTAATAAAATTACTTTTGGTATCACCGTTAATGCAAAATATACAAAATTAATCTAAATTTTAAATGTAACCGCAACAACCAATATAACGCGTCGTTTGCTGCATATCATTATATTTTGAATTTCTTAATTCTCCTCAGAAGAAAATATATTTCTATTTAAGACCTATTGCCACAAGATGGAAATTAGAAAAAACATCAAAATGTCTACTTTAATGTATTTTGCATTTAGCCTAATGAATAATAATTTACCATGTTGGATCATTAGTAAACTTTTTCATTACAATTTTATACTATATAGTGTGTTTTTTGCTTGTTTATTGGAAATAGATGATTACAAATATGTAACAAAAATAAAGTAGATTTTTGTATAGTATATTTTTGTTCTTCCTCAACAAGTATAAAAAATAGAAGTAGTCAATATTGAGGCTGATTTACAGTTTTTGTAGCATTCCTGTAGTAAAAGAGATTTTGGTTAATTCAGATTTCTCTTAGGAAATCGTAATAAGATAGAAAAACAGCATTCTAAGGACTTCTTCCTAGCATTCATGTCCTGGGCAGTCATTATATATTTACTTAAGGAGCAGAGGCAACATCACACTGTGTGTGTGTGTGTGTGTGTGTGTGTGTGTGTGTGTGTGTGTGTGTGTGTGTGTGTGTGTGTGTGTGTGTGTGTGTGTGTGTGTGTGTGTGTGTGTGTGTGTGGTGTGAGAGAGAGAATGAGAAAGAGAGAGAAGATGTCAGAGAACTGGATTTCACCATTTTAAAACAAGAACAAGAAAATAATGACAGAGTTCCCGTTTTAAGCCATCTTCAGCACCATATGTTGTCAATAAACACAGCTAGTGTTACCAAAACATCAGTGTAGTCCCTCAGAGAATTCAGGTCTCCATCTTAACACAGATTTCCAAATCCACTGTATGCTATGACACAACAAAACAGAGGAAGTTTGCTGCAATATGCTCAGCCTTCCTGTTATTAGCTGGAAGTCTTGCTCTCTTACTCCTCAACAGCATGATTGAACTGCACATATTCCTTGTAAATAGCCTTCACAACCTCTGTGCTTACCCCAGAAAATGGGATTCAGCCTCAGAGACATTAAACCTCTACAGAGACACAAGACTAAATATACAGCAAAAATGGGAAAGGAGTTTTTGAAGAGGAAAAAAATGATTAAAAAAATCAACCCTGACTCTGCAAGTATGGGATATCAGCAGCAATATAACCAGAGCATGGTTCTGTTCAATGGATGATGTCCAGGGAGATAAGCTGAAGGATTGAAATAAAGGAAGATGTTGGACTAAATTCCCATAATTCTAATCAAGCTGCTCATCCAACATGTCATACCTTCACTAGTGTGTTTAAACATTCACTTTAACAAGGCTTTAGCTGTTCTGTAAATGCAAGACTTACTGTTGCAGGATAAAACATAGAATTCTCTTAAAATAGTGTTTAAGAGGCTGCACCAAACACCTATACACAGTTAATTAGTAATAACATTACCTGATGTTCTTTCAGATCCTAGTAGGACTCCTAATGATTGCACTTACATGTGTTGAAAACATCAAGCCTCTCATTTCAGCCACGTTGTACACAAGTAGAAGATACCAGCCACAATAGTCTGCTACAGCACAACATAAAACACAGGCTAAAACAACTGGATTCAACCGATGGGACAAACAACGACCAAACAAATGCCCAAAAGAAGAGAAGAGGTGAATAGAAAGTAAGCATGAGAGGAGGATGAGGCAAGTACAAGACTGACTGAAATTATAGTAAGTGCCAGCGAGGCCAGACCTGGCCCAGCTGGTCTCTGTCTGACGAGTGCCTTAATTAAGAGACACGCGGAGAAGCCTTGGAATGGCCACATACACACCGCCGAGAGCCTCTGGAGAGAAAAACTGCTAAACAGGCACACTTGTATATATATGTGTGGTACACTGCCAAGAATCTCTTTCTCTCTCACACACACACACACACACACACACACACACACAAGCACGCACACACGCACAGCCATCCGCTGGGACTTTGTGAAAAACACTGGCCGGCTATTATTAGGCAACCCTTTGCATACTGAGGCATGCATACGAGCCCTTAGTGTGTTTGTGAGCTAGAGATTCTCCCTCTTATCCTGTTGACTGTTAAACTGAACTTCTGCTCCCAAAACAGATCTTCCTTACGCCCGCGACGGCACCGCCAGATGAAAAGGCGACCAGAAAAGTGAGAGAGTGAAGGAGGAGAAGAAGAAGCGGGCAGAGAGCAGGGGAGATTTTGTGGATCTATTACTGCCTTAGCCCCCCCGTTACCCCTCCTCTGCTCACACCTCTTCCTCCTGCTTCTCATCCCAAAAACTTATTAATATTAATACACTACCCCTCTTCCCAACCCCCAAAAATACCACCACCCTAGGCTACCAGTTAATAAAGCCCTCTCGACGACCCCTCCCAGCCCAAAACAGGGGAAAAAAAATGAAAAAAATCAAAGAAAGACAATAGAGTCAAAGTTCTGCAGTCAAAGAAAAGACCAGAAATTAATAGAGTCCCATGGGACCATCCTCTGTCCTACTGTTAGCCCCACTATAATTTGATTTCCCATTAAGTGACTGCTTAATTATAATGATTATTATTGGTAATTGTAATTGACATTTTTCCCACCACCCACTCCTCTCCTCTCTCCTCCCTCCCTGCTCTCCCAACCCTCTGCTAGACTCCTTCCAAGGGAGACGAGGGGTTATGGAAATCCACAAGGGAGTGAAAAAGATGTAAAGACAACTTCAGGTCAAAGAGAATCACATAAATATGAAACGCATTCATATCAATGAGGGTTAAAGGTGTTGAGGTTGAGAAGTTTTATTTAATCATGTGACGCCTTCATGTGTATTTTAGGCCGTTTTATCCTGTAGCTTGAGGGCACGGTGTCTGGTGTAGGTCTACTTCGGAGGAAAAGTAAAATAAAGAAATGTTATCCTCATGGGAAAATTCTGCTTAAATAAAGGTTCCTCTTCCCACACAGACATGTTTAACTACAGCAGAGGCCCTCTGAAACTCCATTTATTACATCTACCTCCAGGCTAGAGCCGCTGAGAAACACAGCATCATGCGCTGGAGCTGGAAAGGGGCCTATTACGGATTCTGAAAAATTCGGCTTTGAATTTTGACATTTAAAATATGAAAAGAAATTCAATAGCAAAACAGAAAATAAGGGCCCATATTTCATTTAAAGCGGTGTTCCCTCTCTGTTCAGAGCTAAAGACAGTGAAACGGCGTTCCTCTGGGTCAGGCCACGGTTATTGGGCTCACCTCAGGCGTGGTGCGGCTCACACACATATCCAAGGTTTTGTCTTAAGATGCACACACCTTCACACTTCAACACACACAACACATCCAACCTTTAGTTTCGCTAGAAAAATATCCTCTTATCCCAGCAACATGACACATTAAACCAAAAATAAATATATTGGGGAAAAAAAGGGATATTTTAACAATTTATATTTAAAATGAACAAATAAATCCATAAAAATAAACATCCATCCAACTTATAATATTAAAAATCGACATGACATCTATGCATGAAGCTTTAATGCTTTCAAAACTGGTGTCAACTGCATGCATATTTGTGTGTGGTAAGTCTATTCTGCTAGATTATATTTAAATGCGAGCTCTTACTCACTCTGAAGAACAAACAGCCGAGTTAAAACAAATGAGCACCTGCAGCCACAACCGCAGATGTCCGTGGGTGTTTTTTAGTCAAAGTTTCCAAGAAAAGAATAAATTGAGAAATTTTCATAGATTATTTTGACAGAATTTACTTTCAGACAGGATGACTTGTCCCATCCAGATGTAGATTAATGCGGTATAAATAAACTCAGCACGAGACACCCAGGACGTTCTGTAGCGGGTCAGGCGCAGCTGCAGCCAGAACCTCTCCAACAGTCAAAGCAGCAAGAATTTAAGGACAACTCTTGTTTTAAAATATTGGAAGTAAAAAAAATACTTAGAATAAAAAGTTCTTAGCCTACAATAAATATTTATAAATGATCAAATCCTTGAACTAAAATTTAATAAAAATCCAGTCCTTTGAAAATCAGTCAAGTTTCAACTGTGGTGGCTTGAAGCTTCACACAAACCACTTGAAATGTTACCGGCGTATTACAAATCTGAAACAGAAAACACAACAAAGTTTTGTTGTTTCACTTCGTTAGAAAACGCAGCTCTGAAACAGATTCTGTGGCTTTGTCAGGAGACACATCGGGTCGAGGCGGACCGACAGATGAACCTTGAGCCACAAACAGAGAGAAACGTTGCTCACCAGTTAGTGCATCCAGGAGCACGGCCGTGTTGGAGACACTTCTAAGATCTCAGTCATTTTACTTTCCCTATCCTGCTCACATGGCAAGACTAGCTAATGGTGCATTCACTGACCACTTGCGTTTTAATTATTTAGGTTTGTGTTATGCATTTATATTTTTTTATTTTCCTTAGAGCAAATAGAGCAGCTTGGTCAACATTTCCTATAGAAATTCATTAAAAATCACTAAATTTCGGCTGCTGTTTCATGTCAGAGGCGACGGGATTGTTTGATCAAAACACTTCAGATCAATTAAAATCTAAAAACATCACACTTTCATTTGAATCTCTGCAATTCGTTCTGCAAGCTCTAAAATTAAACCTTCACAGTAATCTTGTCAGATTTGCATTTCTTCTGTAAAAACTGGATAAAATAAGTCCAAACTATGGCACAGCGATTTCAACAGTATGTGTGTGTGTGTGTGTGTGTGTGTGTGCCTGTTCAAACACACTGTGTGGAGCTGTGGGTGTGGTGTTACACCTCGTGTGGCACTGGGCAGCCTAGATAAGAGCTGATCCTATCCATGTGTCCCTTCTGCAGCCCCTGCCCGCCCACCAACGCGCCCACGCAGCCACACAACTCAAACGCACACTCAGCCACACAGACACCCAGCACAGTACCCAGCATCCCACTGTAATCGCATTTTACAATTCAAGTCCCATGTGAATAAACATGCTCCCTCACGCACGCACAATCAGAGCCATAAACATCAGAGGAGCCAGCTAAATCCATATTTCACATTTTGTATGCTGGCATGTGACCTCAGCAAGCACAAAGTCCAGCAAAGGTCTCAGGCTGCAGGGCCAAAGCAGCAGCAATCAGTCAAGAGGAGAGGAGAGGAGAGGAGAGAGAGAGGAGAGGAGAGGAGGAGGAGAGGAGAGGAGAGGAGAGGAGAGGAGAGGAGAGGAGAGGAGAGGAGAGGAGAGAGAGGAGAGGAGAGGAGAGGAGAGGAGAGGAGAGGAGAGGAGAGGAGAGGAGAGGAGAGGAGAGGAGAGGAGAGGAGAGGAGAGGAGAGGAGAGGAGAGGAGAGGAGAGGAGAGGAGAGGAGAAGAGAGGAGAGGAGAAGAGAGGAGAGGAGAAGAGAGGAGAGGAGAAGAGAGGAGAAGAGAAGAGAAGAGAAGAGAAGAGAAGAGAAGAGAAGAGAAGAGAAGAGAAGAGAAGAGAAGAGAAGAGAAGAGAAGAGAAGAGAAGAGAAGAGAAGAGAAGAGAAGAGAAGAGAAGAGCTTACCTTTCTCCTCCTGGTACAAACACTCCAAGTTCACACACACACAAACAGGTTCAGATCGGCCACCCTGATAACGGACCAGAGCTGATTCTCTAAGCCTCAAACAAAGTTTGGTGTGCAATGACCAAGACGAAGGGGGACAAAAAAAGCAAAGAAAAAAAAAAGTGTGACCACCGAGTGAAGTTTAACCACTCATGATTCAAGCTGAGCTCCTGCCCACCCCGCCTACACTCTGGATTCTTTCACTGGGACAGAAGCACACACCTCTTCCAGGCCGGAGAGGCATTGAGCTGGATTTAGGAAGCTCTGTTTTCCGTCTCATGTTCCCTCTGGTTGCTGCTGGACAGTCAGACGGCCCTAACTCTGCCCCTTTCACTTTCCAATCGACCGTGTTTTCACAGATCCACCTACCAACAGCTGCCCTGCTGTCAGATAATCAGTCTGGTCATGATCCATGTACCTCACTGGATGTGATACAAACAGATCGGACTTAGGAATAAAAAGATTAGACAGTAAAAGTATCTGTAGTGTCACCATGTAGGGGACAGACTTGACAGACTGAGAGAGAGAGGGGAAGAGGATGAACGGATTCCATCTCCGTAGGCGAGAGCGGAAGACTAAGTGTAGTGAATGCAATTTGATGGTAGTGCTGAGACGGGCTTTAGGCGTACAAACACCATTAGTCACTGTTGTGCGAACCTGTCAACGAGACAAGTACGCAAAAGTCAACTCTCAGCATGGCGTATAAAATAATCATTGGTGCAAAGCCCTGGCTTATTGCCTTAACGCTTATTGTAGTCTTACTGAAAATCAAACAAGCCATATCTACAGAAGAAAAACTGTCTATTCTTCCCTTGAAGCAATCTTTTTTTAAGCACAAAATCCTGAACAGAACAATCTAGCAACCTTACAATCCTGTTCTGAAACAGTACAAACCCCACACTGACAGAAGGGGGAACAAGACTGGGTTCCAGGGTAGTTTCAGTCACCAAATGTATTAATTTGTATCCCAATAGCAACAAATGTGACATTTTTTGACAAGTATTATTATTATTGTCTATAAATCTAACACTAAATACAGGGAGGGCCTTAAATAGGCTACTTCACAACAACAATTATATCAAGTATTTTAAGTAGTAACTGCTAACAGGACAGTTTTGAAACATAAAAGAAGCATTTCTTCATGCTCTCATGGAATCGTTCCTTATCGTACCAAGTCTTAACAAATATGTTCCCCATAGCTTGTCTTGAACAATGCAACACTTGTTAAAGGCTTTGCATTGAATTCTCATCAATTCTTCTACTACAGCAAATATTTTGGAACATCCCAGACAACATCCTAACAAAGAGAAAACATTTTTCCAACTAGTGTCAGTCTTTTTGTAAAAATTTCCAAAATCCAGGGATCCAACACATTTTTCATTACAAAATTCCATATTTTTCCTAACCTTAAATTTCTAGATATCTTTTGGAATTTGTTTTCTTTTTTTTACATTCTGGACATCTGAGTATAAAACGAACTCTGAACTTGCTTGAATAGTAGTCGGCTCTCACCATCTATATGAACCAACCTAATGCTAAAGTTAGCTTTTTAGATTTAGATTTTCAGGGTGTGGTATAGGGCCACGTCACTGCTTTTGAAGCATCAGGATCAACTTTATGTGGAAATGTCTAACTCCTGGATTTGTCAAATTAGGACTGGAATATAAAAGCAGTCTTTAAAGAACAGTTTGTGAACTATAATGGTTTTCTTTTGCTGACAAATCAGTTTTAGTGCCTAGTTTGGCTTTGTTCAAGAACAACCAGTCAGATTTAACCTAAATCTAACGTTGTTAGAGATAAGCCTTTTTGATTTTTATAAGAGTTTGCATTCAGCCAGTAAGTCAAACATCTAAATGCCGATAGGTAAAATGTTCAAATCAAGCTGAAATGTGGCAAACCACTGATCAAACATGTGAATTTGAGCTGAAAACTACAGCATTTATTAAGCATGATCAGGTTTTTATCCTTAGATGATGGACGAAGAAAATAAAAACGATTTCCATTCTCAGGTTCTTTCTCCATATTTATCCAGATATAGAAAATTATAAAAACAAACACCATCCTTTTCAAGACTAACCCTGAAACCTTTTCCAGATCTTTGTTATTACCATACCAGGCAGTGTACAAATCTATTGTTATAGTTGCTATTATTATGTGTAATTTTCAAATCTACACAATCATCTGTTGTGAATTCAACTGTATTGGCATGACAGGAGCTGTATGTAACTGGATCAGAACTTGACTATATGACTGGATTGTACTGGAATGAAATGGTTGATTTTAACTGAATCTGGACCAAATTGCTTTCCACATACCTGGATTAAAGTGGACCACTTTGTCTTGTAACATGGCTGAGAAGACACTCGAGTTATACAACATTCCCTGAATTGATCTGAAGTGTTTATTAGCACAAGCTGACTAACTATTTAACTGACTGAGTATTTAATTGATTTTAATGAACATTATTATCATGGAATGAGCTAAAAAGCCAAATACTTCGTCATCACAGAGGTCTTTTTTTAGCTCAAATGCAAATGACGGATTTAATAACTGTAGACTGTTGCATTTTTAGAAGAACGCGCAGCTCTGTTGTAGCCCCTCCCACTTCTTGCTCCCTGCTGCCAGTCAGCTGGCTGAAAAGGGGCTTCTACACCTATAAATAGCTTTCAAGAAAGAAAAAATGTTGCTGTTTGTAAATTTGTTCTGGTCACTTAAGAATCATGATGCAGAAACTAAAAGAAGCTAAAAGAAGAACACTCTTATTACCCTTCAATGAATGATTGAGTGGACCATTCAATCTTCAACTGGTGGATATAAGTGGTCTGTGTTACAACCGTTGTGTTTTTATACCAATTTTAATTAGCTCCCTATCATATCTTTGACCAAGCAAGATGATTTCATATTTGAAATGTCTTATTTTTTTTACTTTTTAAACATGTAGAAATGTAAATGTGATTAGTTCAGTTTATTTCAAGGCCCTCTACCAAACAAACAAATCAAAAAATAACACTGTGTTAAAGAATAGTTGGGGCATGACATATGAGATTGTTTCAATGAAGATGTTGCAAGAAAATTACCTCACTGGGTCCATTTTGACTCACTTACCCATTTACGATGAGCATGTCTGTTAAACGGTTGAGTGCAGGCTAGCTACCTGAGCAGATAGCCCAACTAATCAGCTAATATCAGTTTGTGTATCTTTATAAAGACAAAAGAGAAAAAAATACTCTGCTCCATAATCACATGTGAAGTAAACTGTTAACAAGTGTTAATGCTGTGTTTTTGCTCCAGTGTGTGTCAAAACTAAAATAATAAATACATTTTCAGAACTGCAATAATCAATATGCAGCGGTGGGAATAATTGTTGATTTTCAGATTCAAATTAAACCAATAAGAACAGCTTTTATGTTTACTGAGAGATCTCATTTTCACTGAAGATTATTATACCCTGTCACTGGACACAGCAAGCCAATGTCTCGCAACAAGTAGGCATCGTTATATGGAAGAAAATTCATTGTAGGAAAATATTTCCTACTGTGGACACAGAAAAAAAGTGGCTTTCAGAAAAGATTACAGTTATTGTTCCTGCATCATATCCTAAACCCAACTCAATCTATAAACGGGCCCGTTTTTTTCTTTTAGGATTACTGCACACTTTGAGTGTTGGAGAGTATTTACCGCAGTACGGCTGACTGAAAAAAAACAAGACTAAGCATGCTTGCGGTTATGAAGGACTGCAGCTTCCTACATCACCAATATCAAGCTCTGAATACACATCCAAATCTTTGCTGAAATGAAATCAATGTAAGAAAAAGACGGGGGGGGATGGTTTAGGCTGAAGAGACAATATACCCAAGACCTGGCTTTGAATTAGTCAGCAGTGAAGAATTGGGCCACAGTTCAGGACTACTGGGGCTCGTCCCTTAATTTCCTTCCCTTTATTTCGTTTTTTTTTTTGACAAAGCCCTCCCCCATTCCACTCACTTTAAGTCTCCTTCTACACCATACCCATGACCCCCCATATGCAGACATGAGGTCAAGCTCCAAAGATCACAGAGAGAAGCCAGACGAGCGGCAGAAAGACAGAGACCTAAAATCCTTCTTTCCTCCCAAAATTCAGGCCAAAACCTCCAGCCTTCCCACCAGCTCCAGACCCCCTCCTTCAGCCCAGTTGTGTGTCGAGGAGGCAGTGAGCACTCTTGCAGAAACATCAGCCCAGGGAAATTCAAATGAGGACGAAATGGTGAGGGAGACACAGAGAAAGGGGAGAGCAGGAGCACAATAGTGAGAAAATAGGATAAAAGAATGAGATGGGATTGCGTTAGGTAGGAGGGAGGAGGAGGAGGGGGCAGAGGAAGAGCTGTAGAGGCTGCTGAGGCTGCAGGTTAAGATAATGTGTAGATCTGAGGAGATTTGCAGGGGAACATTTTTATTCAGTTTCTGATTACTCCCACCTCTCCTCCCTCCTCTCCCTTTCCTGCGTTGTGTTTTCTGTTTGTTTGTTTTTGGCATTAGCGTTATGACTGTTGCTATCCACGTTGATGTACACATGCATGCTGATTAAAGCAGGAATATCTTATAAACACAAATACTCTCACACACGCACATTAATACAAAACACACGCAGGCATACTTAAAGATGCATCGGAGAGGCGAGCGATGGCGCAGTCAATGCCAGGAATGCTAAGAGCTTACAAGTTTGCAAACATGCCGACACAGATGGTGCACATACAAACATGCATTCACACAGATTGTTCGCAGACAGGGTTTCTGCCGTGCCCGCTCCTTATCAACGTGCAGCAGGTAGACGAGGTAATTCTGGATTATCTGAGCAGTACAAAACTACTCGGTGGTTTCATTTCCCTGGTCAAACTTGCTAAGGTGCACAAAAATGTATCAAAATGTCCAAACTTTGATCAATAAACCCACGGCATACAGTAGATAATAAGAAAAAGGCCCACCTGTGCTGCTGCTGTGGCTGCAAGACCCTCCTTCCACATTGAGTGAGATGGACTGGTCTCCATCCTGCTTCCCTTGGCCCAGAATCATCCAGTTCTCCAGATCATCTAAATCAGATGAATTAGATGAATCCGACGATTCTGAATCGGACTGGGGTTCTGAGGACTCCGAGCTGCTGGAGAGCACAGCCACTGGAACAAAGGGACTCCTTTTTCTTTTCTGGGATTTCTGGATGACCAGGAAAGTAACATATTAGGCAAATAAAATACGGCTTACAGCAGGGTGATCTGTGCATTAGCGATTATTTGCCACTCTGCTAATTTACTACAACATCTCAATCATAGGAACATGTTAATGAGGATAGATTATATTTAAAAAGATATGCTTCAACTTAAAAAAAGGTTGGGGAATTTCCTTTTGTTTTTTAAATTAAAGTTACTCTATACAGCACCCTCCACATTACTGGTTTATTGCACTAGTATAGTTTCATAAAAAATGGAAAAATCCAACCTTTAATTTGATTAATTGCAATGAGTGCATCAGTATTTAACAGTCCCCTTCATCCACCACATGTGTAGCATTGGCTAAAAGTGACTTTTTAGGGTCTAACAAAAAACTAACTGCAGACAGAGCAACACAGTTCTGCTGTCCTCTGAATAATGTTGACAGCTGTATTACTGTAGTTTGAAAGTTAAACCCTCATCAGTCAAACCTTGGGCTGATTATGTGGAGGAAAGTGAGATTTACACAACCTGTGCTTAGCTCAGCAACATTAAGTCGGCTACTCTGATGAGTTGTTGGGAGTAATGTGCTGACTGTGCAGAACCAGAGCAGCAATTGCAACATCTACCTGCATGTTAACCATATTTAAGACTTTGGAATTATACATTTAGTCACAATTGGGTCAACTATCACTGTGGTGACTTACAGGCAGACTGGGCTCGCAACAGGGGACTTTTAATCCCCTTCAAAAGGTGCTGGTTTGTAAGGTCTTCAAGTCAGTGCTCTCAGAAAATATTTCTCACAACTTAGTCCTCCGACCACGATTTTTCACCATATAAAGCATAGGTTTATGAACTAAAACACGAGCTGCAGACTTTGCTGTTCCTACTTTTGTCCTGGGTGTTCATTATGTTACTCATCGACCACTGAAGTGGAAAAGTTGTAAAGATGATAACATATGCCCTTTTAATCCAACTGTATGAATGCATGCTGCAATGTATTTCATTATTTCCTCTACCTGTTGTGCAGGGGTGGAGGTCTGCAGCTGGCGTGAACCTTGACCCTTAAGAGCACAAACACTGAAATCATCATCATCATCTGCAGTATCATTGTCAGAGACGGAGATGATGTCAGGGCTGGAGTCAATCACAATAACCTCCTCCAAGTGTGATGACGAAAACTTCGGATCTTTTGGTTTAATTTTGCCTTTCTTCTTTTTTGCGACCTTCTTCGACTTTAAATGGTCATTAGTAGATGGTGTAGGTTTGCTCTGCTTTGTACATTTCAACTCTGGGTCTCCATCTGTGGTCTTCTCAAGCACATTACTTTGCTGGGTTTCTTGGCCGTTGTACTCCTCCTCAGCTCCTGCCTCCAGCTCCTCCATCTCCCCAGCATTTGAGGAGTAGTGGAGCTGGCTGTAGAGGTGGAACTCCAGCTCACTGTTGGCATCTGACACGCCAGAGTCATCATCCTCCTGGTAGAGATCATCCTCCAACTCCTCGCGGTCCTGGTAGGCACTGTACATTACCCCAAAGGCCAAATTGAAACATATGCACCCAGCTCAGCCCAAGGAGAACAGTCACACCTGTGGGATCAGAGGCAGAAGCTGAAGTGATAAAAGAAAAAACTAATGAGAGAAAATGAAGGCATTTGTAAATACATGACTGGGACCAAATTCCTATTACTCCAAAGGAGTCATTCAGAGAAAATCCCACCTTTTCACCGTCATACTTTTCTTTCAAACACATTGATTTGAAATATTAAATGTCAGACCACTCAATCACAAAATTAATTACTGATAAATTTAAACAGTTTTCTAGAAAGTCTCCTTAAAATTTCTTCAGGTTTCTGTTGTTGAAACATATGAAAATTGATCTAAACTACTGCAGCTCTGGTGGTATGTTTAGGGTTGTTGTCTTGCTGGAATGCGAACCTCCGCCCCGGTTTCAAGTCTTTTGCCGTTTTCTTCCAGGATTACCCTGAATATAGCTCCATCCACCTTCCCATCAAATCAAACCTCTTTCAAAAACATTTCTGTCATAAACCAACGAATGCATAAATGTCACCGTTGGTAAATCTAACCCTGAACGTGCTTTAGGCCCAATCTAATAAAACCAGTTTATAGATCAAACGGGTGAGATAACATTTAGAAGTTTATCTCCTTCTAAGGATCCATCATTACATCCATCCTCAGCAGAGAGGGACAGCAACGGACACGGGCCCAATCAATCACAGGACACTGACTCCTAGTTCTGACACCAGAAAGCCTTGTTACAAAAGCTGAGACGGCATGGATTAGCCGCACTAAGACTAACTTGTAGTCTTCCTCATCAGACCTGTTCTGCTAGGAAGCAGAAATGGGTCAAAGTCTATCGACAGTGAATGATTTCAACCACAATGAAAATCTGTACCCAGCTCAGAAACGGGTAAATCTTCTCCTCAGTACACTCTGTAAAACACTTAGCTGTTAATTTTTTTAATCTCTGTAGCTCTCATTCTGTACACACAAACACACACACAATAACACTATCACACATACACAGAGTGGACATGGAAAGAGCACTGGCCCATTGCTTTCTCCAGCCCTGCGTGTCTGTGCCATGATGGCAGGAGATGATTGGCCCCCAGGCCGTGCACACTGCATAAACGCCACGCTACATGGTCACAAGCCGGCCACCAGGGATTAGAGGGTCAGAAAGAAAAGTCTTACCGCCTGGTAAGGGGCGACAGTTATGTGTTCAAAGTTCTTAAGGGTCCACAGCAGTGAGAGTGAATCAGAAGTGACTCATTCTGCCTAAATAAGGCAGAATGAGTCACTTCTGATTCACTGGTTTATATAGCATAAAACAAATCTGCCCTGGCCTTCCTCCACCTGGTCAGCTCTCAACAATAAGGCGAATAAGAAAAATTCCTCCCTTTCTAAGTATTTTGGATGGTGAAGAAGAAATTCCAGTCAGCTGCCAAAAAAATATAGCAGCACATGTCAGGCAGCAATGTTTTCAACCTACAGTTGGCAGGCTACAAGCAGCATATGAAAACCAATCAACAGCAGGCGCTACCTGAGCTGATAGCCTCTGTAAGGCTATGTAAGTTCACACTGCAGAGCGTCACACTGGCAGCACGCTGGAAGGAAATATGAATGCTACACATGTCAACGTGTGTGTATCAGCTCTGAGGCTGTTTTGCAATCAGAGCCAAAATAATTGTTGCTAGCTCCATCAACGTTGTCTGTCATGCTTGTTTTGTTCTTTGTTTAAATTTGATCTTGCCCCTTCCTGCCTTCTCTTGTGCAAAACGGTGAGTTCATACACTTCATGGATGAAAAAGTGAGATGGAGTGTCACGTTACCGTTCAAACTGAGGCTGCTTTAAGAAACATCCGATATATATCCGATGTGTTTACGTCTCCGTGCCACTATTTCTAATGGTAAAAATATTTTATTATACATGACATTTTCGCAGAATAAAATGATTACAAAAAGTTAATAATCCGACATTTATTTTAACCCGTAAAGATTAAACAAAGATTGCTTGTTTTATGTTAAACGAAAGTATCTAAAAGCCGATTTTAAAATAAGGCAATTTAGCGGTGATTTTGGGTCAGTTCTTCTCGAAGGTCATAAATTAGCCCAGAATTTAAACTTAAAAACACGTTGGCTGTCATTATTTCTAACCTACAACCATCAGCCTTTTATTTTTGGTTTTCTATCAGGTGTTTATTTGGACATGCAATTCTTGAAAACTTTGCAAACATGCCTAGTTTGTGTTTTTATAACCAATATGTTATTTCACTTTTAATTCAAGGAGGAAAAAGCCAATAACTGCTTCCTGTAAAATGTGGATAGTGACAATAAGCCACTGCTGCTACTTTTGTTCCAGTTGCTGGATTTGTGGTTACGCTGCTGGCTGCCTCATCCCCTCAAAAAGCTCCTTTTTTCACTATTGTGGGCTGAGATTAAAAAAAAATAAAAATCCATATTTACAGCTTTTCCCTTAAAAAGGCTCGAGTTTTAAATCAGGGCTGCTTAGAACTAGTTCTTAACTGGTTCTGTAAAAGCACCAGTTTGCTTTTCCACCATCCGAGACCCAAGTCGGAGCAATTGTAGTGCATGAAGACAATTGTTTTTTGGGGGGCTAGGCCCAGAGTTTGTCTCTGTGGAAAAACAAAGAAGCCCAGTAAGCTCTAGCACCAGTTAAGCGCTGGAACCAGTTTGGTGGAAAAAGCCTCAATGATAACATAAAGGAAACACACCCAGAATTGCATTTGTTATCTATAAGGACTGCGCGATATTAGGAGAACATGCGATAATTATGGTGAAAAATAAGTAAACAGAATAAATATATTTCTGCTTCGAGTTTATAGCAAACATTCTTAACAGCTATCAGACAAAAATGAATAAATTCATTCAATCCATTTAAACAACAAGTTTGTTTTTGGTTTTTTTTCCAAGTTGCTGCAGGTCAATGTCTGCAGTTTAGGCACCGAAACAAATTAGTTGTAGTTTCTTAATAAGCCGACCACCTCACCACATCTTTACTTTCTAAAACTTTTTATTCTGCATTAAATAGATACTCTCACTAAATATATTACAGGCATAGATGGTCTGAATAGGTGGTACTACTTAAATAATTAGCCAACATTTATTGCAGTCCAAGCAGTGCCTCGGGATATGCATATTGTGTAGTGATATCGCCATTACGATAAATTTGTGATATACTGTACAGCCCTATTATCTATTAATATACTTCCTGTCAGCGATATAACCAGGGCACAACCTCAAACCTATGATCTGACAAAACTGTGTTTGATTAACCTGAATAGCTGTATATCAACAGCATATCTTGGTTTCTAAATCTAACAGTAGGATTGTATTTTCTATGCCACAATGTTTTTTGTTGCTATTATCATTTAATAACATATCATTTACACAGTAGTGGTTAAGCTATTGAAATCCAGAAACTAATGCACATTTATTCAGTAGAAGTAGATAATTCTTTAAAGAACATTTGCTGAAGCTTTCACTGCACTGGATAAAAATGTAGAAATTAGGCCAATATTTGAGATGACTTGTGTTTAAGGTCACACATTTTCACAGAATTTTAAGTTTTATGATTCTGAGGCTTCTTAAAAAACTTTTAACTCAATAAATGATTTCGGTATCATTTGAAAGGTGTGCTAATGTAACCTTAATGAAACAATCTGTTGTGACAAACAACTCTTGAACTTCAGAAAAGATGATGATGTAGGTAATTACCTTTCTAGAATGTGCAGCGTTAACAAAGTTATAACTTTTTCGAACTATAAACGACACAAAGAGACAGAATGAGCACACGGGCCACCATACCACGAATAAAATGAACAATATGACTGTTTAGTAGCGCTGAATGGGGTTAGCTTGTTTCTGGCTTCCACTGGCTAGCAACATGCTAGGAGACTAAGGTGCTGTCACAGCTGTTCCTACTAAGATATTACAGGGTTTACAAAGAACAAGCGCCCTATAAAATAAACAGAAACCTTACCATTTATCTCTGAGTATTTTCTGTTTTCTATTTATTTCTGACAACCTGTGAAGTTAGCACGTGCCCCTGCGCTGTGTGCACGTGCACATAAGTAGCCGGTCGGAAGTAAACAAAGGAGCACCTCAAGTCAAACACTCAACAAAAGCAAGAAAACACAGAGCTACAACATCACCCCTTACAACACACACATGGTATGTTTTATATTTAGAGTTCTGGAGCACCAGCTCACCTTTAAAGACAGACTGGAGGCTTTACTGCAGCTCATCTGCCTCAAGCCAGGAGGAGACTGGCACACAACTTCCGCCTTTGCCCGACAGAAAAGAAGTCGACTGAAACTCCGTCTGATCAAGAAACTGCCCTCAGGTTCCTAGCAGGCACGGACTTTTTTTAATTGACAAAATTAGCTAAGCTTTTAAACTCTTCTGCCGTAAAAATAAAGTATATCATTTGACAAGACGATGCTATTACTTCTACCCTAAATAGTACTGTTTTTTAAACCATTTATGCAGGCCTGTGTAAGTCTGTTCCAATAACCTTAAGGCCTAACAGTGACATAAAACCTTAAGATCAACATTTCCTGATCCCAAACTCTCTGAAAATGCATACTTGTTGAATCTGCCATGATGTGGATAAATTCAGCTAAATGTAATTTACATTAAAGCTCTCTATCTGTGTTTTTGCAGCTTTCTTCATATTGATGTCAGAGACTGGTAGATGGCTACAAGAAGCTCCTCAGTGAAATAGTTTCCTCAAAAGGGGTTAAATCAAGCTAATACATGATAGGGTGTCCTAGCTTTTTCCTGAGTGATAACACACATTTGTGTTTTCTGTTTATTGAGGAAAACAAAATCATTTTTGTAGTTTAACTGTAATTCATTCTTATCCAGAGACAGTTAAAAAGAAAGGTTCGACATTGATATGTGAAAACAATTTTTAAGAACTGAATATTTAATGGGTGTCCTCATTTTTTCAGAGGACTGTATTTAAGGTCAATTGTGACATCGGGTCATTTGGGAAAAATCGCATTGCATGATTAAGGTGACGTCACGCAGGGGGATGCAATCAGCTTTGAAAATAAAGTTGATTCTTGAACTCCAGAGGTAAGACAAAGGTTTACAAAATTTGTATGGATATTGTACTGTAGACATTGTTGATGTAAAACATGCAGTTGACCAGCTTTTTGCACATTTCCGCTGGTATTTTAACAGATCATCCTTGGTGACTTCTATTTTATATCTTTGGAGAAACAAGTCTTTGAGGTTGGATGACCACCTCGCCATCACCCTAATCTTCCAATCCCTCTACAGATTATCTATCTGTTTCAACTTTGGACTCTTGTTTGGCCACTCCAAAATGTTAATATAACTTCCAGTAAGAAGAAACATGTTAAGATTAAAAAAAAAAATTTTAACTTGAATTTATAGGGTAGGAGTACATTTGGATTTAACTACATATGACCTGTTAGTCCATCAAAGCAAACAGAAATTATGACATTTAGAAATTATGCTTAGATTTTTTTCCTTTTTCTAGTTAGTACTTTTTTGTTTCAGATTACCTACTGCATTAAGATTATTTGGAGCAGCCTGTTTCAGGTAATTTGGGTCAATATTTAAAGGATAGAAAATCAAATGTATCACTGACGTTTGTAAGAGATTTCTTCTACAGACAATTATTAAGTAAATATAGTAACAACTTGCTTTTTAACCTATTGAGTTTATGACACATTAATGATACACATTAAATGTTACATTAAGTGCTGTTTTGAAGCATAGCAAAAGCATTCTATAGTAGTTGTGCAAAACTGAAACTGATACAGACTTTATAACGGTTTTATTTATTTTTAATTCTTCTCTTGTTTCATTTTAATGTTTTTAACTACAATGGCATACTGGGCAGAGATAGTCAGATAGAAAAGCAAAGTGCAAGGACTGTGAAAATAGGTTGGAAAGAAGAGGAGTCATGAATGGAAAAATCTTGAAGTTTAAATGTCTCTGACAAGAACACAAACAGATGGGCATCAATAAAACTTTTGATCAAGGTCATTTTGATAAAAAGAACAACGGCCCTTGTTTGAAAATGAATAGCTTCACCCAATGGCTAAACATGGTGACAGAAACGTTTTCGTGTTATTGTTCATATTGTCAGAAATCTGGCAAGAAAATCAAAACTTTTGCCAGGCTATATAATGTAAACTGTATAATGTAAACATATGGCAACAACTGTATATCCCAGCCACTAACAGGTGCCATAATGAATACCTAATCAGTATAAGTCAAATCACATGTAAGTGGTCATAATTTTCTGCCTGATCATTGTAATTCTTGATATCGTCTAAGAAAAATAAAAGTGAACAGCTGTTTTGGCCTCTTTGCCGGCACAAACATTTAAACAATAGTGCCTTTTTTGCTCTATTTTTTGCAAACATAATTGAAACCTTAATTGTAACCAGAAACGTCATTATTGGACACAGCTAAAATGCCTTTTCCCAATAAAAGGCATGTTTCACTTTCAAAGTGCAATACTTTTTTTTTCTTCTTTCAGAAGGTTCCCACGCTGTTTCTCATCCTTTTTCGTTAAGGCCAAAATATTGGACGACAAAATGCGCATGAACCTCCAGGCTCATTATGGGTTCGATGGGAATGTAAATCTATATGCAAACGGAAATGCCTGTCGCCATCAGTCATACTTACGACACGCAGACTACAGCAGAATTATGCAACCCAGGTTCTCATGCAGACTGCGTAACACATCCATCTTTTTGCTCCCTTCTGCATCATGAGAACAAAGGTGAGCTCTGTGTTTCCAGCTCTTGCTGCTGCCGTCGTAATAACAGGGAGCAAATGGCGTTAAGATAAGTAATCAGAGGCTGAATGCCATCTGAATCTAGAGGTTTTTCCATGCGTGTCATCACATGAAAGGCCATCGCAAAGTTGGATTGTGGCCTTGCAAAGGTTAGCTTGTAACTTGTGTGACAACACTATCACCTCTTTCAGCTTATGTATACATCTGACACACACACATAAACTAGTTGTCCTGCATCGGTTTTGTTTTGGGGGCCTTTATGCTATCTCTCCAAACTGATGCAGGTTCGGGATGCCTCACTGCCTCAGTGAAATTGTGATGTGCTTGCCTGATTTGGGGTTCATGCATTTGTTGCTATTTACTATTATTATTAAACAAAAAGAAAATGGGGAAGTCTGGCTGGACGGAGGCATCTGGTTCAGCGGTTCATCTCCACACCAGTAGTGCCCCGGACCAGTGGTGTGTTGAAGATCAATGGAGTGTCCGAGACAGGGATTTAAAGTCCCCCGATTTCCAATCACACATTCCAGAGGGGACGGTTTTCCCTGATGAACGTTCCTTATTGAGAGGAGGGAGTTAAAAGAAGCATGTCATTGCTCTCATTTGATGGTGTTTGTATGTGCTGTCGTGGCTCCATCTTCCATTTGGCGCCAGACACTGCTGCAACACTCTCCTGGAAGCATTTGATCAAAACTGGATTTTTCCGTCAGTCACTGTTATGCACTGGTAATATCATGCAGCTGAAGATCATTTGTGTGCAAAGTGCTTGTCTGGGGCTTTACAAAAAAATCACAAATATCTTCTATATGCTAGTGAGTGGAGTCACTGTGATGAAACACCTGAGATTTTACAGAAAATACTGGCAATTCAGTGCAACTCTGTAGCTGTGTGCACAATTTTAATTGCACAGTTTTTTCACTGCATTTTTAGATATTACAAAAGCTAAAACAGTTATCACAAATTGCAATCAACTGGTACACAAATAATTAGACAAACACTTGTTTATTATACTAAAATAATCTAAGATGTTTTTTTCTGCTAGGTAGTGAACTGTACGACATGTAGTACCTTGCAAAAGTATACATGCCTCTTGAACATTTCCACGTATTGTCATGCTATGACTAAATTGAAACTAAACTTCAGTGTATTTTGTTGGGATTTTTTTGTGATGGATGAACACACAGTAGTGGGTTATTGTGAAGTAGAAGGTAAATGATGCATGATTTAGATTTTATTTAATCAAATCTAAAAAGTGCGGATGGGATTTATATTCAGCTCCCAACTGTCTGCGTCCCTAAATAAAATCCATTACAACAAACTGCATTTGTAAACAAACAACATCATCAAGACCAAGGAACACAAAAGACAGATCAAGGAAAACATTGTGTGAAAATAATGCTCGATTAGGAAATAAAATAATTTTCCAAGCTATGAATTTCACATTGATCACTGTTCAGTCAGACAACCAAGAATAGAAACAGTGTGGCACAGCTGGAAACCTACCAAAACATGACTGTCTTCCAAAATTTACAGGGCAGGCAAGGAGAGCATTATCCAGAGAACCAGCCAAGAGGCTGCAAACTTTGGAGGAGCTTCAGAAATCCACTGCTCAGCTGGGAGAATCTGTTGACAGGACAATTATTAGTCACACACTCCACAAATATGACCTTTACGGAGGAGTTGCAAGATGAAAACCTTTGCTGCAACAAAGCCATATGCAGTCCTGTTTGCAGTTTGCCTCAAGCCATGTAGAGGCAGCAACAGGAAGAAAGTGCTTTGGCCTACATGCAAAAATGCTGTATGAAGTGGAAAACAACAATTGCACATCACCCTGAACAAACTACCCCTACAGTAAAGCACGTTGGTGGCAGTATCATGCTGTATGGATGCTTTTATTTAACAGGGACAGGAAAGAAGGTCAGCGTTAATGTGAGGATGGATGAAGGCAAATACAAGGCGGTCCTGAAAGGACAACGACCATAAACTAACAGCCAGAGCTACTATGGAATGGCTTGGATCAAAGCAAATATATATGTTACAATGGCCAAGTCAAAGTCCAGACCTAAATCCATCGAGAATCTTTGGCAAGACTTGACACCTGATCTTCAGATACATTCTCCATCTAACCTGACTGAGCTAGAGCTATTTATTAAGAAGACGAATGGATGAGAATTTCAGTTTATAGACATGTAAAGCTGGGAGAAACATGCTCCAAAAAACATGTAGCTGTAAAGGCTGCAAGAGGTTGTTCTACTTTGTGTTTACTCAGGGGGGTAATGACATATCCTTGTTACACTTTTCAGATTTGTATCTTCAACTGCTACTATGACATTACTTCTGTTACTTTATTGAGGTTTGTGGTTGTAATATGACAAAATGTAAAATCAATCCAGGGAAAAGAATACTTAGGCACTGCAGATAATCCATAAAACCTTTGACAACATGTTTTTATGCATTAATCTCATAAAGTACAATGTATGAACAAATTAAATTTCTCAAATGAAGGTTATTTTGAGGCCAAGAAATAAAAACAAAATGTGTGAAAAATCTGTTAACATGTACAGCTTGCTTCAGCTACGATCGACTCCTTCATGTTCTGTAACAAGAAACCCTTTTCCACTCTGACCTGCACTTGAATCTGATACGCACATATAAATGACATTCTTTATTACAAGGAGAGTTATAGACGCAATAAACTTTCTTCTTCCTGTATTCATGTAAACAGTCTGCATCAAACCATGGAGGCAGAAGGAAATCCATCTGAAAAAGATTCGTCCTGGTTCAGTGCTTCTGAACAAAAATGGCTGCCGAGCATCGTCCAAATGGAGCCCTCTAAGCTTGAGTCATCCACGTTTTTCAGCATTTTAGTTCAAATTCCTGTTTTATTTTACTGAAGCACACAAGCAATGTCAAATTACCCTCAGTTAAAGTTTGATCTTGTTTAGTTGTTTAGTATGTTTTCATTAATTCTAATGGAAACCAAAGCCTCAAATAGCTTTACAGGATGAGAAACTGGAGGCGAATTAGAGAAGTTCAGGAGATTCCGGAGTTAATGTGGCATGTAGAGTATGTATTAATCAGGTTCAGGTTCATAAGCAGGAGGAGACAAACAATGAAGCGCAACCAGTGAGGAATGAGAATTTGTCAAGAAACTGAATTGCCTGTAATTTTATACCTTTTTAACACTTTATTGTTGTTTCTCATCCCTTTACTTAATTTTGTTCAGATCCTATTCCAGACATGTATCGCATGCATCTTCTGATGACCAACTGGGAAAAAATATTAATTAGAATTATTAGCAACATTACACAACTCTATGAGGCATATTGATATCACTATGATCATCACACATAAACTGGAAATTGTTAACAGCTCAACAAACTTTCTAGAAAAAGTACTTAATCTCCTTTTTTCTGTTGAAGTTCTGCTCGTTGGTGTGTAACATGGTTCTCTTTGGCTTGATACACCCACAGAGCACAGCAGTTGGGTGAGAAGCTCCGAGGTCTACAGCATCTCAAGGAAACCAAAGAAATTTGTCATAATATTGCCAAAGCTTACCGCATTTCGAGCAATCTGTGAGTGAGGTGGGGAGGAATCACTGTTTTGCCATTTCTGTCAACTGCCTTTTACATCAGGCCTTTGGGCTTTGAAGTGATCATTCAATGAGCTTAAGAAGCCAGAAGTCCTAATTAAGAACCAGCTAAACCAGGGCCAGTTTGAAATTCCCACAGTATGATTACCTTCAGTAGAAATGTATATTACACGGCATTTACCCAGAAATGTAAAAATAAAATGTACAACACAATCTAATTTATTTTGTTTTAAACCCAAAATCAGCAATTATACAAGCTGCTTAAATAATGTTGATTAATACAGCCACAATAATGTTAACAATACCATGTATATTTTGTGTTTATAACTATAATACACTTAACAATATACAATAAATATCCACTAGTTTAAACAGTAGTTTTCAGGTGTTTCTTGTCTTGAATATAATACCTTTTTGCCTCCTGTGCTCTTTGTAACACAAGAAGTGTACTGTGCTGATGTTACCTGGTTAATTAGTCAGGCTATCTGCTTCAGTAGCTAGCCTGCAGGCTGCTGCTTAACAATTCCTTTAAACCATGGAAATGGTATGATGTAAAACTGTAGTACTTACCATAACGTTTTGAAACATGGTGTACCTTCATTCTGGTAACCACTGCATGCTAAGAACAAGCACTGCCTATATAAACCTCTAGTTTGTCGCACTTGGAAAGTAGTTAAGATCATTCTTTTTGGCCAACAAATTACTGACAGTTTCATTGTGTTTTTCATGTCCAATACATTTCCAGGTGTAGCCCACTGACTGAGCACTTATGTTGAAGCTCTGTGATCAACAGTCTTTCTAAGACTTTCGGCAGGATAAAAACCAGAGAACAAGCCTGAGAACATATTTTTTAGACCAAGCAACTTATGTCTTTGGGGATTACATTTGTGAACAAGAAGTTCTATACAAACAGAAACACAAAAAGTCCCACATACACACTTCATCTCCACACGATGTTACAGCACCTTCTTTTTTCAGCTGTGGGTGGTAAACCAGATCGACATCAGCCTTCTCCGCTCTTGTCCAGTCGTCACGGTGAACTGTTTACCTTAACATACAAATGGCCCAGGGTCATGTTGTGTCACATAATGTTTCATGGGCAAATAATGTGTCCCATTTCTCAATCCACCCTGGAGTCCTAAAGCCCCTCACACCCTCTATAGCTGCAACAACACCCAGGCAGCAGGGCAGCAGCAGAAAGAAAAAAAAAGGACAACCTTGTGTCGTCAGTGTGAAGTGCCACTCTGAATCAAATCCTTCGGATATAGAAGTAAGCCCAACCAGCTTTGCAACTCTGAGTGTTTGCAGGAAGCCAAAAGCAGTGGCACAACCAAAGACAGGTTTTTATCTAACTGGTAGTCAGAGTTTCTCTATCTAAGCATGAAGAAATCTGATGTGGAATAGGATGAGAGGTGCGCCAAACCCGGTGCAGTATTGTTAAACAATGACATGCTTCATGTTACTTATATTAAAACCTTGAGCTGAATCTCAGGGCGAACAAGGCAGAATTATAGTTTTTTTCTCCAAATTTTAGGTTTATAGGATGACTTTAGTTTAAATGATCTATAGCACAATGAGTGAGAAAGGATTAAATAAAATAACAAAAATCAGCGGAAAAGCAAATGTTCACAATCCAGCTATTAATCAAGCTCCAAACCATTTATAGATAATCAGTATGCAGTTATAGGGCAGTTACAAGGAACTTTTCATACAAATATGTGGAATCACTATTTGAAGAGAAACTCATAATTTTAAACTTTAATGAGTGCATTTTGACTGATTATTATTTGTTAATGTACTAAAGTGTTAATTAATTACAGTTTTATTAACAACTTAGTAATTTATAAGGGAAATTGTCTAATAAAGTGGTATCAAAGTATTTATTTAGGAAAAATGCTGGATCATACATTTTTATAAGAACTATTTCCAAAAAGGTTTTTGACACAGGCTTGTTTTTTACGAAGGAATTGCAGTAAATTAACCACTTGAGTCACTGAATTCTATATAAAAGCATAAGAAAATGGGCAGTTTGTAATGTGGCTTGAGATAACAATTTTGTACATTAGTGCTAGATTAATAAACTAAACTCAACTAAATTGAATTTGTTTAAAAACAACATCAAATGGTTTCTTTTCTTTTTTTCAAGCTTTGGAGAAATGCTTCTGTAGTGATGAGTACATGGGTCAACTTTTATCGCCCACAGGGTTTGCTGAAAATTGTGCAGAATAAACACAGGGGATAATAATTTACTGTAAAGTTAAATAAAATTTTATAATGGATGATTTTTTTTTTTGTTTTAGGTAAATTAGTGTCAGCACGGTAAGTCCACTCATCATCAGGATTTGATTTTGATGTTTTTTCCCCCCATTTTCTGACGCTTTCTGCCACTTCCTGCAGGGTTAAAACACTTTGCGGATCTACACTTTACTGTAGATGATTTCAGCAGGGGTTGTACTGTTATAGATGAAGCTCAATGCATTAATTTGATTTCAGTCACACCACTGTATACTAGAAGCCAATATAATAATTTGAAACAATAAAAAGCAGCCCATTTATGGGCGGTTTGTTATCCTTCTAAAGAATAAAATATTTTCTTTACAGACAAACTAAAATCCCAGAATCATTAAAACCCCTCCGGGCCTGTACTTTCCTTGGGGTTTACAGTGAACAGAGACGGTCTGCTGAAAGCCAGAAGTCCCAGGGAGACGGGCAGCCTTTCTTCCTGTGTTTACGTGTTTACTTATTGTTCTAATCGTCCCCTTCACTTCTTGTGTCTCGCCAGCTAATGCGATTCTTTCCGGTCCCGCTCGGTCACAGCTCGGGTCACCGATCCAACGATCCCTCCTCATATTAATTAGCCTAATTAGCGCTAGGAGGTGGAAAACAAACAAGTGGTGATTAATATCTGAACTATGGCGAATCCTTTCGAGGGATCCTGCGGATGTGGAGAGGAGCATGAGGAGAAATAAAAGGGAAACTTATTCAATAAAGGAAAAATAAAAACAGGTCAGGTTAAAATGAAGGACACTGAAAAAGGCCTGTTCGGTTACTGGGAAAGCCATGGCTCAGCTAGCCTACGTTAATAATAAAAAAATGGTTTGGATAGGTAAAGGATTGTTCTAAAATAAACTACTTTATTAGTGGTTTAGTTACTATTACTACAACTACTACTTTAATACTATTAATAATAACAAAAATAATAATAATATTAAATAATAATTATAATACAAGTAACAGTGGTGGTGGTAATGATGGGGTAAAGTAGTAATAGTAGTAAATATTAATAGTAACAATACAATAATAGTAGTAATAATAATAATAGTAATAATAAGATAATAATAATAATTTAAACAATAATGTATTATGTTCATTTTGTCATTAATGAAGCTCCTCTTTTTAGTAAGTAAGATGTGAACAGTGATTTTACCCAAAAAAGGCCATCGTCTCTTTACGATGGCAAAACTAAATTTATCAGTATGACAGAAAAAAATCTAAAATATATACAGCATTTTCATTTTTTTTTATCTCATTAAAAGCCCACCCTCCTGCTCCCCTACACGCACCAAACAACACAATAAATAAAACGATGATAACAGAGACTTTTCCCAGCATTTCATCACACCTAGTTGAAGTGTTGGAACTGATCCGAAGCCATCTGCATGGAAGTTTAATTTTGGGTTCCAAAACGGAGAGAGCGAGAAGGTGGGTGTAAATCTTCGGAGGAGTGGAGATCTTTTTACCTGGAGGCCACAAGCTAGAGTCCTGTCTTATAATTTGGGGCTTGTTTTCATTAACCGGCTAAACTGCAATGTCAGGCTCTTAGTGGATGTAAACGAATATTTATGAAAAGGCCAACATTCATTTCGCCTGCCTGCCCCATGCTAAAAGAAATGGTCCGTTCTGCGTCTCTTCCATGTCGCAGCTTCTTTCGGAAACCTCGCGTGTTTATGTTCAGATGTTGGCGCGAGCCGGAGGTCAGGGTCGGAGTGTAGCAGCGCGAGGCGACAAGCGGAGCAAAATGGGTCGCTGTCTCGCGCTTTGTTCCGCACTCAATTGTCTCGCGGCTAAGCGTGAACCCTGAGACCCAGAGCTGTCTGGAGGACAGGGACTGAGAAGTCACCCAACGACTCATAACAGGAAGAAAGGAGAAAACGGATGTGCAAATTTAAAAAAATAAAATCTCTTTCACGTCATAAATCCTGGTTCTGCTTTTAGTTAAGCACCTGCATACACTTTACTATTTAATTTATATTTTATTTACTATAATTCTTTGTTTTTACAATCCTCTTCCAAAAAAGACACACGACCCTGTTAGGCTCAAACCTGTAAACTTACTTTCGCCTTTTTTATGTTAATTTTCTCCGTTTCTTTCCTTTTGCCTTTAATCTTTATAAATTAGATTCTAAACAACAGAAAAACAAGAGATATTTGGTTATCTGGCAAACGCATTCCCTACTTCCGGCTCAGGCTACAGGCCATTTGTTTGATATCTGACTTTTACACATTCATTGCAAACAATTAAAAATTCCCCCCCCTAAAGACAGACTAATATTACTTCAGCTTTTGTTTTCAAATCGTGTGCAAATAATAACATAGGCGTGGGTTTTTATCATTTGGGGAAATGTGCAATTTAATCTGTGGACTTAGAAGGGGAATATTGAGCTTTTATTTTATGTTCTGCTTATTTTATGATTTTAGATCTGCTGGTGTTGCAAAAGCAACACCACGCAAAGTGTGAAAATGTAAAGTAAACTGTAATAAAAGGATCGCCGAAAACATGCGAAAACAGAGTAAAGTTCCTCACTGGTAAACAAACAAAGCTCTGGGTATCAGCATTAGCGATCATTTTCAGTTGGAAAATTAATATTTAAATAGCGGTTTGATGACAAAAACTCTGCACATGCACCAAGAGGGGACTGCATTCCTCTCTCTACAGAGAGGTCGGTGGAGCTCAGTGAGTTGCACCTGCTCCGTGCGCTTCGAGTCCGTGCGTCATGCGTAAAGAGCGCGGAGCGTAACAGGTGTGCGCAGGCACGGGAGGCAGGAAGGCTGGAGAAATGAGTGTAAGGGCTCTGTTGGAGGAGGTTGAGTGCGCACTAAACATATATTCACTCCAGGACTAACTTTCTTTAAATTATAAGTGATGGAAAAAAGATCGAGTATTGCACTGGTTTTACGCATGTTCTGCACTAGCCTCCCTTGCTGCCAACGGGGTGTGCACCAGAGGAAATGAATCTAAAAAAGAGGGAAAGACACAGAGAGAAGGAGAACAGGGCGGGGGCGGGAAAGTTTAGTAAAGTGGAACTTGGTAACAGATGCGAAAGAGGGGGGCGCGGCCCTGCTGGGAAGGGTGCGGGTGCTGCGCAGGTTTGCGTGTTTTGGGTGCGCGCGCTGGCTGACACATGCACGCGCAATATCAGTCTTGTGTGCGTGCTCGGAAAGGCAAAGGGGGGGAAGGACATGAGCGCACATTCAGAGAGCGGCTCTTTTTTTTTTTTTACTCAGCGTGATCATTTCACGCTTCCCCCCGAAGCCCTTTTTCCACCTAAAGCGTTTAGTTGCAGCTGACTGATCACTTGCTGGGAGTGCAATAGGGAGCGGAAGGGTCGAATTATTTCAACCTACAAGTCGCCCCAAAACTGTGGGACGACAGAAGAAAAAAAAGGAAAAGAGCGGAGAAAGGAGTACCAGAGTAAGGGAGAGAGAGAGAAAGCGAGAGAGGGAGGGAGGGAGAAAGGGAGAGGAAGAAAGGGAAACACTGGAAAAAAAAAGTTTTTGTTCTTTTCCTTTTTTTTCCTTCTCCATCCCCTTCCCCCTTTTCTAACTGGGTAACATGGACCAGGGGCCCAAGAGTCCTCCGCTACGGCTGGGGAGAGCAGGTAGGGTCACGCCAACTCTTTCATCTTCTACATCATGTTTTATTATTAATATGGTTATTTGCTCGTTTTCATCAATTTCATGCGGAACATTGAGTTGTTAGAGTTTGTGTGGCAAATGTTTAGTTTTACTTTGTTCAGTTGGCGCTACCAAAGTTTGCAAAAGTTTCCATTATTTACAAAAATGTGAAAACTGTGTTTGTTTCAAAACTTTTAAAAGGCTCTACAAGTTCTGTCTTTGGTTTGCACGTTTTGTTTAGTTGTGTTTTTTGTCGTCAGGTTTTTTTCAGAGCTAAAGTGTTATTCCAGGAAATTAACTTTAACTGTTATATTCAGTTTCAATAAATAGCTAAAAGACTCTCAATGTGTTGCACGCTTTTAGTGTAGAGTTATTACTTAAAAATGTTTTTTTTTCTGATACTGATCACAGCTTTTTAAATATTGGAATGACTGTGTTGGCAGATAAGTTAAGCGGGCTAAAGTTGAGAGGTCTGTGTGTCAACTCCACGTGTTAGTCAGCTCCCAGAAACCAATCTTGCTCTTGTTGGTTTACAGCAAGCTCATTTTATGCCGCAGGAATAGTGACTTTGTGTGTGCGCCCCTGAGAAATGCACCTTTCTTAGCTTTTAAATGATGGTTTCATGTGTGGACCGCATGTTTTTGAGTGTGAGCTGCTGCTCTGCTGTTCAACAGGTTAATGCTCCATAAAGCAGCGGGGTCTGGCACAGCAATGGATGAAGCCATCGACCTCGTTATGGCACCCAATGGATCTCACATCATTTCATATTGCTGCCCACTGCGACCACATTGATAAAACGTCGCTTGTCATTAAGAAACCGCGGGCAGGTGATTGGCCACTTTAAACGCGGGGCTGTGCGTCATGCAGCGTCTTCTTCGTTCTGCAAAGCAACGAATTTTTACTTAATGACGCGTTCACCATGAGCCATGCATGGTAGATGTTTAAGACAGATGCAGTGTATTGTGTTGCGCACAACTCTAATTGGAGAGTCGGACCACTTGTCTTCTAGAAATAAACAATTTCCGGCGTTTAATAGGAATATGCCCCCAAATGTGTCCAGAGGTCATTAAGACAAATGTCGCCCACTTAGCTCTATTTTTGTCTGTCCTGAGGGCCTAACCGCTGATAAACGAGGAAAGCGGAGGGATTTGTGGCAACTGGATAATAACCTTTTTAACCACGGAGGAAATCAGAATTTAAAGGAGGCCCTCCTCTGTTGATGTGAGGGCCCATGGCCTTTACTGAAAGCCTCTCCATTCACCTCTCATTTAATACGTGCTTGGATTACAGAGGAGGGTGTAGTCGGACCCCATCGTCCCGTCCTGATGGGTGGTACCGCGCGTAAAAATGCTTAGATAGGTTAAATTTTCAATATAATAGGGCCGCTGCTTCAGTCACGGCGGGGCAACTACAATGTTGTTAAAATCCTGCAAAAATGCAGGGGAGAGTTAAATCGCGTCTGTCTGTTCTGATACTTGATCACAGGGACGCCAACAGAAAGTTTTGTAAGGGGTGGCCATTTGGGATCCACTAATAATCTTTGGGAGGCACGGCAAAACTGAAAGCAATAACACAATTTCAGAAGTTTAATTATGATACGGTGCTATGCAGACCTTGGAATTTTGGTCTGATTAAAAAAAGAAAGAAAACATATTCTTACAGTTTATAAATCAACCTAATAAGCTACTCAAATCCAGATTTTTTTCTTTAGTTGGATATGTTAGAAGTGAAACTTTTTAGCCCCCGCAAAACGTAGTTACCACTATTTAAAAATACTGCAAATGAACCAATTTCTGATACAAGTGCAATCCCTTTTAAATGTATAAATAATAGGGAGGTCAGAAAATAGTATGGCTATTGGTCCCCATATCTCCCCCCTGGGTAGCACCACTGCTATAATGATTCTCTTGTAGAGGAGCAAAATTCAGTCGCATATGTAAACGTCTTCATTTTATTTCTGTCAGGAGGAACAAAACAGAACAAAATATATATATATATAGTTTTATGATGGTTTTAGATATACAGTCCTTTTTTCCCACTTGGTATTTTATCTTGAGTTGGCCTTGTACTGTTCTGTAATATGAATTCTATTCAATTGGACCGTCTGTGATTCGTTTTGAATCTGACTGTGACTGAATTATATTGGTATTACTGATTCGAGCTCAATTTTGATTCTGATTAGATAAAATTGGAAGCTGTTTGTGTGATGAACTACTTTGAGCTGTACTTTTGTTGTACTTTGGGTCAATGACTGGAATTTTCTAATAGTGTATACAACTGGTGTATTTGTAAATGTGGAATGTATTGAATCGCTCTTTGTCCAGTCTGATCCACCGCGCAGTTGCAAAGTGTGCTTCATCCTCGGGTCGGCTCTGTTAGCGCGTTAAAAAGGTAAACAAATGGGCTGCAGGCAGGGAAGATGAACTCATTTTAGATTTTAGGCTTTAGTTTTTTACCTTAAATGCATCACATGACGCCTCTACCAGCCAGGTGAGGAAGAAGACTGCTAATGGTTGCAAACGTTTGTGTGATGAGGCCTACGGCTGCTGAAGCTGTGAGTGTGGTTCACCTGTATAGCGTTTTTTATGTATTAGTGAGGACCTTCATATATTTCACAAGCTTCTGAAAACCTAAGGAGAGATACGGGAGCTTTTCTCATTATGTTTACAGTCAGCGGGCGTGTAATAAACGAGCTGGTGGAGTTAACATGCGCTATTAATTTTTCATAGCTTTTTTTTTTCCCTTTTCGTGGCTGGGATGGAAGAGAAAAGCAAAATGCTTTCATGGTGGATGGAGGAAGAAGAAGAAGATGGAAAGGAAGGTGGAGGGGGTATTTTTACAACAAAAATTGCCCTCAATTTGCATCCACCTGATTGTCACAAGTCAACATTCTTGCTAATGTCTAAAGAAAGTATCCAAACCAGCACAGCCCCCTCCATCCTTCCGAACTCCCGTCTGTAGCTCTGCAGAGGTAATGAAATATGGTAATGTCTTTGGATTAAAGCCGTCCTGCCCTGATGGAAGTTTTCTTCTTCTTCCAAATTTACAACCCTAAAGCAACAACAATTTGTACACATGATTGATTGTGTTTGGATGTTTTTTTTAATTGCTTGTATATTTAATTTGCAAACCAGAGAGACAACAGCGACTGCTGCCGTTTATACCCTTTGTGGGGAGCGAGTGCTTAAATTTCTGCAAATACAATAAACAGAAGAGGGAAACGACACGTTGTGGTTTTAAACTTTCTGCTCCAACAGTGGAGTTGCCTCTGCTTTTAATCATTTACAAGAAAATTAAACGGAATCAGAGAAAAAAAAAAGTCTTCTGTTTTGTGATAAATGCCAGAGGTTTGCTAAAACACATCTCACTGCCATTTTCTCTCTGCCTTTGTACACGAGTGGTCAGCGTGAAGGCCCGTAATGATGCATAATCTCCATCTAAATATTTAAGTTTTAGCATCTCGATCGATTTCGTCTGGTTTAAATTGGCCAAAACATATAGAAAGAAGCCGGTTTGATGTCTGTCATGTTTGCAGGAAGCCCCGTCACTGATGTATCCTCAGAGAAATGATGGCAAGTATGTAAAATATGGAGGAGGGTCTGTTAGAAATATTGGAAATGTTTACTCAGGAGAGACGTAAAAATCGATGAGGATTCAAAATTCATATTTATAGTTGAAGACCCACGTCAAAGAGAAACGATGCTTGTTAATGAAGTTTTTTTTATTGTGATTGATAATTGTTTCCAACCATCTTGTGTTAGTTTACAATGAGGGAATTTAAAGTCATATTTGTGTAAATATTTACTTTTTTAAATTAGTTTTTTAACGTATGCACGCGTATGTGCACGTACGCCGGTTTCTCTAAGGCTGGACGCCCCCTCGTGGCTATAACACATTCATCTTCAAGAAACCTTTTTAAACAAGCACAGAATGCAAAGCTTCCTGTTCTGCAGCGCGATTAGAAACAGAATAGGGCGTTCTTTAGTTATTCTGCATTTTCCCTTAACGGTCACATGTGAGTACGAGATAAGTTTGTTCGTTTTTGTAAATTAATTAGTTCTCTTAGATCAGTCCTTTCCCACGAATATCTCGAAACTGTAATGGAAATAAACGTTTTACAATGCATTATGCATAAATATTAGACATTAAGAAAACATATTTTATCAAAACTTAACCATATGGGCATCAGATCCGTTTCCCTGGGGTAGATGACCCAAATAAGTAGGTAAAATACTGCAATTCTGTTACATAGACTCCTTAAAGTGCTACAGACTTTTTATAATTAATTCAGTAAGATGCGTTTAATGATACCTTCATGAACAGAGTGAGAAAGTGCGTAATTATGGGTCCTGGGCGCCTCTAAATTACATCCAATCTGCTCTGAAATGCATTCGGAACGATTAAATGTCTATGAAACCAGAATAAACTCTCCTGCTTTAGGCTATTTGTGTTTTTTTTAACATCACAGGGGCGAGGCCTTTGTATGGGCCTCTGCAAATCGTCAAGGACGACCGTCGAACCTCCCTTCTATCTCACAGGCAGTTTGGAGTGTGTGTTTGCGCTTCATTAAAAGTCTGGATCAATTAAGTAATGAGAGAAGGAAGCATGTTTCATGTTTTTCACCAGATCCCTCCCCATAAGGTGGAGAAGGTGGACGAAAGAAATAGAAAGTGGAATTATTCAGGAATAATTGTTCCCTCCTGGTCGTTAATTCCCACGCCTGTAGGCCCAAAAATGAAATAAATAAATACATTTTATACACTGAATTAGTTCTATATATTTAACATTTTAAAATACATGTATCTCATTCGTTTCTTCTTGCTTTATTGCTACCTCTAACACAGAAAGGTGTGCATCCCTTCATTAAAAAGCTTCAGTTTTAATACTCACTCAATTAGCCATTAGACAATAAAACCAATAAACTCAGAGCAAATAGCTATAAAGGCATTAACTTTTTTTAGATGATTCGTTAATTGAAATAAAAAAATATGGGTATGTAATATAATGACTCACCGAGCCTCCCTATTGGTGAAGGGCCAAAGCATGCTGAGTGTAATTGGCGCACGGGATTCGCTTCAGCCAATCGCCGATCCCCACCCCCTCGCTGCCCACGCCGAGCTGAACTAGGGTTGGTGCTGACGTCACAGCAGCGCTCGCACCGTCATTGGCTGGTTTCGCAGTGAGTGACGGGCAGCGCTCAGGTTAGGGTTCCAAGGGGCTGGGAGCGCTGGCGCTGTCCGCGAGAGAGCAGGTCCTGAAACGCGCCGTGCGTCGCCGCCGGATGCTGCGCGCAGGCAGGCTGGTCATTTTGTGGTTGAAAGCCAAGCTCGTTTAAGTGCAGCACGGTGCACGTTGTCTCCTAGACAGGAGCGCGGAGTAAATTATCTCTAGAATTTTGACTTGACTTCAAGAGATTCGCCTCTGAAACTCACTCCGTCACCGGGAGCCGGTTTGTTCAGCGAGTCCCGGGAAGACATCTCTGAAGTCTAAAGCTGTGACCTAGCCCACAAAGTGCATTTTTTTTTTTTTACTTTTTGTTTTGAGTGAGTTTACATATTTATTTTTTACATTGTGTTTTTCAGTTTTGGCATGTGACATATTTTTTTGTTGGATATGACGCCGCATGATGTGACCATTTGTCCGCGCTCAGTCGCTGAACTGAAGGGGGATGTTCAAGTGAGAAACGCCGGAGAGGACGATTTATAAAAAAGAAGAAATGTGCATAGGAGAACCTGGAAACATTGGATCTGTAGCGAATATTTCTGCCTCTTACGCCTAATTTTTGCATTTTTTTATTATTTTTTATTATTTTATGTCAGACTGAGAGGAGAGTTGTGTCTCCATTGGTGAAAGTCCAGGAGGGTCACGGCCAGCGGACCGAGAAGACAAAATAGAGCAGAGTAGTCATACTATTTTGCTTTACGTATTTAGCTTTTTTTTCTCATTTTTTGGATTAATAATTATAAAAACTTGAATTTTTTGCCGTCCTGGGACTGACGCAACTTGACGCGCAGCAGAGGAAGAAACACAGACGCTCCTCTGGTTTAGGAGACACCACAACTAACCCGCTGCTTTGGTTCCATTTGTTCCCTTCGCATTTTGTTTGTGCGTTTTTTGATGTTTGAACACCTCCTTTTAACTTCCTTGTAAAATTTCGGCGTTTACCTTTAAACTTATTTTTTTTAACAAGGAAAAAAACTTTTTCTTTTTGAAGGAAAGCCTTTTTATTCATTGGAGGTCCCATCTGTCAGTAAAACCCGCAAAGTGGAAGACCGAAGCGGGTGTTATTTTTAAGACCCTCTCAGAGCCCCCTTTCTGTACCGATGGAGATTCATTGTAAGCACGACCCGTTCGCGGCGATGCACAGTAAGTTCATACGGTCACCATTCCCTTCATCTGCATGATCCCAACTGCACCCCAAAAGGCGCCCAGACCACCAACGCCGCATATATCCACACCGATTTATTTGTTGCTATAATGGAATTTATTTAATTTTAATTGAAGTTACAAATATAACTAAAATATGACTATCTCATGCAGGATTGCAAATTATGGAGGCAGATTATATTTACTCTTCTGGAAATTCACCGCTCTTATGCATTGTCCAAAAAGTCCTGAAACATCCCATTGCAGTTCCTTCGAATTATTTCATTTAGTGTGAAGGGTATACAATGTTTTACACATGGGCAACTCAAAATCCGTTAAATTAAAAATATAACAGCCTTTTCACTGCTTCTTTTTCAATCGCGTACTTGCTGTTTCGTTCATCTTACTTCTCTCTGTGCCATTATCTAAAGTATGATGTGCTCTCTGTCATGCGCTCTGTGAATACGATGCATGAGTATCATTTGGCATGATGGTGATTCTGTGAATAGAGAGATGAAGTGCGTTCTCAGCAGGCCTGCTTTGTGTTGTGTTCGCCACCACTGCTGCTTTGTAGGAGAGGGTTTGCTGTGTTCGGTCTGACGGGAAGAGAAGGTGCAGAGGTCAAAAAGGGAGGGAGTGAAAGAGGGATGAGGGAGAGAGAGAGAGAGAGAGAGAGAGAGGGAGAGAGAGACCCCGTGGGGTAACAAAGCATGACTAAAAGCTGAACTTGATCCACAAACACCAGCAGTGCTTTAGCAAGGAAGGATAGAAATCTGGTTAGGTTCTTACTGATAAAACTAACTGTTTCAATTTCACCAAAGAAACTGTTGTAACGATTTGGTTTGCTGTCATTTCGGCAGATTTTAATAATTATTTCTGAGTAGAAATTATGCAGGTGTAACAGTTAAAAGACGCTTAAACAATTTAGTTAAATTAAACCTTTCCAATTAGTTAAATTCTAAGTAATTAAGATCTGCAAAACGAAAACACTAGAAAAAGGAATTGGTTTGTATTTAACACATAAAACATTACAGAAATAGTAATAGCCTTTTGAAATCTGTTTTTAAAAAGTGGAATGTGGACATTTTAAATTGGCAACCACAGATTCAATGCGCTGTTCAGTGACAACGACTGCCTCAGAGTTACGAAGCTCTTCTTGCTGGCAAGGTTGACTTCAGCAGCGATGTCGTTAAACCAGCTAAAGCAGGATGCAAACTTAAATTCTTGAAACCTTTTAAACCATAACTCTTATGACTTAATGTTTGCTAAGTTGACACATTCATTCATACGACCCATACTAATACTTTTTTCTGCTGGACAACTATACACACCTAAAATGGGAATAAGGGTTGACTGGACCAATATCTTTAATTATATTCAAAATAAAATTGCAAGAATTTAACCATTATGGAACACTGCATTCTCAAACTAATATGGTTGATTCATATCTAAGTAATTTTAATGGCTAATGTTCAATTTCTCCCAAGATTCCTTTTTATAGTGTACCCAGGGCCACAGGTTAGGGCACATGCAGCTTCTGCTAACAGGTCACAGTCTGGCTGGAGAACACTTGAGCGACCCAGCTGCTGCACGCAGGAGGAACCTCATGCAGTGGAGGGGGTTGAGAGGGAACACATCGTAGCAGTCAATGACACGGCGGACACTGCTTTGTTTTTTTTAGGTTCACTGTTTTCACCCCCAAAAATGTATGGGCCTTACTGTAGCACAGCATTCATCTTCAGTTACAGAATTTGTTTAAAGGCAAACCTAAAGTACCTAATGTGATATTTTCAGTCACAGTCAGAGATTTATTTTAGGCATTAATAGGTTTAAATGCACATTTTACAAAGTTGTTTTTTTCCCCTATGGGCACTGCACTATAAAAAAGAATTTTGGAGGGTGGTAAATATTAGCTGTTGAAGTTATTAAATTTTTATTTTGGCATATTAGTTTTTAAATATGATGTGTTGAACACTGGTAAGAAATCATACCAAAACGTTTTGATTATAAATTAAATGAAGATGTTAGCTCAGGCAACCAATAGATTTACTTGTGGTGACAATGCAGAAAGAAATAATGCTAATATTTGCATTATCGATTAATATAACAACTTGCTAAAAGTTCAAAACTGTCTTAAGACTGATAGTTGATAAAGTTTCTAAGTTTAAAATTGTATCCGCCATTAGCTTGTTAGCAACAGCGCTAATGCTAAAGTCAAACTTGCTAGTTAGCATCGTTATCCTGAGGCAAGTGGCCAGTGAATGGCAACATCTTGGCTTCAGGAAAAACAACCTTTTTAGAGCAGACTTAAAAATAATTTTCAAGTCTGTAATATTTAATGTCTCAATGACAAATCAGTTGCTTTCTGTTTATTTTTAACATGGATGAGAAACCAGGTCAGAGTCTTTATAATGAGTCTGAATTTAACTATTTTTTAAATGTCTTTTAGCTGTAAACTCTTAACTCTTAGTCATAAATATTGATTAAATCTTACATGAATAAAATGTATGCAGAATGTTAGGCTGATTTCATTAGTTTAATTCTTACACTATGTTTTACCACACAGAAGATATGCATTTTATCTGTTTATACCCGAACTTTATTTTTGTGATAAAGTGTTATCGGATAACTGAATTGACAGGGTTTATTGTGTTTTTATTTTTGTGCAAATATTCAATTATCTGAATGCCCCAAGGCTTAGGGTCGCAGGGCACCTGTGCCCCATATACTTTTCCCCCCGGGTTCGTTCCCCGACACTGGGCCAATGCGCATGTTTTCCCCTTCTTTGCCCTTTTCCCATTAGTGCTAAAATAAAGGCCATTAGTTATCCTTAAAAAATATTCAATGCTCAAATTCGAATTTGTAAAGCAATGTCAATTTTTAAATGTTATTTTTTTCCTGTTGTTTTTACGCTCAAAACTGCATGAGCGCCACCTCCACACCTTTCCCATTTTATATTTGGTTGTTCCTCCGTTTTTTCTGCTGCAGGTTAGTCTCGTATAGAATGTGTGACTGATATAGAGGACTTCCCACGGCGTGTTATCCTGCAGGATTAAAAGGAAAAAAGAAAGCCCCACACACACGCACCTCAGAACTAGAACGAATTATGTTTCCTCTTCCGCGCCGTTTCACCAGAAGCCAATGATCCGCGGGGCTGACGGGGAACCAGTGGAGCTAAAGTTATATATGTCAGAGCGCGGAGACGCTTTAAAACGATTACACCTTAAAAAATGTCGAAGGTAGGGAGAGAAAGAGGTCGTGGGGAATCGAGTGTGACGCGTGGAAATGTTGTTGCGCGACTCTGGATGTGCGCTTCTCTTCTCTCTGTGTGTGTGCTGCTGCTTGTGCGTATAGGCCAAAGTTCAGCTCAGCAGGGAATTTGCGACACCTTGTCTGTGTCCCTGCGCCAAATAAAAGATTGTCTAAAGCATTTCGCCATGTACAGCTATTTGTTTTACTAAGAAGGTTGCTGCTTATGTTTTTGGAGTTTTTGAAAATTATTCTGGGCTTTTATTTCTGTGCGTTGTTCAGGTGAATGAGCTCTCGATTGGGGGTGAGGGGTGGGGGTTGTCTGCAGCGAGTAACATACTTGTAAAAAAATCTATTCCAAGAAATTGTGATGATAATGAGCTGAATTTCATAATCATTGTAATGGTAATGGAGGTATGCTGGATATTAAGCTCGTAAGGCTGTGGCCTATACATTGGGGAGCAGATGCATATATCGAATTTGTAAGAACTCGTAAAAAACGGATACATTTTAATTAGGCTGAATCAGAGTTTATAACCTGGTGAAAATAGTCGTAATCATGCATGCATTTGATGTTTTTAAACTAACAACGCCTAATTGTTGCCTTGCCCCAGTGGCGTCACTATATGGGGTCCAGAGGGGGCAATGACCACCTCAATAAATCTGCTGCTTGCAAAAGGAAAAACTTTACTTTATATAATTACCTTTTAATTTTATTTATTTATTTATGTATAATTAAACTCAAGTTGTCAACCTCAAAAAACTCTGTTATTGCTTTTGGTGTACCACCCTAAGATTATTTGGAGCCCCCAACTTTCTGGAGATGCCCCTGCGCCTACGTGTCTTCTATAGATGTTTATTATCACGTTGCTTTTCCCGGCATAATTATTTTTTGAAATCAGAAAAATGCTGAATAAATGCAGATTCTACCTCTACAATGCCTGCCACATCTATCTAGCCACTGTTTGCTTAAGGAAATTTGCTTCATCTGTATTCTTGAAGGCAACTATACCAAGCAGATTTCAGTCAAAAGTAATTTACAGATCCACCCTTTTTATTTTATTGTCTTTCTTTCTTTTCTTTTTTCTTCTTTCTTTTCTTTCTTTCTTCTTCTTTCTTTCTTTCTTTCTTTCTTTTTTTCTTTTCCTTTCTTTTTTTCTTTCTTTTTTTTCTTTTTTTTCTTTCTTTCTTTCTTTCTTTCTTCTTTCTTTCTTATTTTCTTTTCTTTCTTTCTTTTATTCTTCCAGATCAGAAAATATAGAGAAAAAGTAAGAACTGATAATATTTTGTTTGCCATTTCTCTGTGGCTGTATTTTTGAGTCGTCAGGCCATGACGAGGCAGATGAGAGATGAGAGAGGGACAGTGAGGAATGTAGCAGAAAGAGAGAGACAGAGAGGCTTAATGGAGGTTATTTTCTGGATGGGGGAGCTCCAATATATTCTCCTTTATCTCAGTAATTTTTTTTCTTCTCATTTTTCGGAAACAGTGAATCAATCAAACATTTAAGGAGGTGCAGGGCTCCTATAAGTCAGCTCCCATAAAGGGTAAATGAATAAAATACAACAGGGATGCATAATGACCCCCTGGGTCCCCCCTGGCTGGCTCTGTCCCTCTCTGATTCAGAGGGATGAAAATCAAGCTGCTTCCTTTGCCAACACCTCCTTCACTCCAGAGACGGCTTTGGGAGAAAGACTCCAAAAAGCCCAAACCCCTAATTTGGCAACATTTTGGTGTCTAATTTGCAACAATACTCACTGGCATGGGCACTGTTGATTGAATTCCTGCAAGCAAGTAATTTATTTATTTGGCCTTGGAGAAAAACTCACCCAAAATGAGACCTGGAGACTTCTGAAATGTCCCATATTTTCAAACAATCGTTAGAATTCAGCAGTCAAGAATGGATCATGCTCAAAGCCTGCCTGAGACTGTATGGGACACCCAAGCAGAATTTGATTAGGGGCCACCACAGCACCAGTAATATTTCTTTTAAATTGTCTAAGGTGATTGTCTGTTTGTTCAGCAATGAACTCCTCTATTTTCACAGTTTGTCAGAGAGCCAACAACTAATCCGAGGATATCACAGAATTGCTTGACCCTCACATTATACACTGCACACTGTTAAAGAAGTAAATAGCAGCAAATACAGCTTCATCCAAAAGTATTCATAGCTCTTGAATTTTTACTAATTTTGTCATGTTGAAACCACAAACTTCATGTGTTTTATGAAGGGACCAACTCAAAGAAATGCATTATATCAAAGTGGAAAGAAAAGTGTACATGGTTTTTAACATTGTTTTTGGAAATGTGTTTAAAATAGGCCTTTTTCATAAATCATATTCTATTTGACAAGTCAAGTGTTCTTGGGGGCCCCCTATGGGCATTGGAGCCCTAAGCAGCTTATTAGTTTACTAATTCCTTAGGCCGGCTCTGATCATACGGCTGCTGATAAACAAATGCCTATATAGGATGCGTACGCCTCTGCGTTAGCCCCATCAGTATTTATAAGTTTAGAAAATAAATTTCAGACACGTAATCCTCAATACCGTAACCCCCTAAAAAATGTGAGAGTCTGAACGCCTAATACTAACGGTAAATACACAGATAAGTGAATAAATAGTTATCTGGAGGTTTTTTGTGGGTCACAAGTCATTCCTCTCCATCTCCTCACAAAGCAAGGCGTATTTTTCATGCCCTGGCCCAGATAGAAGGGGTGAAAGGAACCATTTCATTTACTCTTATCTGAGAAAAGAGGAGAATGGTTGGGTAAGGGGTGGGGGGAGACTTCAGTGCAGATACCTGTGGTGAGCAGGACTTAGCACAGCAGGCTTCTATAAACGACCTGCAGAAAATCTGCTTTTATTCGCTGAGAGGTTTCAGGAAATAATAATGAGGGCAGGAGGGAGAAGGAATACTGTCTTTATACAGCTAAAAGCATTCACACAGAGTGTTTGAGAGTGTAAAAAGATTTGCTCATGTAGGTCAACCGACTCTTTACAGCGCGTTCTTTTTTATATACTGAATGGGACTGGCAGAGATTTTGTGATGATTTCCTTTAAACCCCCAGAAATCGGTCACAGTAAATAAGTGGATTGCTCCTTTACAATGAAAACAGTTGGTCCAGAGGCACCCTGGTGGCTGAAGGGTCAGAGCATTGTCTGGGAAGTTTTGTTGTATGATGTTTTACTCCCTGCTAATCATTATTTATTGAAGCAATAAAAGCAGTGGTTCTTGAATGAATGGCCCCTGATTTAGGTCTTATGTTTTATAAAATTATTCACAACAATGTAAACCAATCTGATGCTTAGTGATAAAGCTTACAACCACACATGGCTCTACAAACATTGTCTGACTTGTAATATGAAAGGGGGCACAGACTTTACTTTGACTTGACAAACGATAGAAAATTAATTTGACATGGGTTAGGGTTAAAGAGGTAACTTTTTAAAGAAATTGCTCATGCTGACCTCAGACTAAATGACACCCTGGGTGGTGACCCATATCATCCATGACAAAAGCTGCCACTGAGTAAAATGCACCTGTCCTGGAAGCTGTACATATAACATTATTCATTCATTCTCCAAAGAACACAGAAGGTTTTACAGAACATTTCAATCTAGTGGATAAAGCATTATTAGATGTTTGGTGAAAAATGTTTTAGCAAGAAGGTACAAAAACATATTTATGACATTTATGTATGATGATGATGAAGCTTGCATCCCTTTTTACAATTAAACAAACATCAGTCTGAAAATCCTCCCATTGTTAAAAGCTGTAGTCTACTCAGAATTATACTCTTTATTGTGGGACAATGTTTTCTAACACTTAATTCATGTCGTATCTCTAAACTCAATATTACCAGAAACATTAACGAAAGATATTGCAATGAAGGTTTTGCAAGGATATTCTAGCAAAAGAGTTAAAAATTAAAACCTATTCTTTGATCTTTGATGTTCAGACATGATGGTTGAATCCTGAAGTTTATAATCATGAACAATGTCTTCCCATCACCTATATGACTCAGTATTTTTTAAAAGTCGCAGCAAACATCACATGACCAGGATTATTTTCTTAGGCTGCAGAAAGCTTAATTTCCATTGATTTATAACGAGTCTGGTTCACATTATTTGCACCTGCAGTTTTAAGCATGGGCATGGGTAGACCATATCCATTAGATTATTAACTCTTAGTGAAATCCCACAGTTTAAATGTATTGCTGTAAAAATGACTAAATGGATTCAGTAACATTTATTTGACACTTTGATTATTACATAGATAACAATGTTATTTCTTATTGCAATCTTAATTTTGATTGTCCTTTTATTGCTCTGTTCTGTATAGATTAACACAAGCATACCAAGCTGGTTAAGTAGTCAGGCTGTCTGCTCTGGAAGCCAGCCTGCTGTCAGCTATACAGAAATCCCACCCTTAACTTGTCAACTGTAAAAGTAAGAGTTATTATTATATCCTTTATTTATCCAGTTAAAAAAATGTCTCATTGAGAGTAAAATCCCTTTTTTAAGAGAAACATGGCCATGAAGGCAGTAACACATACAACAATTAAAACACATAACCATATCCATTACAAAACAAACACAACTAAGCAGTAAACAGTCAAACCATAAGCTAAAATATCTTAATAAAAGTGCTGGTTGTTGCCCCCCCTAGTTTCCACACTATTACTTTCATTGTTTATTTATGATTGGAAATATTTACACATAATATAATGTGTGTTTCCTGTAATCGTACGAAAATTATTGGGGCAAAATTTCAGCCAACTGATTGGCAGTGCGTAGCGACAGGAGCAAGAAGGGCAGCAATGAATCCTTCTATGTTTCATCCAGTGTGAGACGACTTGGTACCCTGTACTTTCTCTGACAAATGTCAAAAAAATGTCTTTATACCATAGAAACAGCATCACTGGAAACTTCATCAGTTTTGAAACTGGAAGTTAGTGTCACTGTAGCATACCTTGATGTAATTCTAGTAACTAGCCCATGTCTATTTCTTTTAAGAGCCTTATTTCCTTGCTATTTTGGATGTAGGAGCTTTGATGACAAAAACTGCATTCTTTTAGCATGTTGGCTCTTATGCTCTTTAAAGATCATGTTTGTTGTAGATTGTAGCATTTTATCACTGAGGTTGAGTGCAGCTGACTGAAACATAGCAGAAACAGATACTTCTCACTTTCTCTAGACACAATGGTACCTTTGGTAAAGAGTGACTGCTTTTCAAATTGTGCTGGTGGCTGCATAATATACTGTCTTATATCTTAAAAAATGAAGCAGTAAGGTCAGAGCCAGACCATTCCTATTAGAGGGGTTTGTAGACATTTATTTTTTTTATTGAATTGTTTTTATTAAAGAAGGAGAAGCTATGTATTTTAATCTTAATTTTTTTTTGTGTCGATGAGGAGAAGACGAAGGCAGGCGAGGACTGGTTCATGGGACGACCTGCTGTTTCAGGCGGTACCCCTGCTGTGGTTATGTGTTTAAAATCTATTACCCCCACAGCTAGGATTAGTGCATGTGCCTGTGTGTGTGTGTGTGTGTCTGTGTGTGTGTGTGTGTGTATGTTTCCCCTAAAGACGTAATCACTATGGTAATACAAAAGCCAGTGGATTAAATGATGGAGAAATCCTAGGTTGATTTACACTTTGCCGTTGGTGGGATTCATGTAAACATACAGTACAAACATGCAAACTCGGTGACTGTGGAGTGAGGGAGTGTGTTTCTTTCAGGATCGGCAGACCAAAGCTAACATCTCAGATCACAAAGCTCTGATTTGGTTCAGTTTAAGTAGCCTTCCCGTGTTCGCTGTGAAGTTTGGAAATGTATTCATGGGCAAAATGTGCTTCAGAGTTCACTTTGTGATTGATTCTTGACCTGCTTAGAAAGTTCTCTTTTTCAACTTAATAACAGGACAAATGTGTAAGTGTGATTTGAAGCTCACTAGATAAGGACCACAAAAGTCATCAAGCAATCCTTTAAAGTTGCTTTGTTGAAGATGGAAGTTTCTCCAATAGACTCGTGATTTTTTTAGCTGATGGCTAGAGTACATTAAAGAAATCCTAGTTCCAGGAGATTTTTCAGTTACTTAAAGCTCCAGCTTGTCTTTTGTTCTACTCTAGGGTATTCCAAACTTGCTTTTTTTGTTTTTATCTATTTCCTGCTTTATTTTCATCCCTACCTCCCCTGAGGTGAATATTAGCAGCATCTTGTACTGTGGGGCCAAACTGAGGCCTTGGTCAATAATTAATTGAAATCCTTTCTGCTAATTGCCATCTTTGCTTAGCCTGCGTCTTGGTGAAATTCGAAAAGCTGCATTTTTAGAGCAATCCAACTGATCGTCCTTTGCTTGGCAGGATGAATGAGAAACATGAGGCAGATCAGATGCATTAAAAAATGACTTCATTTTGGAGGCCAACACCTGTGGCATTGCTACCCAGAATTGATGAAGTTTTTCTCCGTAGAAGAAACTAAGCTACTGAGGTCAGACTACTCTCAACCAATAAACGGATGCTAATAAAGTGAAGGTCATGAAAAACATTGAATTTAATTTAATTAATTTATTGAGGTCATTTGCATTAGGAAAAAATTAAGAAACCAAAAAATCAATACACAAACAGAAACTCAAAGTGACTGAAAAGATGTATGCTGCTCTAGATCAGATTAGGATGAACTCTAATGATAATATCATAGAACATTTTTTTTCTTTTTCAATGAAAAAACTAACATTTAGAGTTAGACCACGAACATTATTGTGAAAATTTTTTTTATATTTTTTTTGTTATTTAATTTATATTGCTGATTCAAATTTAGGTCCGTTTAAAAGACACTAAATGAAATTAACAGCATTCCAGCCAATGTTGTAAATTTTGAAACTTATACTTATTATTAAAAATTATTAAATTCTAAGTAATTTTTATATAATTATACATGATTAATTCATTTATCTCGTGAAGACACTGAAGTTCTAACTATTCTGTAATGTTAAACTTTCAACACATCATACAGGCAAGTTTCATCAGTTCATACTTTTTTAACGAAAGAAAAATACAAACATCTGCACAATCAACAGTTCATAAATTTAAAAAAAATATCAGCATGCCTTTAGATTTTCTCAATCCTAAAAATGTTCCCTAATATGCATTTAAAACCTACAAGCTCAGATCGATCAGTAACAACCACCCTTACTGTGTCTTCCGTGAAGTCTTCCTCCATTTAAAAATGAACCAAAAACAAAGTAACTCGTTAGTAATTAAGGTATAAAATGTTACTGAAATACCTGTAAACCTTTTGATTCTATCTTAATAAGGTGGCATTCAAAAGTTTTATTTGACAACCACAAAATGTGACGTTCATTTGCAATGACTCTGTGTTAAGATGCTCAGCTTGCTAGCAGGTTTGACTTTAGCATTAGCATCACTAAACTAGTTAAGGCATAAAATGTTACTGAGATGGCGATTAACTTTTTTTCAGATTGATTCTAACAAGGTGCCATTATCTGTTCCCCTGACAACCACAAGCTAGCAAGATTGATTTTGTCCGTTGCTAAACTGGCTAAAGATGGATATAAACTTAAATTCATACTCCAACACAGAAGCTCCTTGAATTGCAAGTCTCACAACAGGCCCTAACTTTTACTCAGTTTATATAATTTTTCATTCAATTCATATAAACCTATCAGCCTTATTGTTCTCTGTTGGATACCAAATTTGACTGTAGCACTATTGCTTAACTAGGTAGACTAAACCTACATCTTTACCTGAATTGTAATCAAAATGTTTTGGTAGAATTTTTTTTTAACAAATAAAGTTATTAACATTTTTCAATCATATCCATGCAAACTAATAGGCTTGCCTAAAATGTAAATTAATTTTTATGGCTAATATTTAATACCCCCCAAAATTCCCTTCTATAGTGTTCATCTCTAGCTGCTTAACAGCTAACACTTTAATATATTTAAAGGAACACTTTTGTCAATCATTCAGTAAAGTGGTTAAATGATGCGTTTTCATTTTAACATTTAACAGCAATTTTTCACCCTACTTTGATTCCACTAGAGGTAATTTATTTATGAACATGACATTTATATCATCTTAATTTTCTTCACCATCTTAATCTGTACATTATACTATAAAAAGTGGTGGGTATAAAATAATAGCGACAAAATCCTTTTTTATCAGGCATATCATTGGTTAAACATAATGTGTTGTTCTCATTAGACGTGGGCGGCATCCAACAGTGAGGCTGACATGTTTATATGGGTTGTATTATGAATGAGTGTATAAACTGAGTAAACTTTAAGGACTGTCATAAGAACTGATGTTGAGAAAGTTTCAAGAATTTAAGTTTTTTATCTCATTTAACTATTTAAGCAATAGCGCTAATGCTAAAGTTGGAATTGCTAGCATTCTAAATTTCTTAACCCTGAGGCAGTTGTTGTCAATGAACAATGCATCTAAGCTGTGTATGTCAGGGAAATGTTAACATGCCACCCAGTATGAATTGAATTTTATTTTATTTTAAAAGTTTAATACCATCTCTGTTACATTTTATGCCTTTCTAACATGAAAGGACAAACCAGATTAACAACATTATCACAAAAATATAATTTAACTAATTTAGTTGAGTATGTGCATTTTAAAACTAGGTTAGAATTTAAACGTAAGTAATTTGATCTCAGATATACTGATTAATATCTATCCAATTATGCAAAATCTTACACACATTTTATTGCTGGAATTAAACAGGTTGTTTTGTGAGTGTAAGTCATATTTATTTCATGCGGCCGATTGAAGAATCCACAAAATCCACCACTCCATCTTCAACGCACATGCTGTCATTCACATTTAAAAACATGTCTTTTGTTTAAGACTATGTCATTTAACATTTAACAAGACTCCAGTGGCTCGAAACAAACCCTGACTTTCCTATATCCCTGTCACTCGTCCTTGCTGTTATCCCTCTCAGACTCTTGTTGGCTCTTTTTCAGGACATGGTGGGGTGAACCAGCTCGGAGGCGTGTTTGTAAATGGCAGACCCCTTCCAGACGTGGTCCGACAGCGAATAGTGGAGCTTGCCCATCAAGGGGTTCGACCCTGTGACATCTCAAGGCAGTTGCGTGTCAGCCATGGATGCGTCAGCAAGATACTGGGCAGGTAAAAGGCAGTTATGCAATTACAGTAAAAAAAAAAGTGTGCTTATTTTAGTCAATTCCGTTTTCAGTACAAATGAAGATTCTGCAGTCCGGAACTTGGCTGGTTAATATCTATGCTGCAATTCTGCAGACAGAAGTATGTTTTGCTAGCATTTTACATTTAGAGAAATCAATATTTCTTTTAAATAATGACAACTTACAGTCAAATTTGTTGACATCACTGGCAAGAAGTTGTGAAACATCTCAAAACAAATGAATCTTTTATTGCTGTAATGCAACATTTTCAATAAAATCACCAATTTCAAACTTGTTAGTCCTCTTTAGAATAAAAAAACCCAAAAAATGTAACTTTAAAATAAATGTGAATGAAGCGTTTTATGTTATACTTTTGCAAGCACAGTAGATCACAGTGGTGTTGAACGTTTAATAAGTAATCCATGACTTACTTTTTCCCGGGTATAAATACGACACGTCTAAAAGATCCATTTCTTTTAGCCATTGGCCTTTTGTTTTGAAGAGGAGCCATATTTCTTTATAAATATTACAATTAAGAGGATGGTTGGGGAGGTAAAAAATCTCATGACAGCTGGTTGCTTGGGAGAAATTGCCAGGAAAAAGCCATTTCTGTTGTGTCACCATAAACGGAAACATGGGACTTTAACTGGAACTGTGCCCTTCGGTCAGATGAGACTAAGATTAGGCTTTTTAGCCACAAACACTGAGTGTGGGGGAAGCATGAAACAAAGAATGAAAATTGGGGAAAGCACCTCACGCCCACTAAGTACGGTGAATAATGTGTGATGCTGTGGGCTTTTTTCTCCACCATAGGCCCCAGGAACCTTGTTAGAGTATATGGCATCATGACTTCTTTGAAATACTGGATTTAAAACAAAAATCTCTACCAATAAATTCAAAAATAGATTATTATGTCTTTCAGGGTAAAAAGTAAAATCAACGAAGGAATGGTTAACCAGACAGAAAATCGACCTATTTTTAATGGCCATCTTAATGCCTAGACCTAAATCCTATGGAGAACGCGAGGAGTGAGTTAAAGAGAAGAGAGCATAAGAAAGCACCCAGGTGTCTGGATGATTTAGAGAGACTGTGCATAGTAATGACAGCAGGTGCATTCATGCAGCGTATTTGTTTTTTATGAATTTGAACAAAATCTTCAATTATTTCTTTACATGGAACAGTTGTCCTCACTGATAAAATATGTAGTTAAATATATGTAGTTAAATATGTAGTTAGAAGTTAACATTTTTTGAAAATGTTCTGAGTATGAGATTATACGACTGCTATAGAAAATTAATTTATTTATTGCGCTTTCTTTTCAGGGTGCCAACACATTTTACTGTGTCTGTATAAGCTCAGGTCCAAAAGAGCTGTCTAGGTCCAGGATTTTTACAGACTTATGCCAAAACAGGATTTTTGTAAAAGGCAGCAGGGCAACTCAACTCAACTCTAAATCCATCCTTTACCACACCTCCAATGTCTAATGATCAACTTGTGTGAAATGGTTAGATCTTACACATAGGTGACTTCTGCTTTACTTTTGGGTTGATGTGATCGAGTCAGCAGAGAAACTTGCAGATACAAACCCTGACTCTGGCTCAATTATCTAAGCCTGTACTTCTTCTTCACACATAGGCTGCATTTTCAGAAATGTTGGCCTTCAGTTTTGCTTGCTTCTGCCTTTTCACCTTCCCCCTCTCCACTCTGTATCCTTCCCTGACCCGTCTCAATGTTTTTTTGTGTGAATCTTCTCATCTCCCTTTTCTCTCCTTCTCTGTATGTGTCTGTCTGGCTTTTCAAAGCTAAATTCAAGAGCAAATCCCTCTCCTTCCGTCCCCCAGAGGAGAAAAAAGGCAGACAATGGGAAAAAGATTCATCACTATTTTTGGAATTAGCATCAAAATGAAAGTGGTACCATATTTCTGAGCCGCCACTAACCAAAAAAAGTGAGTAAGGTGAGGAATGGAAGAAATGGAAGAACAATCAAAAAGGAAAAAGGCGTGTTAAGAGACTGGAGTGCTGCGAGAAGAGAAATGAATGAGAGACAGAGAGACCATTTGTGGGGACGGAGGGAAAGGATTAGCAACAGCGACCCTCAGCTATATCAAAAACTGTGTTGCTCATTGTTCTCTCCTTCCTCCCTTTCCTTTTTTCTGTCTTTCCCTCTCTATCTCTTTCTCTCTTCCCCTCTCCTGGCCGTTCAACTCACTGAAGCGTTACTGTGAGGGGGAGGAGAGGGGACTGAGGGATGGATGGAAGGAGGGAGGGAGGTCTGTTTTATCCTCTTCTCTCTGTCTCTCTGGTGCCAGCAGAACAAAAACAGAAACTCTACCACCCTATGTGTGTATATGAGTGAGTGAGTGAGTGAGTGAGTGAGTGAGTCTGTGCGTCGGCTCATCGTTGAGCAGGATATCAATAACCGAGCTCGTTTATTCACCGATGATTCAGCTGTGAATAATTTAAAACGTTTTCTATTTGAAAATAGATTGTTTTTTTCCCCTTTAGCTGTGTTTGTGCTCCAACTGTGAGGAGTCAAAAAGTGCAACACACACAGTGGGGAGAAAGACAAGGAGGCACATTTACAGCAACTCACATCTTCACGGAAAGGATTACTCCACCGTACAGTGGAGGGAGAGCAGCAGGTTTAAGACTGACTGACAGCTTGCAGCCACGCAAAGCACCCCCCACCCCTACGCACACACAAGCATTTTTTTCTGCAAGCTGTGTAGCGCACTAGCTGTGTTTCCATCCCCTGCCCTCGTGCCCCTTCTGTATGCAAATACATTCATGAAATAGCCATGGTGGACACTAAACGCTTCAATCTTTTTCTGTGACACAGTCACAGTGGAAAGCAGCAGCCGCACAACAGATTGAGTCAGACATCAAAAGTATTTTGTCACAGCTATTTGAGAGTGATACATTCAGGTTAAATAATTTAGCTGACACAGATATCTCAATGTAAATCAGACAGATTCGGCATTATGTAATGCAAGAGGGTGCTGCAAAGCCTTGCAAAAATATTCATACTTCTTCAACCTTTCCACTTTTTATCAGGTTTCATCTACAAATATTAACATGGGCCCCATTCACTAATTAGCTGACTTCTAAACGCAATTGGTTGAACTACATTTTATCTAGTGGTATCAAAGTAAACGGGGTTAAATATAAATGCATACCACACTTTTCAAATTTTTTATCTACAAACATTAAGAAAAACAGTACTTCAGTACTATGCACAACTTTAAATATGCTGAAGTTTTATTAAAACGAACTGAAGACAGTAAGTACAATTATGAGAGGTGACTGTAATTTTTTTAGACATATAAACAGATTTTTAGACATTTAAATTTAAGACGTATTATTATTTTTCTTCATAATACCTCACAATGAAAAAGCTTTTAGTCCGTATATCCAGTTCTTCCTGTTGTAAGCCTAGTTATCATGCACTGCAGTCAAATTTAGTTTATTATGCCATTTGGAAAAATAAAATCTATCCAAGGAAGCCCAGCCAGCAGCATTAAGTCACTGACTTTGCAGCGATCACTCATGCTGACCAAGCATTTGGCGACAGTGGAAAAGAATTATTCCCTTTCAACAGACAGAGACCTCCAGCAGAACCAGGCTTAATATGAGCAGCCAATTTGCCATGGCCAACTGGGCTTTTGAGAAGACAGAACACACACATATATGGTTTAGAAAAAACAGAAACTATGCTTTAAAAAAAAATTACATCAAAGTCATAAGGACTAGATGGTGGGGTCTGAGTTTGAATTTTAGCCGAAACAAAGTCCTGGCTGCAGAAGGAAGGTCAGTCTTCCACTGGAGAGCCACAGGGGTGGGAGGGGCTAAAGACCACCAGAACAGGACAACTAAAGTGAGATTTGTCTTATGTTGCTCCTCTGGAGTCCAGATTTCTTCACTAAAGAGTTCTGTATGCATTGTAGCAATGTGTCTGCTTTCCATGAGGAGACTGATTTAATTTTAATTTTAGGTTTGTAGCTTGCAACAAGAGGAAATATCTCCAGCACAATCATGCTGTTGTCCATCTGTTATCAGAAGTTTGAATTTATAAAACTAAAAGTATGTTAATAATGTCTGTTAGTGAAAGTTTAGCTGTAGAAGTTTTAATATAAAAAACTAACAAAATGTTACTGGTGATAACAATTGTCGGCCTGGACACTGAGCACAACAATTAGCAAATTTCATTATTTCCATCTTGAACAAGAGTAAATTAAATGTGACTTCATCCCAGATACGACTTCTGAGGTAAATGAAACAGACTGTAGATTTATAGGTTACAGTAGACCATTAAAAAATACAACCCAACATATAAACCACAAACAAACAGGCAAATAAACAGGCAACATGTTTCACTTAATATTCCTAAGCCACAGAAGATATGAGAACCTGCTATATAACCTCAAAATTAACTCTGTCTTTATTATCATGGGTACAGACTCGGAGTTAGTCTGAAAATAAAAACAATATATTTTTGATAAGCTTTTCTAAAATGTGATTTTCTTTAGTCTACACAGTGGATGACTCCTGATGAAGTCAACATTGTGCATCAGACATTAAACTGCCATCCATCCATCCATCCATCCATCCATCCATCCATCCATCCATCCATCCATCCAGTACTTTTCCACATTTTGATCTTATTAGAACCACATACATAAGAATATGGCATTGGGATTTGATGAGATAGACCAACATGAAATGCAATGTGCAGCGAATAACTAACACTGTGCATCACCCTCAACAATGTCCCCATCTTAAAATATGGAGGTGGCAAAATCATGCTATGGGGACATACTACATACCCACTGGGGTATGTGATAGGGAAGCAGTAATGGAAAGATGAATGGAGCTACATACAGGGGAAACCTGGAGGAAAACCTATTAGTGATAGCAAAGAGTTTCAGCTGTATTTTAACAAAGTATTGACTTGGCTGGCTCAGTTGCAATTTATTTGTAAAAAACCTTAATTCTTCTCTTTCTAACTGACAATTATGCAGTACCTTGTAACATAAATCCTCTTAAAATTCATTGAAGTTTTAGTTGTAATGTGACAAAATGTGGAGAAGTTTAAGGGGTATGGATACTTCTGCAAAGTGCTGTAGCTCTTCATGTTGATTTCTACCAATATGTTTTATGTTCCTGTCTCTGATTAAGGTAGACCTCTGCATTCCCTTACAGGTACTATGAAACGGGCAGCATCCGTCCCGGGGTAATCGGGGGATCCAAACCAAAGGTTGCTACACCCAAAGTGGTCGACAAGATTGCCGATTACAAACGCCAAAATCCCACCATGTTTGCCTGGGAGATCCGGGACAGGCTCCTGGCCGAGAGAGTTTGCGACAACGACAGTGTCCCCAGCGTCAGCTCCATCAACAGGTACCACAGTCTGGGTAATCTGTATGTTCGGTTATCAAACTGTAACAGCAGATCGGAGACGAAGCAAGGAACAACATAAATGCGTGTGTTTTATTGGTGTGTTTTGGTCGGTGTGGGACTGGAAGAGGGGAATTGCAAAGAGGGCCCCAGCCTCCATATGTATGAAGTGACCGCAGCTCAGTGGTTCTACACGATGGTACAATGACAACCTCTTTCCCCTGAGTGCACAGAGGGAGGAATGGAGAAATAAGAAAGAGCGAGTGAGCCAAAAAGGCAGACAAAGAGAAAAAGAAGGTGAAACAGACACAAAAGAGAAGAAAAGGAAAACGGAGGAAAGGAAATGAGAGGAGAAGAGAAGAGGAAGAAAGGATGAAAAAGAAAAGAGGAAGAAACGGCTTGCATGATCAACCAAGCAGGAAGTGTGAGGCCCCTCTGCCATGTCAGCCTGCCTAAGCCACTTCACACACACATACACACAAACACACACAGATTTGCTCCCACGATGGTCATGTTCTCTCTGTCACTCAGGATCTCTCACACAAGCCACTTTATACGCACTAATATCTCCTCTCTTCTTCTGCAGGATCATACGGACCAAGGTTCAACAGCAGCCTGGTCAAACGGGCTCGGTGTCGGCTCACAGTTTAGGTATGTTCCTTCAGCAAATTCTGGTTCCTTTATCAGTGAGGGTTAGAGGATGTCAGCTAAGATGGTAGAAGGCAGAGACTGCCAAATGGACTCAAAATGTTTCAGTTTAGCAAAATATCACTGCTTTTTGGGATGTAGCTACAAATACAAAGATATCATTATATGGTATTGTACCAAAGCATCAGAGCAAGTCGAAATCTTCTTAGCAGCAAGTCAACACTGAGTCTAACTCCAGGACGAAAGAATAAAGTTTAAGTATTGTTCCCATTAAAACGTTTGGTTGAAAGTACTATGTATTGTTATATCATATTCTAAACTTGAAAAGAGTTTGTTGTAGTGTTATTTAGCCCATGAACATACAAAACAAAGGATATTTAGGATACTTTTTCATTAACAGCAGCAAAAATTCCTACCTCTTGGACCTACCCACACCACAGTTTGTCTGCATACTCCAGCTTATGACTATTGTATTACAAAATTAGTTGATGATTATTTTAATAATAAATTCATCACAACTAATAGGATTAATTGTTTCAGCCCTAATTGGGATATTATGTGATAAATCCACACAAAGGATGGAAATTATGAAATACGAACCTGAAAATGTTGCAAGCATTTGTATTGAATTTTTATTTTTTTTTACCAGTTTCTTTTCTGTCGATAGTTCAGTCGTTGTTTCATTCCATGGCTGGGCCCCAACATTTAAGTCTTTTGCAGCCTCTAACTGGTTTTCTCCCTGTATTGCCCTGTCTTTAGCTCACACTATAGTTCCATGAACTCTGACTAGCTTCCCTGTCCTGACAGCCTGTGCTGCCACCACCATCTCTCATATTGGGGATGGTGCGATACAGTGATGTGCAAACACAATTCCACCACACAGAGAATTATGTTTGTAGGTCAAACATTTCAATTTTGGTGTCATCTCACCACAGCACCGTCTTCCACATGTTGGAAGAGTTGGAGGAACATGTCTTGGTTAGGTTCCACTTGTGCCATATGATGGATTGACTAGATCTCAGTGAGATGTTCAATGTGTATGATATTGGTTTATAGGCTAACATTGAGGTTTTTAGTTATAATATGACAAAATGTGGAAAGGTTAAAGGGGTACAAATACTTCTGCAAGGTACTGCATCTTGATGTGTATTAAAACAATGTACATGTAACAGGGAGCAGCTGTGTAGCCAAGTGTCACAGAAGTAGGATAATTTACATAAAGAAAGCTGTTGAAGCTTACTGCTCCAACCTTCAGTGCGCCACCAACAGACTATATTAAGCAAAATGTCATGAAAAAAACAAAATGTAGTCAATAAGGTTCTTTTGTAAAGCTCCACATTATTTATTTTATTTAAATACTGTTTTATTTGTGGACTGAAGTCTTTTACCCCCACTCTGAAAACATTACCCCTTTTTACTCCATGAATATCTCAATGAACAAATACTGTTTCTCACTTTTCCCTGCAGCGGACTGCGCCTCGCTGTCTTTTTGTATCTTCATGATCGCACATTGTCTCGTAATCTAAATTAATTTTCACACACTGCTCCCTGACTCCCGCCTTATACTCACATTTATCAGATGCACCCACCTACATACACACCTAGACATGATGCGGTGCGCGGTCTCTTTTCCACACACACACTTACAGATTACACAGATAAATGGCTCCCACTCCCAGGCGGAAAATTGAACATTTGGATTTGCAGAATAAGAGCGTTACGTTCTGATAAAAAAAAGAAGAGTGAAAAGAAAGAGAAAGGAAAATCAGATAATTGAAGTGCTAAATCAAGTGATGGGAAAAGAAGGGATATGCATTCATTATTCTCTCCTTGTCGTTAGCAAAAAGAGTAACGGCTTGAGAGGACTCTGATCCCGTGGTTTGTCTTGCTTTTTTTTATTATTCCCTTTTCGGTCTAGTCTCTCTGTGATTTTTTTTTGGGGGGGGGGGCGTCTATTGGGAAAGGAGATTAGGATATCTGTTGCCACACCTAACTGTCCCTCATGGGATACCATACTGTCACTCAGCCCAACGTCTGCCTACAGATAAGGGACCTAAGAGTGACTGACTGCATGTTGCAGTTTGTGCATGTGTGTCAGGAGGTTACAGATGTGTGTGTGTGTCACTGAAGCGGTGACAACTGTGTTGCCCATCAAGAAACTTGTCTCCTCCAGGGGGAAGATCAGAGAAGCAGCCAGCAAGGAGCAGAGCACCACTGGAGGCTTGTCGTTGGACATTTTTCCTTCAGTTGAAGTTTAGTTAATGTGGTTGAGCTCAGTTCTGGAAAACTGGCGTTTGACTTTCCATCAACAAAATATTCACACCAAAGGAAAATGTTGGGGAAGAAAATGTCCACAAAACTACACAATTATAATTCTGATTTCTGGATGCATCCTTTAATCCACCATGTGATCTCTCTGCAGCGACATCCGTGGCTGCCACACAGGTTTCAGGGGTCACCAGCGACTCTGCTGGCTCGTCGTACTCAATCAGTGGTATCCTAGGAATCAGCTCTGCTGCCGACGTAGGCAAGAGGAAGAGGGATGAGGGTGAGCAGTTATCCTGCATATTTTCAAAACTCTGTATCTTTCCAGTCAGAATGGCAACTGTTCAAAACAGATGAAACAACACATAAAGTGGTGATGGAGATGGTAAGATCTCCTTCACTGAAAAACAGCATCAAAACAACAACAAAAAAAATAAGATCAATGACAAATGTATGTGAGTGTGTACACATATAAAGTCTGGGAGCTGTAAACCAAACATCTTGATTGAGAAACCAACTGTGCTCCACTGGAGACCCACCTGAGAAGTAATTGTATGCATGCTCTATTGATCATATATGCTGTCATACTGGATCAATGTTGCATGCTAATATGAGTGTGAACCTTTCAGTGTGTGTGCATTGAAATTGGGAAGCGTTCTCACATGTATTTCATACCTTTGTGTAAGTAGATGTGCATGCGATTATAAGTGTGTATGTGGGAGAATCAGTGGCATTAAAAAGCCATCACACAGACGGTGTCCTGTGGTAAATGAGACAGCACCAGATGTTGGAGTGAAGCAGGGTGACAGAATGCCACCAGGGGCTATTTCTCTCTCTCTCATATACTCGCTTAGTGTCTCTTTCTCTGCACAAACACACACAAACACATGGGTGATTTTTCCCACCACTGATGAATTATCAAATGGTTCCAGCAGGTTCCAGGTGAATCCCAGATGAACCATGATGTGCTTGATATTACCTGCCTACCCATCAGTGGATCAAAAAGACTTAAACTCCAATACAGTCATTCTCACACACACGCGCACACACACACAGTGGGTAAAAGTATTTTCCCACAAAGCCTGAACTTTAAGTCCAAACCACTTATGGGTTTAACATGATTCATGTAAAAACCCAAACCCACAACATCCATCCATCCATTTTCTATACCTGCTTCTTTCGTACAGGGTCACAGGGGAGCTGGTGCCTATCTCCAGCCGTTTATGAGGGAGAGACAGGGTACAACCTGGACAGGTCGCCAGTCTACAACACAGAGACACACAGGACAAACAACTATACATACCTGGGCAATTTAGAGAAACCAATTAATCTAACAGTCTTTGTACTGTGGGAGGAAGTCCCTGGACAGAACCCACGCATGCATGGGGAGAACATGCAAACTTCCCGTGCATGATCTCCTCGTCCACATCCCTGTGCATGCATAAAGACTGGAGAAAGCCAGGATTCGAACCCAGGACCTTCTCGATGCAAGGCAACAGGGCTACCAACTGCGCCACCGTGCAGCCTACCCACAATTATCTTACAAACTAAAACCGATATGTGACAAGAAGACAGTCGTAAAAGGACACACAAACCACAGTGAGAGCCATTATCCACAGACGGAGAAAAACACAGAATCCGGCCTACCAAAATTACATTGTTGACTGATTAAGGAGATCATAAATAAGTCCAAACAAAACATCTAAAACACTGCAAGCCTCGCTTGTCTCAGTTGAGGCTGGTCTTCATGATTCACCAATAAAAAACAGGCTGGGATAAAAATGGCCGCCATGAGAGAGTTCCAAGGCAAAACCCCTGCTGACCAAAAAAAAAAAAAAACCCATAAAGGCCCATCTCAAATTTGCCAAAGAACATCTTAATGATCCCCAAGACTTTTGGGAAAATTATCTGTGGACTGAGACAGTAGTGGAACTTTTAAAAAAATGGCTTGCATCCCGAAACATCTGTTGTAAAGTTAACAGTATTTTGGAGGAAGAACAGTCAAAGTTGTGGGACTCTGATGATCTGAGGGTGTTTTTGCAGCCAACCTTTTATTAGGTTAAGGGAATATTTTCCACATAGGGCCAGGCTGCCTTTAACGTTTCCCTTAAGAAATGAAATCATTGTTTGAAAACAATTTTTGACTTCGAAAAGACACAGTTTACATTAAGATTACAGGTTTAAATCCAGTCTTAACCTACTAGTCCCCTGTACCTGTCTGTTTTGCCAGAAAAAAACTATTTTGATACATCTGGCTGACAGAAAACAAGAACATATGCAGGAACTAGAAATTCTTCCAACAAATAATTTTCTGTGTGATCTCAATATCATATTGTTTTGGCTACTTTTGACTAAGACTTGTATGAACTTGCAATTTATGGCAGGAAAACACGTTTTTCACATAGCTTTCCACCACTTTTTTAATGTCAAGATATTTAATAATTGTTAGCGTTTTTACATGTTTCAGTGAGGTGCTTAGAAAGCCTCATACAGACACAATGTTGCTCACCGTCACGTTTTGGGGGTTCTTTTTATCTGCAGTGTTTCTGTGGCAGAGGTCTGCGCGGTTGGCTCTGTGGTCTAATTAACAGCATTGCTAATCACAGCTTCCATTAGAGCAGCTCCCGCTGGATAATGACACACACACACAGCAAGGGGCGACAGCAGGAACAGCATGCACTGACATGAACAGACAAACACATACACACTGACAAACAATACAGCACGCTTCTCACATACACGCACGCCCATATGTTTGTCGGAGCTGACATTCACACACACATATACTACAGGTCATGTGGACTTCAAGCCAACGATCTCATTGTTCCTTTGTCAGCTTTGTTAGAATGACTGAATATGTTACACAGTGCAGTAACAGTTAAAGTGGAGAGTAGTGATATTTATTGACCATAGTAACGGAAAGAAACGGCTTGCAGTGAGATCGCAGTGATAGAAATATATACAGATGGATAGGACATTTTCAAATTTTAGATGAATCTCACTTGTGATTAATGTTCAAGGATGTGTTCAAACACAAGGACTATGGGAAGTTGTTAGGGTTATAAAAAGTACATTTAAATATAGACTTACAGGTTTATTTTCTGTAACAAATGTGTAGCAACTGCTTACATTGTTTTTTTAGGCATTGGTTTCTGTGGTTTTGTTTAATTCAGTTTAAATGTCATATCAAGACCATTTACAAGACAATATTCCAAATTTATTTTCTAAGGCTAACATAATCCTTTCTACTTCACTGGTTTTGTTCCATTTGTGCATAAATTAAGCATATGAAATATTGAGGCTTTACTTGAAGGTCCATGTTTGTCCTTTCTTGTTTGTTGGTTTGGCATATTTGAAATTTGAAACCTACTTTTGGAATAATTCTACGTAAATGACATAGAGTCTTGAAGAGTATGTGTGAGATTTATCTGAAAAGTTTAACATACCTGTGACACACTTTTCCCACAAATGCAGAAATTGAAAGAAAACATCTTAATATTGAAGGGATTGGGCAGTAGATGACATGATACCAGGAGTAAAGAGGTGATAAAAGACAATTGTGACAGAATATAAGCATATTTCAATGTTTAAATTTTGCAAGTCCAAAGGGCACCTGGGAAATGACATCAAAGGGGAAGTCTCCGGTCATTCATTGTGTGAGTGTCAATGATAATACCTAAATAATTCAGGTAGAAGCCAAGTTGCGTTAAAAACAGCGTTAATATGGTGAAACGGTGCATTGCTGGTGGTGGCAGCAATACTACGACAGCAGCCATTAGTCTGCACTACTTTCCTGAAACGAAGAGGATCAGACCTGCCTGGATCAAAGCTGGAAAACTGATGAGGGACAGATGGGCTGGTCCCACCAAGCACAGCCAGTTGTGATCGAAGAACTTTTTGGCAAACAGCTTCGAACAAGAAACCTGAAGAAAAGGTTGTTGCTGCTGTTGTTAAACGGATCAAGGCTCAGCAGGTAAGAACATGTACTTGTCGAAAAAGTACATTTAGATATCGGCTGTTATACCTTGTATACACAAGCGTGCTCACACTCAGACCCACAGGTGTTTAGATTTAGGGTTTAACAGATACACAAATGTTCTATACCTCTAAATACATCTTGTATTCATAAGTACCATGCACTTTTTGGTAAACAAGGTGTTAATATGAATGTAATATGAATCTCCCCTTTTCCTTTTTGCCCCACCTCTCTCACTTTTATGCTTCTTATTTTCTTCCTTTTCATTTCTGTCTCTGTGTCCGTAACAATTGAAATAATCCCAAAGCAGTTTCTAATAAAGTTTCTTTTATAAATATCAAGCCAAGCTTTAAAGCATTAGCTGTAATGCTCCACTTGTTAAAGTAAATATGTTGGGCTTCTTCTTGACACTCAATTCTGAGCGATACTCTGCCGGACAGGACACGGTTAAAACATTTTTAAAATATATCGGCAGTTATTGATAATAACGAAAAATCCAAAATTATTATTTTTATTATTAATAATCCTAAATCATTATTAAAGTAAGATAAATTACAAGCGCATACGATATATTTAAATACAGTCAGTCAGTCATTTTCTATACTGCTTCTTCCATAATGGGTCGCACGGAAGCTGGTGCCTATTTCCAGCAGTCTATGGGCGGTAGGCGGGGTACACCCTGGACAGGTTGCCAGCCCATCACAGGGCATATTTAAATACATTTTTCTCTAAAGATTCTAATATAAAGTTTAAATAAATAACTCAGCAGGTAGTGGCTTCAGATCTTGTTGTTACTGCTTGTTTTGCTGTTGCCGTAGTTGTTTCTGGCTTTTCTGTTCAGCAGTTGTGGAAGTGAGAATGTGAAGGTAAAGAAACTCTTCAACATTGTTACACATAGTTTATGTGTGTGTGGTAAAATTTAGGGGTAAGGGCAAGTTAAACAAAACATTTACAGAGAAGGCTTTCACTCAAATGATTAGAGTTCTGTACCTCAAGAAGGCTGGTTTTCTCAATTTATTAAGACCATAAATATCAGAAAACTGTAGAAGGGTCAGTACCTCTGAAAGTAAAATGTATTTTGTCTTTGATCCAAAAGTTGAACTGCATCTCTTGATAGAAATATGACAATCCAGTTAGACCTCAAATGTATTTGAAATTTGGCTATTTTCTTGATTGCCTCCCATTCCTTCAAATAGATTTTACATCACTTTAGCAACTTAAAATACCACCAAGAGCAACATATTCTTACCTTATTTCATAAAGGAATAATAAATAAAGACACCAGTTTAGACATGAAGAGTAATATAGGCCTACATGCAATGCACTGCTCTCCATTTATTGCGATAGCAGGCACTAAAAGGAGAAACACTTATCATAGTATAGCATACCATAGCGTATGCAGAGCATAGGCAAGGACTATTTTCATTTCCAGAACAGTAACATTAAAACAGCAGCTGTGCAAGTGGTGGGAACACAGGAAGGCGGAATCAGCAGCATGTTTGTGTGTGTGTGCGAGTGTGTGTTTTGGTGGGAGGAGGGTGTGGGGGTAAAACCCTGTGGTGACCTGTGCCCTCCAGCCAAAGCAAGGGGAAGTAGAGGGTGACTGAGAGGAGAATGGATTTGAATGGAAGTGAATAGAAGAACTTGACTTGTGGGGCCAAAAGGGGACCATTGTATCTTAACCTATTCTTGTTGCGTGTTGAGGCTGCTTGTGTGGATGCACGTGTGTGAATGTGTGTGAGTGTGTCTCTGTGGATTCAACATGGACGTAGGCTCCAGGACAGGTGGGTCCATTACTGCAGGGTACATCTTTTAATTTTGTTTCAAGCTATTTCTATCACATTTAAAGGAAGATCATACAGCATACAACAGTAGCACCAAAGGGTGTTTTTTGTGAAGCAGAACTTCACATGCACTTACCCAGAATGCCACATTGACCTCTTACCCCCTTGTGCATCCACTGTGACATGCAGCAGCTTACCAAATAAAAGAAACTGGGAGTGAGAAAAAGATATGGAGGCTGAAGGAAAGTAGGGAGGGGTAGATCCATGCTCTTCAACTGTGGTTCCGCTCAGCACCTCCCAAAACTTTGATCTTTAGACACACACACACCTACCCCCCCCCCTACAACACACACACACACACACACACACACACACACACACACACAAACAGCAGACACAGCTACACAAATTTAGCTGCAAGCTGAAGCTGTGAGGTCAGACCTATGGCACTTGTCCTAGTGGGATAATCTAAGTTATATCAACTTTAATAAGATTCACACAAGAAGTGTCCTATCGTCAGCAGGCACACACAGGCACGTTGAATGGCTGACATCTTTAATTCTTACACGTTTTAGGATTTAATAATCCAAACTGCTTCTGGAGTTGTTTAAAAAAAAAGTCAAAGGCTGGCTGAGCCAGCGACGGAGAGGAAGACAGAAGAGGCAGAGGGGAGAAGGAAAAAGCAGAAAAGAAGGGAACAATGGAGACTCATTGTTTGTTTTGTTCTGCTCTGAAAAAGAGGGAAGAGAAACGCTTCCCTTCTGAGACCGAATCACAGAGATAGAGGCAGCTGTGAGCATGTGTGTATCTGTGTGTGTGTGTCTGACAGTGAATAGGATTTAACTCGTCACGGCAATGGGTTTCTTTACCCATCCACGGATACAATGGGAGCAGTTGGATTTCAAGCTACCCACCCACTCACAAACACACCTACATCAACGCCAAGACGCATGCATACATTCACACACATGAATGGACATTATTGATTATGACAAATAAAGGCGTTGTTCTTTCTGGCCAACTACAGTAGGTCCTGTTCTTCATTCTGTCATTCTGCGGTTGTTTGAGGGTATGCTACAGCTTAGCTTGGTGTTTCAGAGTATACTTGTGTGTGTGTATGTGTGTGTGTTGGAGAGAAAGCAGAAAGCAATAAGCTGGCTGAAATGGTGCCATCAGAGATACATGATTGATCAATTGAATTCCATCACAGCGACTGGCCAGTGGGATTAAATGGGTTGCTGTGGGTTACCAGACTAAAGCATCATACTGCCTTTATCTCTCCCCTGATTGGTCTGCCACTGGAGACCTGGACCATGCACTTGCCCTGCTTCCAGAATCTGTGTATGAATGCGGGTGTGACGAGACTACAGGAGTAAAAGAGAGATTAGAATCGAGGTGTGTGTTTGTGGGGGAGCCGGGTGAAAGAGGGTTTGTGTGTTGAAAAAACGAGTTTGTCAACTCTGAGCGAGAGACATATAGATGTTGTCTGAAGATATTTAACATTTAATACCATGCTACTGTGGGTCTTCTGCTGTGTTCTGTTTGTTTTAAAAACTGGATTTTCCACTTTTATTAATAATACGACAAGAACAACAAGAACACACACCTAGAAGTCAGAATTCCAGTGTGGAAAGTTGGAGTTCTCCAGCCCCCCAATTTCCAAGTATCACTTCTGATGGTCCGTATCTCATTAACTCCTTGTAGACTTTTTTTGCGAATTCGCTTGAAATCAACACACAACAGTGGTGGTGTATGCATACCACTAATGCCTATTGATGCATAATCGACACATACAAATATTGGAAGCCCTTTGCAGCTGTCTTTTGGTGAAAGTTATGCTCAACTATACCTAATTTTGGTCATTTGCATACTAAATACCAACATTTATAACTATTGTATGTGCTATACATTCAAATAAACAATGATTTGTTCATTCATGCCAGCAAAAACAAAAACAGTTTATTTTTTTATTTAACTGCAAATGCATTTCCAAGCGGTCCACAGGAAGGTGGTGGACCGCTTTGTGGCATGGTGTGGAAACAATCATCACATCTTGAACATGAATAAAACAAAGGAGATGATTGTAGATTTTTAAGAGAATAGGAAAAAAAGTAAAAAAATTTTTCCCCACATGGGAAAGAGGGGGAGATGGTCTAGGAGAAATAAATACCCCGGTGTTACCGGGGAAAAAAAAAAATGGAGTGGGGGGATCCCAAACGTAAAAGGCCGTTACAAAAAGGGGAAACAGAGCAGCCTTATTTAAAAGGAAAGGGCAAGGCCCCTTTTGGGGGTTTGCAGCAAGATGCGCATATCTTCTTAAGTCTTTTGTAGAGAGGTGATTTTTATTTGCCATCTGCTGGGGTAGAAAGCATCAGGCCGGGGGATTTTAAAAAAAATTTAAAACAAGCTGTTTAAAAAAAGGCCGGTTTCTGCGGGGGACTCCTCGGGAAACCCTCGGGAGACCCCTTTGTGAAAAAGAGGATTTTTCCATAAAAAGAAGAACATTATGGAGAAACCTTTGGGCATCATTTTCATCGGGACGGGTCCACAACAACAGAGTGTTTTTCAGTCAGAGGCTTCTTAGACTGCCTGTAAGCCCGGACCGCTTACGGGGAGATCCCCCCTTTCCCCACACCAATCAGCATCTAAAAGGTTTCTTTGCAAAAAATTTAACATTTTGAGCTAAAAAAAAACTTTTTAATTTTCCCCTTTGGGGTTTAAATAAAAAAAATATTTTTGAATTAAATTTTTTAAATTTGAATTTGACAGAAAGGGGTTTTAAAGCCAGTGGAAATACACAATCCCTGCCCAATCTATTCGTGGCATGTTTTTTAAAGAGTTTCAAATTTAAATAATGGGAGAAAAAAAAGGGTTATTTTAATGGTTTGTATAGCCTAACTTTGGCACTAAAACCCTAGCTAATCCAACGGGTTTTTCCAAAACTTGCATTGAAAAGGGCCACTCAATTAAAAGGTAATGGTTAGTTTTGGATTTCCCAAACTTCTATAGCAAACTGAACACAGCATTAGTTTACCTATACCCCCATCACACTATTGCTTTTTTGTTTCAGTAATGTAAGAAGACACAATGTCATAGGAAAACAATGCTCCCGCATCACCTTACTATGAATTTGACACAGTATCATACAGAATTTGATTACCAGGTATGTGTAATGTGTCATGGAGACATTTAGGTGTTAAATATCATGATTTCTTTCTAATATTCTCATCTTCTGACTTTTTAATCCTTACAACAAGCATTAAAGTAATGAATAGATGATAGGAAAAAAAACCTCACAAATATGAAATGGGCCCAAAAAAAAAGTGATTGGGTTTTTAAAAATTGCTTTTTGTCAGTTTCTTTGTAACAGTCATAAACCCAAATTAAAATTTTATTAATAATTATTCCCATTATTAAAATGTTAATTTAAATTGCCCCCCTTTGGTTACCCCTTTTTGTTATGGGTTTTTCCAGCAACCCAAAAATTTTACCCTTTGGATATCCCCTTTGGTTTCCCCATTTTAAATTCATATGGGCACGAAAACCCAAAAGATTAAAAGGACATTTTTTTTTTAAATTTATGAAGTTTTGCCAACCTACAATATTTTAAGTAATTTTGGTGACAAACTCAAGTAAACAGTGAGCATAAACATTAACAAGATAAATAATGCCGTGAAAATAAAAAAGGAAGGAAAATAGTGATACTCAGAAACTGGAGTCTCCTCAGGTTTCCCATTTAAAAATCGTCTAATCTTAAATCTTTTTTTTACTGAACTAACATCCAAATGTGGCATTTTTTATTGGTCCATAAGCAAGGCTTGACATTAACTTTTTTGCTCACCGGTCACTGTGGCTAGTGGTTTTCCAAAGTTACTAGCCACTCAGCATTTTCACCAGCCACAATGTTGTTGTTGAGAATTTATAAATTTAATATTTTATTTAAAGCTGGGCTATAAAAGCGTGCTAAAGGTTTACTTGAACTAGATTTACAAAAACAATTTTTTTAAATGTAAATTTTCCCTTTTAAAAAATATATCAAGACTACATAAAAAATTACCACTTCAGGCCATTAAACAAGCATTCAAGTCTAAAAACCAATGGGGGGTTTAACCCAAACCCAAAATTTTTTAAAATTTTCCCAAAAACAGTTTATAAGTTTTAAATTTTAAAATTAAAATAAAACATAGGAAATATTGTAACCCCCGTTCCCCCCTGTTTTGGCTGGGTTTAGAATGAAAATGTAAGTTATTGGGAATCCCCCCCCAACCAAAAAAGGTTTACCAAAAAAATTTTACTTGTTTTTTTTTTTGTTAGAAGCTGAATGAAAGGATAAGACGAAACAGAGTTTTAGGAGCTGGGAAAAAAAACCATTTTTTGAAGCAAAAAAGATTTTTAAATAATGTGTACTATGGGGCCAGATAAATGTGCTTTTTTTTTCATCTACATAAATGACCTTTTATAACATTACATTCTCATCAAAGTGTTCCACTCCTAAAAGGCTTCATTGTCTTAAATTCTTACATTTCAAAAAAAAGGGAAACTGGTATAAAGGTAGAAATTTTTATTAAATCTTAGTCAAATGGTAAAATCCTAAAAAAAATTTACAAATTTTTTTATGCCCAAAAGCTTTTTAAACATTTCATTAAAATTGTTCCTTCTTTTATGAACCTGTTCTCTTTTACCACCATCTTTTCAGCCCTTCATTCCACTTCTAAAGAAATTTGGCCTGCCAAAAATAATAAATGAAATATTTTACAACACAGTCTTTTGTTCTGCACTGAGCATGTGAGACATTAGTGCAGTTCTTACTATTAAACACTTTCTGACAGAAAAGGGTGTTAAGTTGTGGTGTTTAAAATACAGCATAGAGCCTCATCCTGGACCTTATCAGTACTAATATTACAGTTATTAATAACTGTATACACATGGTATCATTGTTTAATTTGTTTAATTTATATAATATTACATGTGTAATTCAGAAAAATAAAATAGTTAACTAATTATGGTCCATCTGTGGTAAATTGGTATGATTTATTTTTTAATTATACTGCATCTTTAAAGCCAGAGCTGAATGTTTAGAATCAGCACAGAAGATATGAAAGAGAAGAGGGAGGCTTACTTTTGTACTTTCTACAACGTCTTACTGGAACCAGGAGATATTTTCCTGGTTTATTGAGCAACACTTTTTTCTGTCTACATGTAGAACTAGACTATAAGACTGGCTGCTGCAATGAGATGTAATGTGTTGATCTGAAGGACTGAATAACTATCGTGTTTAGCTACGTCAGGATTAAATGCTTTTATTTTGACTGAAGTAAAGGACCAGATATTTTCACATCTTGATGCAAATCCAGCATGTGTAGATTTACCGCTATCTTCAGCCTGGTTTATACCGCTCTGCTTCCACCTGTTCCTGAACACACACACGCACCAGCTTCCCACTCCCCGGTTGGCTCCGCGGTTGCTCTAAAATGATCCCTGTTCGAGGCGCTCAGTGTAACTTTTCAGGTCATGAAGGAGGCAGGTCGACCTGGAGTAAACTGCTGTTCTGGACTTCTCCAGAATGGAGTCCGTCTCTGCCTGTGCACGTAGTTACGCATTCGCGGTGCCGCGAGTGCACAAATGAGTATTTTTTGTTTCTCCTTTAAACTCATCGTCAGGTTATAGGTGGAGTGAGACGTGACTATGTGGAACGCAACTGAAAAAAAACCTGATTGTTTTTAAATAAAAATGTGAAGTCCAATACCATTTTGTGGCTGCATCTCTGTAATACTTCTAAATTTCTTCTATCAAGAAGTCCGGGGCTATTCAGAAAACCTCCGGGTCTAACGACGCGCCTACTTCTGTGTTAAGCTCCCGCGACACAACTGTGTTCTCCACAGGGACCGCCTGTCTAAAGCAACGTCGGTCATGAACGGGCTAGAGAGCAAACACCGTACGCAGGCGGGGCTCATGGGAGTTGTAGTGTCGTAGTGTCGCATTTCAACTTGCTTAGTATTTCAGATCCCATTTGAGAAAACTACAATTAAAAACTGTATATATAATTCAACCCGCCAAAGTGGCTAGTCGGAGAGGCTGTGTAACCCACCACTGCTAAAATTCACCCGCATTAGGTGGGTTGGCGGGTGTTAATGTCAAGCCCTGTCCATAAGGCAGGTGGCCCATGTATGTTGGAAGACGCTATTGTAACAAACAAAGAAACACATATTTGATCTTCCGAAAGTCAAAATGGCTACAGGCCAAAGGCCAACAGCCAACTATGCAACACGTCCTGTTGTAAAATGTTCTTCCACAGTCAACTGATAACTCCCTGGAAGCGAATATGACTGAACTCATCCACAATGTGGTAGTCTACATAAAACCACAGAGCGGGATCAGGTTGCCAAAGCGTTCTGCCAAGTCAATAGCGACAGACCTTTGAACTTCATGTCGGCTTCAGATTAGCTCAGGGACATAAAGAGCTTCATGGAATGGGTTTATGAATGAGCAGCTGTATCCATGCCTTACATCACCAAATGCAATTTAAATCGGCAGATGCACTGGTGTAAAGCACACTGCCACTGGACTCTAGAGCACTGGAAACATAATTTCTGGAGGGACAAATGTGTCTCTGTCTAGCAATCCAGTGGACAAGTCCAGGTTTGGCAGTTGCCAGGAGAACCATACTTCCCCAACTGCAATGTGTCAAGCATGTGGTTTGGTGCAGAAAGCACTATGGTGTCGGTCTATTTTTCAGAAGTTGGGCTAGGCCTATTAGTTTCAGTAAAAGGAGTTCTTCATGATTTGGCATACATTTTGAGACATTTTGGACAATTTCAAGCTCCCATTGAGTGATGGCTCCTTCCTGCTCCAACATGAAATAGATTAATGAGAAGTCACTCAAATTCATGTGTGTGAGTGCAGACGAGTGAATGCTTTTGCAAATACTGTGTTTACATAAGTGTAACTAGCCTAAATGGGAAACAGAACCACAATCAATGAAAACAGAGTGGAATATAAGGTCTCCATGAAATAATATGAATTTCTGTTGAACTATACATTAGATGTGAGCATTTTACGACTTTTTTGTTTCCATAAATCAAACTAAGAGAAATAATCTGATATCCAGTGTTTAGACATATGAATATGAAATGATTTGGTAATGGGCACAAAACAGAAGGAGGTGGGACAAAATGGTAATGGCTGGGTAGCTAATTGGGGTAAGGTAATTGGCAAAGGATAAAACGGATCCAGAACTAACAGGTCTTTCCAGAAAAATGGAAGAACATTTTATCTGATGGAGCCAAGTGGTGATTTCTGTTTAAACACACAAGTTAAATTTATAAAGTTCCAAGCAAAAGAAAAAACAACTAGGAGGTCTCTCTAAGAGGTAGTTCTAAGTTAAAAGTTGGACATTTCTCAACTGTTCAACTTCTAAACTCAGTATCGCACTGTTTCACATTAAAAACAGTGATAGTGATAAAATGACCTATTTATTTGCTCCTATTTCACTTTCTATCTCAGTCATCCTGCTATGTACTTATATATACAGTATATATATAAAATCTTGGCTCTAACCTCCAAAGAAGTGCAAAAATAACATCTTGCGGAGGTCAGAAGGTCAGCCATCGCCTGGATTTGAATTCTCAAAACCAAAACTGCACCGATAATATTCAGTTTTATATTTTCTTTTGATTATGAGCCTATTTAAAGAATGAACAGCATTTTAACAAGAGCTCTTTAGCTTTTTTAATACATTCTACATCTCATCCATTTCTTTGTTTCTTTGTTTAGTTTTTTATCTCTTCTCTTTTTCTTTAAAAGCAAAGCCTTGCACAAATGAACCTGTATTTTCAGTCCAAATGAAAAAAATATAGAAATTTGAAGTCCCCTACCTGACTGTCATATCACTACCCAGGACACACATACACACTCTCTGACACACATCAAACACACTGTGACCCCCAGGACTAAAATAGGCTCTCAGGAGCAGTTTGAAGCAATGAATTGGCTCTATAGCTGGGGATTTTCACCCTCATCCCTTTTTTCTCTTTATCTTTTTCTCTCGTTCTCTCTTTTCTAATCATTTGTGGGCTGCGACTCCTCAGAGTTCTTATAATTGTCTCGTTCAGTCCCTCAGCCGAGCAATAACTGCAGGATACAAGAGCTCACAGTCTAATACTGGTACCAAAGCAATATATATTTGTGTGTACGTGTGTGTATGGGTGATGCGACAAAACGGGGCGGAGGATTGTGTTTATATGAGAGGAGAGGGTGTACCTCTGAGAGATCAAGAAGGAGAGACAGCATATGCTAGGTAATGGATTGCATTTGTATGAGATTTTCTCCACAATCTATGAAGTCTTTCAATCCTGCATCAATTCACTGGACTTTTTTTGAAGCTGCTAACTTTTTTTCCCCATATCGATTTAGAAATGTATAATATCAGCCCTTGCTTCCAGTCTGTCAACACCTTTTTCATTTTCCCACCTTTTTTGTTGCACTTTTCCCTACATCCTCTTAGGTTTTTAATCCCCCATTAAACATTTTCCAGCTGCAACCGTTCTAATGTCTCTCCTACTTCCTGTCCTCTCTGTGCAGTTTTACAGGAGTCACCGCTGGCTAACGGGCATGGCCAGAGTGGTCGGGACTTCCTCAGGAAGCAGATGAGAGGGGAGCTGTTCTCGCCACAGCAGATCGAGGTATTGGACCGCCTCTTTGACAGACAGCCCTCCTGTCCAATCCAAACCATCCCCGAGCTCTATGTGAGCCCTGACTCTGGCAAGGTAAGGGCAAGGCATTGTGCAGGCTCTAGGCTAACGCCACATTAAGAGAAATAAAAGATAGGGGTAGTAGTGTGTAAAGTCCCGAGCTCGAACAAGGTCCATCTCCCATAGATCAGCAGTCACCATTTATAATAATTCCAAAAAAATTAAGAAATTTATGTTGGGGTAATTATTTCTTTGTTGTTACAATGTTTATTGGTAACAAATCAAGTACAATCGGAAAGCCTGCATATTCCACCCTGAAACATTTGTAAGGAAAATGCATTTGTGGGTTAGGCAGCAGAGTTGAGTATGTGGGTTGCCCCAAGAAAGACTTGTCAAATCCTATCTGCTAATGCCAAACAGCTTTTGGTGGAAAGAGTGTACTCTTGGTCATCATTAGAAGCAACCTCCGTGGAGAGAGAGATCGAGATGAGATTCTGCAACGAGTGTTTTTCTCAAATCACCACTCCTAGGAACTAATCTGTATCCTCCAAAATGTCGACACACCCTCACAGAGTGGGATTTATCAGAGACTACTACTAGACTTTGGGACCGGTGACGATGGAATGACCTGCTTGCAGTCCTCCACCCCATCCAGAACAAGTGGGATCCGTTTGAGTGTGATGTTTGTGCCAGAGTGACCAAAACAACAACAATGGGTGACTTGCAACAAATGCTTTTTGAGGAATAGGACGCCATCTAATAACAATGTGTGACCAAGCTGGTGAGATGAGGAGCAGGTGCTAGGCTGATGTTTGTGTGTATGGTGCTCCTATGTGTGACTGATATACTACTATAATTTTTTATTTTTATTATTAAATTCAAAAACATCTTCAAAATAGAGTCAACAGAAGAGTAAGCTGTATGGCATTGGTAGAGAGGATTTGGCAAGTTTTTATTGGTGCAACCCATATACCCAACTGAAATTACAAATGCTTTTTTCTTATAATCATTACACAATTTAAGCAGAAAAATAAAGGTTTTTAACAGTAAAAGATTAATTGTCAAGCAATTTTGTTATATCAAAGAAATAATCATCCAAACACAAATTTTGTTACACTTTGTGTTTATGGTAAGTAAAAGAACTCACATCCAGCTTTTATTCTCTAATAGGTCCTCAACATTCATAGAGTTGGTTATTTACCTGTGGCTCTTTAAGCAATTCTTGCTAATTGAGTGAGTGGAATTAAGGAATGATGTGGTCATATGGCATTTTTCCTGCTGTTAACAAGGGTCATGAAGGGTCAATAAGAACTTGGGAAACAAGTTTTCAATGCATTTTATTGCAATTTTATGTAATAGAGCAGCACAAAGTAGTGCAACATTGTAAAGTGAAAATAAAATGATACAGCCCCACCAATTGCCTTAAAAAAGCGTCCACCTGTGTGTAGTTTAACCTCAGCATGATTCCAGCTGTTCTGTGGAGGCCTCATTAGTAAACAAACAGTGCCAACCAAACAGCGCCAACCAAGCACCAACCACAAACAGTGTCAACCAAGAAAGACAGCAGACAGGTCAGATATAAAGATGTGAAGATCTTTTAAGCAGGTTTAGGTGATTAATCAATATAATCGTTTCACAGAGCACTGTTCAATCTATGATCTGAAAATAGAAAGAATACGGCACAACTGCAAACCTACCAAGACGTGGCCGTTCACCTGAATTAACAGGTAGTATTCTTTAGAGAAGCCGCCAGGAGGCTCATGGTAACTCTGGAGGAGCTGCACAGATCCACAGCTCAGGTGGGAGAATCTGTTGACATGACAACTATTTGTGGTGCACTCCACAAATCTAGTCTTTATGAAAGAGTGGAAAGAGTAAAGTCATTGTTGAAACAAATCCACAAGAGTTTCCATTTGCAGTTTATTTCAAGCCATGAAGAGGACAAAGCAAACATGGGGAAGAACATGCTCTGGTCAGATGAGACTAAAATGTAACTTTTGGGTGGATACTTTTCTAATCAGGTACTAGAAAGCTTTTTTGATGGAGCCAAATACAAGGCCATCCTAGAGGAAAAACAATCCTGAACATATAGCCAGACCTGCAATGTAATGGTTCAGATCAAACCAATTCATGAGTTAAAATGGCCCAGTCAAAGTCAAGACCTAAATCTAAGTAGAAATCTGTGCCAATACTTGGACATTCAGAGAAACTCTCCAATCAATCTGACAGACCTATGTTGCAAAGATGAATGGGCAAAATTCCACTAAAGAGCTATAAGGGTGGTGAAGATATACCCCAAACATCCAGCAGCAGGAAATGCAGCAAAATGTGGTTCTACACAGCAGGACACACTTTTCAGATCTTCATTTGTAAAGGAATAAATTCTGTGTAATTTTCCTTCTACCTTACAATAATGCACTATTTTGTGTCTATCTATATACCCAACAAAAATACATAGATTTTTGTAGATATAACATGACAAAATGTGAAAAATGTATGAAGAGTCTTGCAAGGTACTGTTGGTATTAGAGATGTCCATCTTGAATTTCAGATGCTGCAACGCTGAAGCATGCTGACTAATATAATTTGAAGATGCTGATGCAGACCTTGCAAGCTAACAGAAGGAACTTTGCTTACAGCTAAAAAAGCCTGCCTGCTTTGCCTTGCCATGCCATGCCAATGTTAACCAAATTGTTGCACAGCACAATTGCACAATCTCTGCATATCCTGTTGATTTCACATAACTTGTTCACTGAGTGCTTGGAAAATATATCAGTCAACTTTTGTTTTCTGTTTCTGCCTGATGTGGATTCCTGTGGTCTGATAGATACTCTGCTGAGACGCAGTCAGGGTAGTTTATCGACATTCAGTTAATCTAGGCGCACTGCAGGGGTTAATAAGCGCATCGATCCTGCTTTCGTTATGACCTCACTTCCTGCTGCTTCCAGGACAATGAAGGAGATGGGGCATCCGGCAAGCTGATGCACATCAGGGGAAATTAACTGCATATGTGCGTGCATGTGAGAGACAAGAGACAAGAAAGGGTGTGTCTGCGTGTCTTAATGCTGCATCTAAATTGACCTCCAGCCCTTTTCCAGCAGTGAATTAATGTAAATCTGAGCGGAATAGACAGGTGTAAGTAGTACTTTGCATAACAAAATGTGAGCACAGTAGCATTAGTATTCCATCTGCCTTTTTTCAGATGTCTTCTAATGTGCAGCTCTGCTCTCAGCATTAGGGAAATGTTTTGGCCAATGTCTCAAAATGACAATTTTCCTCTGCAGTTTTTTTTTCGTCCGACTTCAAGTGTATTTATACAGTCATTGTCAAGGAGAAAAGGCTAGACAGACAGATAAGTTTTAGTAAAAGTACTCACAGACAGGTTATAGCCTTGGACCTACAGGGCAGAGTTTCACTTTTTAACCCATTCACTTCCATTTGACCGACATGGGGAGGATTGCGGGTCGGGACAAGAGGTCGACAGGTATTGGCTGCAGTAGCTCTATAGACTGAGACCTGAGATCATAAATACCCGTGATTCCTAGGTCAGTGTCCTCTCTGAGCCCGGTCAAGCCATTGAGGTCAGGGTTTGGAATGAGCCCCTTTAAAATCCGGGTCACACTGGGGTCAAACTGGCTTTAGGATGTGCATCACAAAGAAATCCAGTCACCCACATCTACTCCTCCCCATCCCCCGTTTTATCTTAGACAGAGTGATTGACAGTCACACCCTTAGCACTGACACACTGACAGCTACAGCTTAGCCTATTTGGTATGTTAGCTAAGGTGTGTGTATTAACGTATTTGTGTGTGTGAGCCAGTGGTGGTGGGGTTACGGTCAAGTAGGGTCAGGTTGTGTTGAGACTGACAGCTTTAAATACATTTGCCCCTAGTGGTGATGTGTGTTGGGGAGTCAGCGGATGCATATCTGAGGAAGAAAGAAAATAGAGGAGCATTTTTACTACATACAGGTTTTGGTTTTAGTTGTTCATTATTTTTTCAAGCTTTCTTGCTCAAAAGAGGCCTCCTTTCTGTGGTTTGAAGTCACTTAAAGAGACAAAACGTATGGCAAATATAATTGGAACCGTCAGCCTAAGCTACTATACTAACCTGTTTATTTTCTTTACACTTTTCCTCCTAACAATCCATTGTTATATCTTATCTCTGTCTGCTGCTCCTGTTCCCCTCTCCCTGTACTCTATTAAGCTGCGCTGATAATTTATGTGTGCGTGCTTGTATGTGCGTCTGCAAGTGTGCCTGTCAGGGAGAGTTCATTTAAATTTCCCTTCAATCACTTCTTATTACTCAGCTGATAAATCAGGCAGGCCAACTGCACCCTCACCCATTTTAGCAACCCCAGGTCCAAATGCAAACCTATGCACCAACCAGTCTGACTTAATATTTTGTCCACTCATGAAGCCTGAAGATCTATAACAGATAGAAACGGTTTACACCTCTGATCCACCTCGGGAGAAAGTCACAGAGTCGAAACAGCTGATATGAAATGATAAGCCAAGATAGCATGAACGAGTCTCACATAGAGATGATCTTCCTGTGTATCTAATCTATGAAGTATGTTGTCTGATCCTGATGGAGTTAACTAAATGTTGAGAATGTCTTGACTGAAGTGGTAACTCTGACTAGTAACAGTACCAACAGAGAGACACTATGTGACTGGGACATCAATGTCTTCTGTGTTTCACCATGTTTTCTACTGTTTTCTGCTGACAGAAAAAATTAGAATGTGTTTAAGAGAAAAAGATAAAAGGGTTTTAGTTTTTCGGCACAAGGGTTGTCTACAACCCATGACTAACAACACATACAGACAAGAGGAGAGTCCTCCTGTGATATAGCAACGTCATGTTTTTTTATTATTGTGCAGTCCTAGAGGTAACCACTGAAATCAGTCTCACCTGAAACACTAACAGAATCACTGTGAATGCCAGAATATTAAGACGACATCTTTGCTGATGCTGAAAGAGACTTAACACAGCCAAGTGGATCTTTGTCTAAGTTTGAGCTCCTCGTGGCCAGTGAAGCCATCAAAGAGGGTTCCTGATGGGGGTGGGGGCTGCTCTATGGCCATCCCTATTCAACAGCTGGTCCTCTTGTGGCGCCCCCCGGGCAAGACAGTCTTATAGACCTATGTTCTAAAACAAGTAATGCATGAGTTTGAGATTGGAAAGGACATCCTTTTTGAGTGTCTGTCAATCACTCCTGACCCGGATCTCAGCTTATACCAGGATCACTCATTTAGGTCAAATATTACAGAAATCTAAGGTGATGGAAACTAACTTTTGCTTTGCCTACAAAGGATATGTGCCAACATTTCAAACCAGCTGATTTTTGGTATAAAAGGTACTTGAAAACTAAACAGCACTATTCGGTTGCTTAAAAATATCCTGAAGTGGATAAAGATTTTTTTTTATCGGACCTAAATCTAAAGCTCTGCAGTAGCAACACGCCAGAAGAACGCTCCTGAAATTCTGTTATGGCTTTTAGTTTTGGTTCGCTCACCCATGATTGTTTGTGGTCTGAAGGTGGCCCCTATTAACAAAGCTTCCTTGACACGCCCCTGCTCATAGATTATTGTTAGAAGGTTAAGTACCAACATTTATTAGTGTTATAAGTTCATGCATAGTATTGGTTTTACCGTTACGAGAACAAAAACACTTAATTTTTCCATCTATTATTGTTCTCCCAGCAGCAAATGTGACAATAAGAGCAACAGACTGTAAATAGAATATCATATTGATAAATAAGAAAAGTAAGTCAGATGTTTTATTTGAAGACTTATAACTAGACTGCCTCTCCTTAGACTTGAGGTCTGTGTGGGTTATCTATCTGAAAATGAATATCGTCCTCCCTGCTGCCACGCTCAGTTTGAGTGCAGATAAATTCTTTCCCCCACAATCCCGGTCCCTGTTTGTGGGCCACTGAGGGAATTGTGTTTGTTTATAGTCAAGCCTTTTCCATCAGGGGTGCACAAGACAATGTGGCGAGGGAAAAGGGAGTCAGGAGGGAGAGGGGGGGGGGGGAGAGAAATCAGGACCTATTTGGAGAATGGAGAAAAAGAGAAATACTATTATGCAAATTGTTCAAGCCAGCATGGCCGGCGTCTGTGTGTGTTCTATATGAGACTGTGTGTCTGTGTTTCAGGGGGATGATTAGGGCTCATCTGTCAGTGATGTGGATTTGGACTCTGAAGCACTACCTTACCATATCAGAAGCAATCTGGTGTGTAAAAGGGAGATGACTCCCTTTTACACACCAGATGCCCATGAAGAAAGTCATGAGAATACAACTGATAGTTAACGGTGTGACTTGCACACACTAAGACTACACAAAGGAAACATGTTTGTTATCCTTTAAAAACAGACACATCTTTGTACTTTAAAAATATGGGTCATTGTAACACTTTAACTTGCCGTTAACAATCACCGGAACTTTATATGGACAGTAAAAGATTATTCATCAGATTTAAAATCATGACAAAAAGCCTCCACAAGTTCTGGTCACACATCTAATGTCTGTAAAAGGTAAGATTTCTGAGAGTCACAGTTACTACATGTAGCATACACAAATTGACTGCTAGCTGAAACAATCAACAAAGGATTTTTTGGTCATGTCAAATAATGTGCTTCTGCTACAAAATGTACCCAAGAGCTACTTAAATGATGCAGAAATGACCCGATAACATAATTGCATCTCATGCTACACTATGCAAAGGTTCTATCTGGACTGGCTCCTAGAACATTGAACTTTTATATATAAAAAACAATGGAACAGAGACTTTATGACAAAAATAATATACCCCATTGCTGACCTGACACAGTAAAACACCTTGAGTTTTATTCCTTTTGTCCCAACACACATCCAATATATGGTGCATCAAAAGCTATGTATATTTCGTAGTGGTGATAGGATTTGATGTTCCTCAAGAGGTGCTTAATTCTGCCATGTTAAGAGCAATGTAAAACTGTTTTTATTTTACATTTTACACCCTGGTACCCTTCTGTCCAACACACACTTTCAGAAACTGTATTTTTGACTTTACGTATGTAATTACAAGTAACTGTTTATACCAGGTCCAAATTTTCCTGCCATCTTCCCCTCTATCCTGCCCGGCTGTGCAACTCCTCGCCAGCATTAGCAACCCCCCCCCAGTTCAGCCCTCTCCTCGGCCCCCGCAGCTGCGTCCCTTTTGCTTTGATGAGAGCTGATGGCGCTGTATGAGCGGTGGAATTGACAACATTTACGGGTGCGAATGAGAATGATCCATCTTGCTTAGCGGGCCTGTCACCCCACTGGCCAAACTTCATCATGACCAATTACCACAGCAGACCCTTTCTTCTCGGCTGGTGCTCCTGCCTGGCTCTACACATGGATACACGGACACATTAGATGCTATTATAATAAGACAGAGTAGCTGAGATTCGGTTGTGGTGCTGGTGCGTGGGGGGTACACAGGGATGGCATGTTTGATTGGTTTAGAAAAAAACTGCAGGACCTCTGTCTGGAAGAAAAAAAGGGGGCTTAAGAATGTGTCAGAAGACTAAAAAACGTCCAGAAAGAGAAATGTGTGTAAGTGTACAGGGTAAGCTCTTATTTGGCAGGTCACAGTCCAGTGGTTGTGTTGTGTGTTGACGAGCACAGGGGTGTTTAAGAGGTCAGTGAGCACAAACACACTCCTACACTTACACACAAATGCAGACGTATTAAAAGGGTCAGAGCGAAACTCTCACCTCATCACCCTAAAGGAAATTCTGATTAGTGTTGTCGAAGTACACACACACAGGTCCACCAACACTCCCCACCCACACACACATAGGTCAGCAGTAACACATGGGAATAACAGAATGGAAGACATTTAATGTGTCAAAGTAAAATATTTGATAAGGACTGAGTCTATTAACTGTTTTGCATGTTAGGAGTTCTGCTTTGAGCTTAACTCAAGCTGCAATAGGGCAACAGCACAACAGTGTTTGCTTTTCTGACTCTACAGTCTGAAGTAGGTGTGAAAGGCAATCTAGTCAGTCAGTAATTTCAAACAGACACAAGACCCAAGTCCCATGTGTGATTTCTGAAATGTTGTGTATTCTGGTTGATCCCAACATGGAAACAGTCAGGTGTTGATATATCTGGTGCATGAAAACAATCGACCCTTATAAACCACGCCCCTGTTTATTCAGAGTTTTGGTGGCCTCACGTCATGCATGGAATTTGTGATATATCTGAACAGAATTTAGCTAAAAAAATATATATTCCTCCCTGATTTTAAAGTGATAGCTTTATTATATGGGAGTCCAAGTAGTGATACAGGTCACATTTCATTGTATTTCATTGTATGGTATACATGTATAACAGAACATGTGACAAATAAACACTTAAATTTTAAATAACAACAGAAGATGATTAAAATAACCTGAAAATACCTTCTTGCAAAAATATTCTCTCTGAGGAATAGTCTCTGCAAATACTGTGTATGGTTTTGTAAATAGTATACCTGCCAAAATGATTTTTTCACATAGTACTGAAAGTGCTGAGTGAGGTCCTGTTTCCCCCTAAAAACCCATATCAGTTCATCACACCTCAGAGCATCAAATAAAAGCAACCCTCCAGCACAGAATTGTGCCGAACTGCGCAGGCTAAGCTGATATCACAGACTTTCTCAGTTATATACACTCACCAGCCACTTTATTAGGTACACCTGTACAACTGGTCGTTAACCCAAATTTCTAATCAGCCAATCACGTGGCAGCAACTCATTTAAGCATGTAGACATGGTCAAGACGATCTGCTGCAGTTCAAACCGAGCATCAGAATGGGGAAGAAAGGTGATTTAGGTTACTTTGAACGTGTTATGGTTGCTGGTGCCAGACGGGCTGCTCTGAGTATTTCAGAAACTGCTGATCTACTGGGATTTCCATGCACTACCATCTCTAGGGTTTACAGAGAATGGTCCAAAAAAGAGAAAATATCCATTGAGTGGCAGTTCTGTGGGCGCAAATGCCTTGTTGATGCCAGAGGTCAGAGGAGAATGGCCAGACTGGTTCGAGCTGATAGAAAGGCACCAGTAACTCAGATAACCATTCGTTACAACCAAGGCATGCAGAAGAGCATCTCTGAACGCACAACACATCAAACCTTGAGGCGGATGGGCTACAGCAGCAGAAGACCACACTGGGTGCCACTCCTGTCAGCTAAGAACAGGAGACTGAGGCTACAATTCGCACAGGCTCACCAAAATTGGACAATAGAAGATTGGAAAAATGTTGCCTGGTTTGATGAGTCTCGATTTCTGCTGCGACGTTCGGATGGTAGGGTCAGAATTTAGTGTCAACAACATGAAGGATCCATCCTGCCTTGTATGAATGGTTCAGGCTGGTGGTGGTGGTGTAATGGTGTGGGAGATATTTTCTTGGCACACTTTGGGCCCCTTAGTACCAATTGAGCATCATGTCAACGCCACAGCCTACCTGAGTATTGTTGCTGACCATGTCCATCCCTTTATGACCACAGATGACTTCCAGCAGGATAACGCGCCATGTCATAAAGCACGAATCATCTCAGACTGGTTTCTTGAACATGACAATGAGTTCACTCTACTCAAATGGCCTCAACAGTCGCCAGATCTCAATCCAAGAGAGCACCTTTGGGATGTGGTGGAACGGGAGATTCGCATCATGGATGTGCAGCCGACAAATCTGCAGTATCTGTGTGATGCTATCATGTCAATATGGACCAAACTCTCTGAGGAATGTTTCCATTACCTTGTTGAATCTATGCCACAAAGGATTAAGGCAGTTCTGAAGGCAAAAGGGGTTCCAACCCGGTACTAGCAAGGTGTACCTAATAAAGTGGCCATTGAGTGTACATCAGGGCTTTCCCCACTGAGTCAAAGCAGATGCATCTCTCTTTCAGTCCCCTCCACAGTAGGACTCCACGGTGGCCTGTATCCGAATTTTTCCAACTGAAAGACCGGACTATTCAAAAACCTCAACGTGGAGAGTATTTGTTGTGTTGTGGCTTTGGAGGGCCAGGTTTACCTTCTTTATATGTAGTTGTAGGTTTTGGCCTAACTACATGATGACCTGCCGTGGAAGACAAATCTGACCTCATAGCTGCTGATAACACTGTATAAAAAAATCTGTAACAACATGCATTCTTTTAAAAAATGTTGAGATTATTCACCACTGGCTAAAAAATATTCATATTTTTTACCTTTACATTATTCTCTGTTCTGCAACAAAAATAGGCAAGCTTAAAATTTCCTTATTTTCTACCTAATATCCTATAATATTTAGATCATTGCAATGACATAACTTTACACAGCCTATGGCCCATTTATTCAGTCATCCTCTCTAATCTTAGCAGTTAACCAAGATAAATCACTAAGCAAATAAAGTTAACACCTGAAATGTAGAGTTGCTACACATTATTTTACTCTACTATGAACTAATAAATCAGTGAACTCGTAAGGGGCCCAATTCCTCAATTTTTCAAAAATTGAGGTGTGCCAGGTTTTGTGATCGAAAATTAAAAATGCATCCCAATGTTAGCAAGAAGGCCCCAACTCCCATACATACATGTCTTTTTTATTCATGTATTTTATGCAGTGAGATCAAAATAGTTTTGACATATATGTGCCAGCAGTGGTGATTCAAGATGGCATTGCCCAAGGTAGGCTCCATGTATGCATTTAGCTATTTTAATGTTTGGAAATGTCCACTTCATGACTTCATTTCTTTTCAAATTTAAAATTCTTTCTTTTCCCTTAGAAAATAGAAACTGATGAGATGTAAAATCTCAGCAAGTATAAAGATGCAAATGAGGCAGAAAGTGGTCATCTGTAGTGTTTTTGTTTTGTATTAGGTTTTGAAATCTTAAGGATTCTGAATCAATAAGACCTGTGCTGTCCTTTTTCTGTAAAGTTTTGACTTCTTACTTCAACAATGGCCCAACATCTTTGTCTTTATTTAGTCACCCACCTGAAACTGAAGTGTCTTTTACCACCACATTTTGAGATTTGGTGCTTCTAGGTTACTCTGGGTGTCAAAGGCATGACTATAAAATCATGGTAGTACCTTGAGGAAAATAATAAAAACCTTCTCTTGTAAAATAAAGTTTTGTGGATTTGGGGGCCTCATTGAACTCACCAATTGAATTTCATGAAACTGCCTGAATTCCTCTGCTGCTCTGCAAGGCCAGACAGCATAAACCTTCCTGCACCGCCCTAGACTTTTCAGCGTATCTTACACTCAGGTCCACAATGATGAATTCCAAACCGGAAAATGACCATAAACCCATTTTTTCAAAGTATGCGCAGCGATAAATAAGAAACAGCATTTTTTTCTCTTTTATTTGAAAATGGACATTTCTATAACAAAAAGGAGTCAAGAGTGTAATATTTTCACACAGACACACCTAGACCCACTGGGAGACAGGACATCGGCCTTCCATGAACGTTCCTGCAGACAGTCTTTGGTGTTTAATCTATATATTCTCAGCCATCAGTGTCGATATCATTTCTCTAAATTACCAGCACGGCCCACACATACTCACACACAATGACAGATCAATCAGAGAGATGAGGATGGATAGGTCATGGCTTAAAGCTGAGGTCAAACACAGGTGAGTGGACAGTCTATTGGACAGTTTTCATTTTTCAACTGCAGTCTGGCATAAGGGACGCACTGGCAGGCTGGCTGCTACAAAAGTTTATTTAGAAATATACTGTTTGTTTGATGCTATCTTTTAAGGTTAATTCTATGTATGTTATTGCCATTCTATGTTACAGACCAACACGATGTAGTGCTAAATAGTGTGGAAGAAAAATGATACATGGTTTCAAAATCATACTCAAATAAAAATCCGTACAGTATGGTACTCTGATCCACTCGATAAAATTCAGTGCAACCATTTGCCTTCAGAAATTACCCAATTAGTGATTAAAGTCTGCCTGTGCCAGATATGCAGCAAAGGTCAGTAGGCCGAGACTCAAACCCATGACGTCCTGGGTTGAGGAGTAAGGCCTCCAAACATGGGTCGTGCATTTTACCCCTCCACCACCGCACCCCAGAGGGAGAATCTTTGGACAGGACAAATTATTAGTTGTTAACTCTACAAATTTGGTCTTCAGGGAAGAGTGGCACAAAGAAAGTGATAAGTAGTCCCCGTTTTAATTTTCCACAAGCCATGTAGAAGAAACAGCAAACATGTGGAAGAAATTGAGCCAGTCAATTGAGACCAAACGTGAACTTTTTGCCCTATATGCATATCAGCTATATCTAGCGACCACGGAGATGGCAACATCATACTTTAGGTAGGCTTGTAAGTTGATTTGAAGATTCAAGCTAAATAAAAGCAAAGTTTTAAAGAAAACTTTTTAAAAAACTAAGACTATAGAGGGACTTCACCTTCCAGCAGAACATTGACCCTAAACTTACAGCAAGCACTACAAGGGAATGGTTTAGATCGAAACACAGATTTATAGCAGAATTAATTAAAACTTAGTATAAATTGTGCTTCACATCTTCATAACCTCTTTTTGAAAATAATTGAGAGTTTTGCACTGGAAATATATTCACTGCAACTAGACATTAAACACATACTGTTGTGTTACTTCAACCTTTTCCTCTGTGTGGGGTTTTGTAGCTTTCTATAATGTTCAGGGCATTGGGTATGTGTGTGTGGGTGTGTGCATTGAGATAATCACCATTCTTATGTTGGTATCTGGGGAGACAAGAGGCTTTGTCTCATAGCCACAGTCTGTGTATGTGTGTAAATATATGTTTGTTGTGTATGTACCGTGTGAGCGCTGGGATGAGAGGGATGAAGAGAAAGTGAGAGTTGATCCTGTGGTTATAGACTGTTGGACTTGGTTGTACAGTAAATCCCTGCCTTTGTAAACAGATCAATAAACTCTCAGCTGTAGGTGTGTTTCTGTACATCAGTGTGTGTGTGCTTATAGGAAAGCTGCTTTGCTCATCGCTGTGAGGAAGGTGTAACGTGCAGGATATACTGTGGACATAAACAGATTGTTCACAGCTATACTCCACACAGGGTGCAATTGTACCTTGATATAATTTCCATCTATCATGATTTGGATTTGGTGTCTGATAAATCTATTTTTCCTTTTCTTTTCTGCTTCTGTCCAGACATCAGACTACTCGGCTATGGCCTCTCTAGCAGGCGGGCTGGACGAGATGAAGAACAGTTTGGCCAATCCGGGCACAGGGACGGAGTTAGGAACCAATGTGTCCGGCCCACAGTCTTACCCCCTAGTTCCAGGTAAAAAAAATCTTTTTAAATGGCTTCAGTGGTCCTATCTCAGCAAGTTTTTTTTTTTTTCCTGAAGCATGAATTACCCATTTCCATAGTTTTAACAACTGCACACATAAAGAAGGTAAAGATTAATATTAAAAGACTCAAAGTGGATAATCTGTTTAATACAGATTGAGGAGAAAAAATCCCATCTAATTCTAATCAGTTAATGCCTACTTCTCCTAATTAGCTACATGTTATTAATTGACAGAGTTAGACTGGAACAAGACCTATTTTTCAATTTACAAAATAAAGCTAAAAGTTATCAAGTATCTGTTTAAGTAACACGTCAAATAGAAGGACAATTGCTGGACATTAAACAAAGTAGACCAGAACTTGAGCAATAGAACAGTAAATAGAAATCGTGCTGTGGGTCAGATGAGGCTGTTTAGTTTCTCCTGTTTAGCAAAACTCTTCATTGTACAATAAACCCAACAAAGAAACAAAACCATTGTAAAACTAAATGTTCGCTAGAAAACTATAATCACCCAATCAAATGCCTTCTCCTGATCCAGTGACAAAATTTCACAACCAGTATTGCATAATTTACAAATATCAAATAAGTCTCTCATGAGGAAAACATTATCCATAATTCATCTTTCAGGTACACAATAACTTTGAATCTCTATGAACTATTAAGTAAAGAAAGAGCTTAAGTCTGTTGAAAGAAGCTTATTAGCTTGTACAGAGCAGGTCCTCTACAGGTCACCAGTTAGAGACCTGTAGAAGTATCATATTCCATATCCTCTGCTGCAGCATCAGCAGGCACAGTAACAGAAACCGCTGCAGTAGGAGATACATCCAACTGTGCATGAGAAACTTATGCCCCTTTTCTACTAGCTCGATTTGGCCCTACTCGATTCGACTTGGCTCGCTTTGCGAGCGTTTCCATTACAGTTTTTTCCTTCCCTGAACCTACTGTTTTGGTCCCTGCTCCTGAGCAGGTACGACCGGGGCTGAGTAGCGACTGCATGTGACGTGACCGGACTGCTGTTCACTGATTGGCCGTGGGAGGAGGAGAAATGAGAAGGTTTTTGTTGAGACGGTGTAAGGAAAATTTAATAAAACTCAAGAGCAACTACAATAATATTAAGGACCACAGTGGCCGGAGCATGTCAAACATGTAATTTTACCATTTACAGATCATAAACCATGTGTGAAGGTTGACAGAAAAGGAAAAGGACAAGTCACCTTTCTGAATTACATGCAGGCAGAGCGCTGTATGTAATAACATCCTAAACCAGCTGATCACACATAAAATCAGCTGTTCAGAGACACAAACATTTCCCCCAAAACACACAAAACAAAACCAACATGAAACAGCGTGCCTGGTTCGGACATTTATTTACGGTACTTAAGCGAACCAGCGTCTGCAGGAGGAGGGAGCAGGCAGAGAGCAGCTGCCCGTAATCAGACTGCCTGCATCGGACCAAACAGGAGGACAAGTCCACTGAATCTGCGGAGCATGAATATGCGATATCCAAACTAAAACTAACTTCGAAGGTCAAAAGGTTGCGGTTTTGTGCTTTAAAGACCTTGTCCTCGTTATTGCCATGGTTGAGACAAAAACTTCCTCATAAAGCCCAAAATTGTAACTTCTCCAGACAAACTTTGGAGCTTCACCATCCAGACAGCAGCGTCTCTCCTCTCTGCTCCTCCTGACACCCCCCCTCCTCACATCAGAACCTCTGAGCCTTATTTTAGAAGTTCTGGCTGGGCTATGGTCCAGATAATTATCCCAGTGGGTCATTTTAGACATAAAAAACATAAATAAGACATTCTTGCATAAACATTAATACAAACGTTATTAGTATTTAGTTTATTTATGTTTTTGTTTTCTATTTATTGTTTATCATTTCATGCAGATTACTTTAATGTGACAATGTAACACAGTAACATTAATAGCAGCACAGCGCTCTACACTCATGGCTGGACTTGGGGCTTCAGTCGCCATAGCTTCAGCCATTGGGGGTCAGTGGAAACACAACTGATACCGTACCGAGTAGAGCGAAGCCGAGTGGTGCAGAGCGGCGTCGGCTAAAACGAGACAGTGGAAAAGGGGCATTAGTTCTGTCATCTGAAGTAACATTTAAGCTATCATTAACATCAACAGAGAGCTCAGGCTTTTAGTTCCTGTTAGAACTGTCAAAACGTTAAGCTATACTCTAGCACAAACCAGTGGGTAAAAACATAATAAACAACCATAAAGAGAGAAAGCAGGAACATAGCTATAGCAAAGAGCATAGCAAAGAGTTTCGGGAGACGAAAGATCAAAATTAAAGGTTAGTTTACGCTACATTGGTTAAAGAATTCCTTTACAAAAGTTGCACTCAAAGACTATGTTTTGCAGAGGGTTAGATTGAAGATTTCTTCAAGTAACCCGTTTTTTTTGTCTTAAATTGCGCATATGCCATGACTCTTGACTTTTTCAAGTGACACACATTGGTGTTTTACTCTAATGTTCCTAAAAAAACGGAGCTTTGTTTTTTAAATGCTATGTAATAACAGATTAAAATGAAACATGCTTTAAGTCAATATCTTTCCTAAAGCACACAGCAGTGAGCTATCCCAGTTTTGATAATCAGGAAGAAGAGTTCATAGAAAGGCAACTTTTTAGAGCAAATTTCCATCATCTAAAAATAAATGAAAACAGTCTTTGTGGGATTTTAATGCTGCCTGAAGTAGGTTTACACCTTTTGTTGTTTTCTAATCAAAAACATTTCATTGGCTTGCGTAATTCTCTAACACATCCCTCCACTTCTACGATTTATCCCACGACAACTACTAGACAGTAAAACATTCACAATTACAAAAGATAAGACAAAAGGCTTATTGCTTAGGCAGATGAGAAAAAATCTGTCTGAAAATTTTTTTGCGGGAGTATGTATAAACAGTGAACACAGCAACATGAATCAGTTAAGAAGCCAAAACTATTTCATAACGTGTAGAATATATTTTAGGCAGCTGATATTCACTCATTTTTGAGCATTTTTTCTAAGCAGCTTTTATTCTTGATTTCCATGAGAACTTGGTTCTCCAAACTAAGATCACTCTGACCCTTTTTTAGTGCATGTGAAATGCTGAACTGTTTCTTCAAAAGGAAGACGGTGCTTAACCTACCTCTGGCTGCAATGCTTCCAATTTACTGCACATACAAAAATGTATCTTAAAATATCTGGATGGACAGGCATAACAATAAACAAAAACACACTGAAGCTAATGTCTTTCTTTTTAGCAGTAGTTTACACTGCATAATCTAAGTGCTCAAAGCACTGCTTAAAGAGCTCAGTGCTTTGAATGCCAATTAAGTGGAGGACAGGGATTTAAGGAAAGGTGAAAGTATGGAGAAAAAGTGAGCACCTCGCTCCCTGCCCCTTCCTCCGTTTAGGGGCGCAGGGAGGGGCACGATTAATTAAGAGCAGACCAGGGAGCTCTTGGACAAGACTTTAACACTCCCATCTGTAATGAAGGGAATCATTGATCTGGGAATTTGGGATATCTGGGAATAGGTTTTTCTTTACTCTCTATCAAACTATAGAGGGATATTACCTGCACCCACCAGAGCAGGGAAAGAGACAGAGTGTGAGAAAAAAGAGAGAGAGATGAAAATTTCCATTTCTGCTTATCCATGCAAACACACACATTCATATTCACATGCGCACACACCTTCTGAATATTATGCATGCCTTTTGCTCGCTGTCTTTTCCCTCAGAACAGAGCTCCCTCTAGGGGATCAGATGTCTGTATGTTTGGCGCCGTGTTTTTTTTGCATCCTTGAAGTGTTGATACTCTGGACCCATGCAGTGGAGCAACATCTACAAGCTCGGCCCGTCTTCACAACCACGCACAGCACTTTTCTTTACCCTGAACTTCCCCTAGTACACTAGAGTGTGAACATTGCAAAGGGACACATTGCGTACCGTTGATCCCTCTGGGTCTGACATGGGTTGTCCCAATGGCTTTTTGAGGTGGTGAATGAGACAGGCAGAGCAGTAGGACAGAAAATGCGTGCTCATCTGCAGCTGCAAGTGAGCGCGGAGGAGACTTGTACTTGTTTGTTGACCTCTAAAGTAAAGCTGTGGAGAACAGATACATCAATACAACTGCCATACATATGCACAAATACAGTGCATGAGAACACACACACGCACACAGAAACACACATCTCTGAGGATCTGGCCCTGTCTGCCCCCTCTAACTTGGCTGTAGAGAGTCCATCTCTTCCCGCTTCCACCCTCTTCTCCCTCTCCTCCATGCCCTGTGCACTGACCCTGAGCGGATGAGCAGCCCGTCTGCGCTAATGCCTCGCTGTCGCGTCAAACAGCAAGAAAAACTTTACTACACGAGACAGGAGAGAGGAGTCGGAGAGGGACAGAGGGAAGCTTGAGTAGGGCGAAAATCAGAGAGAGGGAAAATCGCATTCAGAGAGGGAGCTGAGGAGGCAAACGTAAGTGGACAGAAATTTTGAAGAGACAATTTGTACCTTTATATCTAATAAGTTTTTTCATTGTGAGAAAATTAATTATAAATGATAAACTAGGATTTCAGACCACAGGCAATGTTAGATCGTTTGAACAGAGAAGATTATGTGAGTATCTCTAGTTTTGAGGAAGATGCTCTAATAAGTATTATATTGATTAGCAGTATTATCTCCAGAGCATTATTTAATGTACAAAGCACTGACAAACACGAGCAAAAGTTGCCCTTACCTATTAGCTGCTTGTTTTGAGCTCCTTAAATACAGCTCCAAACATAATGCACTTTATCTTTAAATTGGAATTTTATAAATAAACCGAATTTAACTAAACTATGTTAGATGGGAAAGAATAGTTGTGCATTTGTTTTCAGCCCTCCTGAGTCAATACTTTGTAGAATCACCTTTTGCTGCAATTAAGCTGCAGGCTTTTGGAGTTTGTCTCTACAAGCTTCGCTCCTCTGGATGCTTAAGTGTTTACCCATTTTACTTTGCAAAACAGTTCAACATCAAGTCTGAAGGCTTGCCGCAGATTTAGGTCTTATGGTTGTTGACCTGCTGGAGCCTCCAACAGGTTTTCTCCAGGACTGTCCTGTATTTAGCTCCATCTATCCTACCATCAGCCCTGACTAGCTTCCCTGTACCTGATGCTGCAGCCACCATGTTTCATCTTGGGGATTTGTGTGCTCAGAGTAATGTGCCATATTTATTTACCACCGCAAGCAGCACTTCGCACATACACCAAAAAGATATGTTTTGGTCTCATCTGATCGGAGCATCTTCTTTCACACATTTTCTGAGTCCTGTTACATGGCTTGTGGTAAACTTCAAATAGGTTTTCTTGCTTCTAGGCTTCAACAACAGCTCTTTTCTTTTCCACTCATCCACAAGTGCTACAGACAGATTTTACTACCTGAGCTGTGGATCTCTGCAGCTTATCCAGAGATACCACCCTCTCAGCTACTTTGATGATTTATACTTTTTTAAGGTTTAAACGGTGCTCCTTCCGATGTTTAAAGCTTGAGACATAGTTTTATATCTTAACCGCGCATAAACTTCCCCACAACGTTCTCCCTGACCTGTCTGCTGTGTTCCTTGGTCTGCATGATGCTGTTTGTTCACCAACGTTCTCTAGCAAACATCTGAGGCCTTCACAGAACACCTGGATTTATAGTTACACTTTTCTAATTAAAATGTTTTAAAGTTTCAAGTTTTAAAACCACATATCACTCTCCTTCCAGCTCACAATTATGTAGTACAGTATAGTTTGAGGTTGTGAATATTGTAGATCTGATGTTTTACTTTGAATTATCCATTGTAATAATTTTATTTTATAAAATTCCCTCTTCATATAAAATTTTACACCCTCTTCTCCTAATCTCTCTCCTCTCCTTCCCCCTCCTCTTTCTGCTTCCTCTCAGTTAGTTAGTGCTGGTTAAGTGGAAGGAAAGTGAATGGGATTGATGGTGTTAGTATCTGAGCTGTTTGTGATGATGATAAATGTGTGTGTGCAGACAGCAGGAGGAGGGCGCTGGTGTGTGTGTATGTGATGATGATAAATGGAGGATGCCCTCTCCTCGCACTCCCAATGTCTACGACGCGCAAACATAGAGAAATGATTTGGGGCGACACACTGTCATGTAGTCTAATGCAGTTATATATCCCATCCACCTACTGACAGAAAGAGGAGGAGGTGAAGGAAACAATAGAATAGAGAGTTGCTAAATTAATAGATGTCAGAGGATGGGAAACAAGGAGGGAAGAAACAAATGGAAGAGACACCTCTTGAATGAGCTGCTGAACGAGTGTCGTATACTTCTACATACATGCATATACACACACCTATATATATATATATATATATATATATATTATATATATATATATAGGTGTGAGGGGGGTGTCATGTATCATCCAAGACATACAAATGAAGATTCTATGATAAGAGGAACATTTTTGTGTGTCTTCACAGGTCGAGACCTAGCCAGCACAACTCTGCCAGGCTACCCTCCTCATGTCCCCCCAACTGGACAGGGCAGCTACTCAACTCCCTCTCTCACTGGCATGGTACCTGGTAGGTGTGCACACAAACATGCAAAAAACATCACTTCTTCTGTAAATGTGAAAAGGGGTTTAACTTGTTTACCTAGAGTGCACAAATTCATCCCAAAGGTATGTACATGGCAAGAAAGGGAGCAACGATTAGGTAGCAGCAGGAAAACAGCCATTTATTAACAGAAACCTCATCTGCAGAACCAGATTAAGGAGAAAGGCCATCATTATCTACAGGTTAGAGGTGAGAAACCGGACTCGAGAATTTGACAGGATGACACAGACTAGAAACACAAAAAAGGACCAGATTGTTCCCTGATTGGCCCGTAAACTAGAGACCCACTATTGGGAAAACCCTAAACTTGCCAAAAGTCAAATCTTAAGTCCAGTTTTTACCTTAAACATCCAACTAACATGTTAGATTGAGTCTGGAGTGGGGAGTCAATCTAACATGCAGAACTGAGAAAGGTTCGGGATTTGAACCCAGAACCTTTGTAAAGAAAGGTGTTGCTAATAATTAAACCAACTCAAGGCATGTCCTCCAAAAGTGCTTTAGAAAAAGTTAATTGTTATTACAAAAACTAGTAAAACCTGTCCTGATTAGCAATGGATTTATGCTCAGGTGCCTCCATCTTCTAAACAAGAACAAACAACATCTGGTAAATTTTGAGATGGGAAAAAGTGCTATCAAATTTGATCAAATTGGTATTCAGTCTGGGGACCAGATACATTTACTGTTTTTGAGCCATAGGTTCATTTTCATACCACAGCTGCATGGTTCTCTTAAAATGGACCAGAGTTTGGTTCCTTGGCTAGTCCGCATCGTTTGAATAGGTGGGATAGCTGGTGCAGATCAAACACGTGGACTCTGCTCTGCCTGAAAACATGGGTCTCAGGTCGCTCTGGTTTGCTTTTAGTGGGAAAGCTAAGCCAGCAAGATTGTGCTGCTTAAAACGTTTAAATCCTTGCAATACTCAACTCCAGCAGCATGCCATAGTCTTGTTTTCAGCTGCCTTTTCCTGTACTGCTGCACTAATCTCATGTACGTGGAGCAACATGTTGGATAGTTTGCTGCCTTGCATGCTGCTCATATCGTTTCTTCTTATAGTGCCCCAAAAGGAGCAGTTATTGTAACTGCACAACGTTGTCCAGCCGGCTTGGTCCGCCTTGAAAACTGCATTGTGAAAGCGAACAAAACTAAACAGAGGTGCAACATTTTTTGGCATTCCCTGCCCAATCTAGCTGAGTCTGCCATATTATCCTGCTGTAAAAATAATTGTTCTTTTCAGGGCAGAAGGGTCTCCTTCCACAGAACGAGTTTCTACTGTAGAGATGCCTTTTTGGGGATGTAATTTGTCTACAAACGTAATGCTGTAAAAAGATGTTCTGTGATACTTTCCCTGCCAGTGGTCATGATGTTTTGACTGATGGTTGTATTGCATGTATGTTAGAGGTTTTAGCTGTCTATGATGTATGCATTGTGTAGGTTGTGTGTGTGTGTGTGTGTTTGAAGAGCATGCGTGGTATTGCCACTTCTTTCTTTTCTGTTTACACCGTGGATGACAGTGATCCCGGAGGGTGGTATTTGTGTGCGTATGCCTGTGTAAGCTGTGTTAGAGGCTCTGTGTGTGTGTGTGTGTGTTTCTCTGTGTATCATTAGAAAGCAGCCACAGTAGCACAGCTGTCCCTCCTCAACATTAGTAATTTGTTTTTAATGAGAATCACCAGTGACCCACGACTAATTCATTCATTCCCTTCCTCTCCGCCTTCCGCACTGCTTTTGTGTTTCAATCCTGGAACGCTGTTCTTCTTCTCTCTTTTCTCAACGCTGACACAAGCGGAGGTGATCATCTTTAATATACTGCTGCGGAAATATGCAGAAACAAAGTTCAAAAGAAAACAACACAATTTTGTTTGCACTGTGTTGTCTCTGTATATTCCCAGTCATTCACACACACACAAATCCATGGGTTGATGTACACACTGAGTCTCAGTGGACATGTAGGAACAGCAAGTCTAAAGATGGGTAACCCTGTCGCCCCGTCCCACTGCGCTGTCCTCGACTTTGACAGGATATTTTAGTGTGTGTTTGGGCTGGTGCGTGCTGTTGTTTGTGTGTTTGTTTTTGACAGTGTCTGTGTGTGCGACCTTGACACCGAGCTACACCAGGGAGACCCCTGAGCTTCCTTCCCTACTCCTCTCTACCCTTCGTCTCACGTCTGCTAAACAACCTGACACATTGCCGTCACCGTGGTGATGACAAGGGAGAGGATGTTTGCGCCCGGGGGCGCCATGGAGACCACATCCCAAGACCCCTGCCTGACAGACGCAACTAAATGTACATTCGCAAGAGGAAAACTTGCGTGTACGAAAACATACAGGCAACGTCTTCATTAAACTTTTTCTTCAGTGAATTTTTAAAGCTGTCTGACTCCACGAGCCGACTAGAAGTATTGAAACAGATAATCTAGAAACTTTGACTTGCCAGGTTTATCTCAGCACTCCTCAGCCAAATTATCCTTCTTTTTGTTGGCTCTGTCTAATATCATACATTCATTAAGCAAGCAACTCTCTTCTGCTGTTCCCCTTCCCACTCCGTCTCTCTGTCTCCTCTCTGCAGCAGGGGGGCTGACACTCGGAGGGGGTGTAGGAGAGCACTGAGGCAGAACCGACAGAACGAGAGGCAGGGAAGAGGAATGGGTTGGAGGGGGTGAGAGGGAGGTAGAACGGAGGGAGGGGGCATCAGGGTCTGTGACTGTCAGCTATGGGAGAGGGATCCCCTGGGAGGAGGGATGGTTCAGGAGGAAAAAAAAGAACGAAAGAAAGAGCAAAAGACTGAAAAAAGGAGAGTAAGTGAGCAGAGAAATGCTGGGAAGAAAGAGAGGAGAATGTTGTTTTGATGTGAAGGGTGACGGGTGGTCCGTACTTAGGCAGACCAGAGAACACAAGAGAAAAATAGAGGAAAGAGTGGAGAGAGATCAGGGAGGAGAAGACATGAGAAAGACTAGACCCCAGACAGTGAGTATTAAATGAGGGAGAAAAGCTAGTCTATCATCCACTGGATGGTGGAAGCACTACCGTCTGACTGAGCTTTCCAGCTCAGACACATTCAACTAGTCTGCTTAATGTTAGAAACAAGCGACAGGGGTTAATGTTCAGTGGGTATGGACAACTAAACTAAACTAAACTAAGCTAGACTAAACTCAAGATAAAACAAGTTAAGACAAGCGAAACTAAACCACACTAAACTAAACAAAAGATAAAAAATCTAAACTAAATGAAACAAAGCTAAAGTAATTTAAACTAAACTGACCACCTTAAATGAAATGAAATAAACTAACCTAAACTAAGCAAAGTAAAACTAAACTAAGATAAACCACGTAACACAAACTATGCTATATTGAACTAAACTAGGCTAAAATAGGCTAATATCAATGCTAAATCATTATAATCTACGATAAATAAACCAGCTAGTAAGCTATTAAATCGAGTTAAACTAAATTAAGCAAAACTAAATAAAATAAGCAACATTTGACTAAACAAAGCTAAGCCGGCTAAAATCAGCAAAGCTGAAATAACCTAAACAAGATCAAACTAGACTATTCTAATCTAAGATAATCTAACAAACCAAGAAAATGAGACTAAACTAATGCAGACCGAACTAAATTTAACTAAACTATATTGAACTAAACTATAGCTTGCTAAAACAAAGTTAGATAAGCTAAAATAAATTAAATGAAGCTAGTCTGCGATATGCTAAAATAAACCAATCTACACTACATCCAGCTTAGCAAAAAACAACACAAAATAAGTAAAATTTTAATCTATTAAATTAAACTATTCAATTCAGTTAATTTAAAGCAGCAAGTCACTTGTTAACTTTGCAGCAATCCCTCATACCGGGCATGCATGCAGAGACAGTGGAAAAGAAAAACTATTTTAACAGGATCCAGCAGAACCTGGCTCACTTTGTGGTCATCTGCTGTGGCTGACTGGGGATTTGAGAAGACAGCAGACACAAACAACACGCAAACACTGGTCCAAGTATCTATGTTAAAGAAAAAGTAAAGAGTTAACGGCTGCTGTAGCTATGTTAGCGGCGTCATCTAAGAGAGAAACACAGCTTATCAGATAAACTCCAAGCAAGTACTGTAGAACAGGCTGCAGCAGGAAACACAAAGTACACATACTTTATGACAGAAATAGCTCCTTCAGAAGACAAAAACTAACTAACTCAGAAGATCAGCAAAACAAATCCAACCTTAGAAAAAAAAACAAGTGAAATTAAACAAATTATAGTCCATTAAAATGAACTAAGCTCAATTAAAGCTACCTAAACTAAACTGTGCATTAAGTTAAATAAAAATCACATTGACAATGTCAGGCAGGAGTTTTAGAAATGTCAGATCTTCTTCTGCTTTCTTGTGTACTTACAGACAAAGAGAGAAAGCTGCCCAAATGTTTCTCAAGATCTATATATCCATAAAACTTTAATTTTCTCTTGCAGAAAGTATTCCATTCAAAAAGACAGGTTGCCACTCTGTCACCAGGTTCAAACAATAGAATCACTAAAAACCAAACATGGCTGCTTGTGGATGTTTTTTATTATTGAAATATTGCTCTAGTCTTGTGTACCAGGTTCACCTGAAAGCTTTTTTTCTGAAAGACAAAGAAATAAAAATGTGTAGCCCCTTAGTTGTGTTCTGTTCTTTATTGTCCCTCAACAAGTTCTGTATCTTGTTTTGTGCTTTACTTTCAGGGGGAGATTTTTCCGGGAGTCCATATTCCCACCCACAGTATTCCACGTACAATGAATCATGGAGATTTCCAAACCCTAGCCTATTAGGTTGGTATATCCCACATTTCTTTCTACAAATATGAATGAACGTGACAAATGTAATTTTAGGATTGAGGATAGCAGATTACAGAAAGTGTGGTTTATGATATTATTGTAAGGAAGGATTTGTATTAATCAGAAAAGCTGCCAAGAGGCTGTTGGTGACTCAGGCTGCAGAGATTTCCAACTCAGTTGGGGAAATCTGTTAATACATCAACTATAAACCATTGTTAAAAGAATGTCAAAATAAGTTCCCTTTGCAGTTTGCAACCATGTAGGTGACAAAGCAAACATATGGAGCAGGTTTCTTTGTTTGGATGAGACCAAAATAGAGCTATGTGTGATGGAAATATTAAAAAAAGGCATCAGCCTGGACACACCATCCACATAGTTAAGTATGGAGGTGGCAGCATCATGTTATGGGGATGCATTTATTTAACAGATGGTCAGAGTTAATGCAGGATGGATGTAGCTAAATACAGGACAGCCCTGAAGCGACAATGACCATAAACTAACAACCAGAGCTACAATGGAAGGGCAGATGAAAGCTTAATCATGCATTAGAGGCAGTTGGGGGGTGGGGTGATAATGTATCAGTGAGATCGGTCAGAAAGTGATAACAAGTAGTGTGCTTCCTACCATTTCCTTTCGTCTTATTAACTCTCAGTTTTCTTGCTTTCCCCACCCCTGTCTACAGTGTTTCAGCAGGATTATGGGTCTCTCCTGGGGACGGAGATCGGCTGCTCATCCAGTCTCTTCACCAGTCAGGCAGGACAGATGCAAGGTAGGTGGAAAGAGAGAGAGAGAAAGAATCTACTTTATGAGAACTTTATGATTCCGTACATTAGGAAACAGGTTAAAGAGAAAAAGGAGAAAATGCAGCTTTGGTTATATTTTGGATGAATGGATAGATAATGTAAAAACAAAATGCAGATGCGAATGCAAACCTGAAGAACAGAAAGAAAGGACAAATAAGTAAAGAACCTACAGAAAATACAGAGAGAGGGTTTCTGAAGTCTTGAGTGAGACTAAAGAGTTTGTCAGTTCGACTTAATGCCTCACTTCCCCAAAGAGGCTCCCAAGATTACCTGGACTGTGGACAGACACAACCTGTCAGCACACAGCTGCTCTGATTGATGGAAGGGACAGAGACAGGTGTGTGTATAAAGGTGAAAGGGAGTGGGTGTCTGTGTGTGTGCTTGGGGTTACGGTATTGAATTGACCTCCTCCCTGGAGAGAGAATAGACTCAAGGGATCAGTAGTGGTAGAGCTGTGCTTGGCGTGTCAACTTCGACTGTCACTTGGACGGTGCGAGGAGTATCTGTGTGTGTGTGGGGGGTGAAAGCGAAGAGTGAGACGCTGAAAGGGAAAGAAAGTCTAGCCCAATCTATTGGTTGTACGTGAAAGAGAGACTATTTTTTCTGCCATTAGCCTCATCAGCTCATGTCATCTCATCCCTGCCTTTTCACTGCTCCGCTCCGTGTTGAAATATAATCTTAGCGGAAAATTGAAGCCGCTCATTTCAAATTTACACAGTATTTAAAAAGAGAATTCAGATGTATTACAGACCGAGTCATATTTTTGTCATTTTCACCATCACTCCTATCTGTAATAGAAATGACTTTGTCCAGCGTAATTACTGAGATTCATGAGCATGATGACATTGTGACCGAGGTGGCCGCAGACAATGAAAAAGGTTTGAGGGAATATAAAATTCATGTCTTACTGTGAGTAATGGAATAATTACCTTAATTATCATCATTAGAGAGCTGCAGCAATTTATGGCATCTTGGGCTTACCAGATCTCTAAACCAACTAGAGGAGGTCCTGGCCGACCACCACAAATATAAACATCATGAGTTTGCTCAACTCCACTGTAACTGAGATCAGATGAGACTGATTGTGAGCTGTTTAGCAACAAAAACTCTGTTAATGGTGCTGCTGGATCATTTATCTTACCAAATGCTCTGGATGCGTGACATTCTGAATTCTTTGATATACAAGGAAGAGAAAATATCTAGTGGACTGTACCTGTTCACTGAAAATGAGATCTTTCAGCAGGACAATAGTTAAAAACACAGGGACACCAGACACATAATAAACCTTCCATAAATGGTCATATCAGACCCCAGAGATAAAACCTATAGAAAACATGTGGGGTGAGCTGAAGATAAGAAACCCCAAGAGAGGACACAGAATTTTGGACGACCTTAAGAGATAATTCAAACAGGAAAGGTCCTTATTTGTGTATGTTTCAACCTTGTAGATGCCTATAGGAGAAGACTAAGTCCTGTCCTATTGGTAAAAGGGAGTTCTGCAAGGTATTAAGAGCAAGGGTGCCAGTAATTGTGCCTTCTGTGATTTAGTTTAAAAATATACACTACCGGTCAAAAGTTTTTGATACACTTTCTTACTTAATGTGTCTCCTTATTTTCATCACTATTTACAAAACGGTGAATGAGCACACATGGAATTATAAGGTAAACAAAAAGTGTGAAATAACTCTAAACATTTTTAATTTTAGATTCTTCAAAATAGCCACCCTAAGGCTTTGATTACTGCTTTGCTCCCTTAGCATTCTCTCCATGAGCTTCATGAGGTGGTCACCTGAAATGGTTTTCCAAAGAGTCTAGAAAGAACTTCCCAGAGGTTCATTGAGAAACAGCCAAAGGTTAATATTTCAGTATTCACAGCAAAGGACGACTACTATAAGAAATGTAAAATAAAAAACATATTTAAAGTTCTTTTACAATTTTTTGTTTTCTATATAATATCATATGTGTTCATTAAAATTTTTTTTACAGATTTTTACCAGGAGTGGCAACATTTTTGGTCAGCACTATTTTTAGTTACATGCAGTTTTTGTTTGTTAGTAGATATCACTATATTCTAATAACATATATACATTTATAATTCTCCCTAATTAAGGATTATCATGAAAAAAATGTCTTGCTAGGACAGCAAATCAGCATAAGAGCCTGTGTTTTCTTTTTACTATAGCCTTGATTTACGCAGCCAAAGTGATACATAGTATGCTGTGGGCTTATTTTGTATTGTATAGATTTTTGTAAATTGCTGCCCCTGGCTCTGAGTCAAAAGGTCAATTAGGTCAATTAGTCCAGTTTGAACACTCAATTTGCAACTTAGTCTAGCCTCCATTCGTTTTATACCTGGATGCAAACTATTTGGTACTAGTGTACTCAACCATTTTGTATGAGTTTATTTCTACTGGTAGTCAGATATTGTGATGTATTATGGAGATAAATAATAATAAAGATTCTTAAGTTTCACACATAATCTAATTTAATTGTATATATCTTAAACCTCTGAAGATTGATTGTGGCTCTCATCCCTTTTTATGCAAAATGAATCGGGCATAAAATTAGAGAACTGAGTGATCTATTGCAGCTAGATAATGTTTATTGAAGGCACACAACTACATCTCCTTACAGCAGACTATTAGTAAATTACTGAAAATGAATTTAAATAATTAGTTGATGAGGTGGGTATGAACTGGAGCATGGCTGGTACAAAACCTCCTTCAAAAGATAGAAAACATGGATGCAAAATTACCCAATTTGCAAATAACCAAGATGGTAAAGGGGAAAAATGAGATGCATTCCTTGGTAATAGATGCAAATTTACAATGAACAAACTGGTTAATCTGCATTACAAGGCAACACACTGTATATCGAATCATACAGATGCCAAGTCAAGTACATACATTCCAATTGATCACAGTTATGAAACAATGGAGTCAGATTCAGTTTATTATTCAAATTAGTTAAAAGGTTTTCAAAGGAAACCCTGCTGATTGCATCCAGTCAGTGACTTGCAGCATTCACTCCACCTGGATGAGCATGTAGCAACAGTGGACAGTCACTTGAATTGTGTCATTGACTCTGCTGCAATTCCTCATACTAAGCATGCATCTAGCTACAGTGGAAAGGAAAACTCCCCTTTGACAGGAAGAAACCTCCAGCAGAACCAGGCTCAGTGTGAGCGGCCGTCTGCTGTGACCAATGGCCACATTAATATGCTTTCAGTGCTAAGATGAGCTCTGAAATTTGACTGAAATTCTCCAAACAGATCATTACTGTGTAAATGCTCACACACTTGATTAGCAACTTTTTTCTCAAGAAATTTAGATAAGAAGGAAAGATTGGATTTAGATCTGTAATTTCTTAAATTATCTCAAGTGAAGGTTTCTTAAGCAAAGGTTTAATTACAGCTACCTTAAAAGCTTATGGTACATATCCATTTACCAAGGATAGATTAATCATATCTAAAATGGGGCTGGTAATCAGAGGGAACACTTCCTTAAATAATTTGGTTGGGATTGGGTCTAACATACAAGTTGAAGGTTTAGATGAAGCTAATATTTCTGGTAACTCAGGAAGCTACACAGGATCAAAACAGTCCAAACACAAATCAGGTTCTACAGTTATTTCCAATTCTTTCTCACCGAGGATGAATTAATCATGTTTAGGAGAATGCTAATGGTTATATTTTTAATAGAATCTATTTTATTTATAAAGAATCCCATAAAGTAATTACTGCTGAGAGCTGGGGGAAAGGATGGCTCAACAGAGCTTTGTTTAGCAACTGTACTAAAGAGAAACCTAGAATTATTCTTATTCTCTTCTATTAATGATGAGAAATAAGCTGTTCTAGCTTGGCAAAGTGTCTTTTTATACAACAGCAGACTATTTTTCCAAATTAAGTATGAATCCTCTAGGTGTGTAGAGCGCCATTTTCTCTCCAATTTTCTAACATTGGGCTTTAAAATATGCAACTCTGAATTAAACCAGGAAGCCAGTCTCCCATGAATAATTACCTTCTGTTTCAAGGGGGCTACATTTGAGTTTAAGAAAATACAACATGTGAATTATGACAAACTTTGAATGAAATATTATTATTATCTTTACATTTTGGGAAATTCATGTTTCAGACAGAAGAAAGAAATGTAATTGGCCATGTTTCTGTGCAGGTTCACCGTATTACTACAGTGCAACGTCACGGGGGGCAGGCCCTGCTGCCACTGCAACAGCCTCTGCCTACGATCGCCACTGACCCCTCCAGAGAGAAGAGAAGGATGAAGAGCAGGACGACAAGGGAGGAATAGATGGATAGCACCAGCACCGTTCAGTAAAAACCTGCCTGTTTGAGCAAGGACTGAAGCAAGAAGTTTTGCAGATCTTTTGACGTCAGTGAAGTTTGCTTTTTATTTGATTCCAAACACACATCTTGGCTTCGAAACAGTACTACCTGGTTGTACATTATTGTACAAATGCAGAAACCATTTAAATGAAAGTAACATTTTTAGAAATTTGGACCCTCCTACAGTATGTACATTCTTATCTTTTTTAATTCATAAAACCCAAGAAGTCAAGCTAATTGTTTTGCTTAGAGACTGCTATATATTTAAACTAATCAGAGCAAAATCCCTTCTTAGACAGTACTTTTTATGACTTGACATCAATCAGTTTTCTATGCCATGCTGCAGTGGAGTGAAGACAATCCAATCCTCTTAAATCTGAATGACCAAAATCCCCCATGACATTATTTCATTTTCTGTGGCTTATATGCTACTTTGTGTTGGTCTATCACATAAAACCCCCAAGAAAATACATTGAAATGTTTGGTTGTAATGTGAAAAACTGAAAATGTTCATGGGGTATTAATAGTTTGCAAGGCACTGTAAAGGCCAAGGAGACTGACATTTGTGTCCCAAAAAGAAGATACAATGTTGACCTCTAAGTATTTATTTCAGTTGGTATTTTTTAGCTTTCTGGCCGTAAGATTTAGTGACAAACTTGTCAGATTTGCTGCCTGATTAGCTCATCATCGCCTATTATCACTGTTTAGTGGTGGGGTTTAATGAACACTCAGATTTCATGGCTAGACATCAGTACTATTACCTAATTATAAAAACTGCATCCTCACAACATGGCTATTATTAAGAGAACTGGCTGATCAATGCCAAAGATGGCAACCACTCACTTGATAGGAAATTGTTTGACTGGCAAGCCAAAAGCATTTCTTAGCTTTCCCACAGCCCATGCACAACAGCATTTTTTGACACTGGACATGCATACCGGTTAGAATCAAAATAAAACTTACTCGTGAATGCACTGCGGAGATCTTAATAGAATTGTAGAATAGATTTAGAACTAAAATTTTAAATAACCTCAGACTTTGCTTTCCTATAATAATTTTCAAGGTTTTAACTAATGACCTAAAGGAGCGACGTTGGGAGATTTTTAGTTGCAATATTTCAGATAATCAGGTGAAAAAGTGACAAGTCTGAGTGTTCAGGTTCAGGCTATCCTAATTCATCCATGCCGTCAGATCCATGCTTACATTTAAGCAGCGCAAATGCCACAGCACCATTTAGAGTATTTGCCCCCTCACAGATTTACTCTGGTTTTGCTGTATTGTCACACTTAAAAGGGTTAGATCATGAAACAAATTTAAATCTCAGACAAAGATAACCTAAGTAAATTCAGGATGCAGTTTATGAATGACAGATTAATTTATTAAGGGAAAAAGGCTATCAAAAGCAACCTGGCAATATAATTGCTGCCCTTGTTAAATCATAAATTTACTGGGGTTCACCAAATTGTTTTTGGTTCAATTTAATTAGCCAAACCCAGGCCTGATTAATGCCAGACTTGTAGAATCACTCAAGAGGAACTTATCTGACAACATGAAGCAGGCAATACGCCTCAATGTCAAAAAAATTAACAGATAAGAAACAAAGTTATCAGTCTGAAAACGGTTGCAAAATGATTTCTAAGGATTGTGGACTCTAGAGAACCCCAGTAAAAGCCATTATGCACAAATGTAGAAAACATCCAACACTTCTAAACCTTCGCAGTAGTGGACGGCCTTCTAGAATTATTCCCAAGTGCATCAATAACTAATCTACAAGGTCACGAAGGAAACCAGAACAATATCTGCAGACCTAGCTTGCCTCAGTGCCAGTGGCAAATCCCACTGCTGGCCAAAAAGAACCCAAAGGCCTGTCAAACATTTTGATTTTTCCTGGGAATATCCTCGGAAAACATTCTCCGAACTGGCTAAAACAAAAGTGAAACTTATTGGAGTGGAAGTTGCGTAAGACTAACAGCGTTTCAGGAAAAAGAGCATCATACTGACAGTCAAACATGGTGGTAGTAAAGTGATGGTCTGGGGCTGTTTGGCTTCGGGAGAGGCCTAGTCGAAGTCTGTACTTAAATCTGATTGAGATGCAATGCTCACGTTCTTTTTGTCTTATATTAAAAATGGTTGATGATCTGAAACATTTAAGTGTGACAAATTAGCAGATTAAGAAAAAATCTGTAAAGTGACAAATAATCTTTAATGGCGCTCTACATGCCTTTTTAGTAAAGCACAACCTAAAATCTGAGCCCTCCACTCTTTGAACTGTTCATACAAACCAAAATCTTTTCCTCCTATTGTTGTCACTGTACAGTAAGGTGCTATCCTACCTCTCCAGCAAAGATTTTGTAGTCCTGATCAATAGCTATTTATCATGGAGGAGACACAGAGTAATATATTCAGAGGTTTTTCTGCACTGCACTCCTGGATGAGAGGAAACGCCTGTAAGGATTTATGATACTGTCATGTGCTAGAATAGTGATAATATGATGTGGATGACGATTCAGTGAATAATAAAATCCGGAAAACATTTAGGATAAGAAGAAGTCTTTGTTTATAAATGTGCTCAGATTGAGATTTTACTGTTTATAGTTTGTTGCCTGGTACCAGTCGAAAGAGGCGCATCCCCCGAATGTTCAGATCAAGAACCAGGAACCAGTAGCACCCTTGTTTTCTCTTTCTTTGCTTTTTCCTGTGCTGTTGATTACTCCCCAAAGATGGCTCCCCTTAGTGGATTGGCTGACAGAAGCACAAAGAGACTCAAATCACTGTTTTTAACAAGTTTTTCTCCTGTGTGACTGCGTGTGGTTTTTGAGTTATTTAAGCAATTCCTTTAAAACTTTGCTTTTATTAAAAAGGTACGTCAAAGTTTCCTCCTTTTCTTTCAGGGTGACTTTGTTTTCTTCCCCACATCAGTTCTGCGTTGCGACAATGCTTGACACCAGGGTTGAGGCCTTACTCCTCATGTTTAGAATAGGGTAGACTTGCCCTCTGGTGTTGATCTGAAATCTGTCCCTCACACGTGTCAGACGGTCCAGTGTTGATTTGGTGAGAGGGCAACATTTTCCTTGTACACAAGATTTAAAGAAATCAGTAAAAGACAAAAGAAAAGAAGTCAATCAGAAGATTTTATTTATTCACATTTAAGTTTCAGAGTACAAGCTTTTGTATGATAAAAATAGAGAGTTTTAAGACACATGCTGTGGTTTCAGCCATTATCTGTTTACAAATCTTCGGTTTTGTTTTTTATCGTGGTTGGCTCACCATATTGCATCGTTGCTTCTGTGTCATTTTAGGAAGCACCAAATCTGCAGTGGGAAAATAAATATAGGTTTATAAACCTACTTTTACCATGATCGTTAGTTTTCCTGCTGTCTTTGGACTTTTTATTTAAAATAGTTGATATAGAGTTGATCATTTTGCATCTGTAGACTTTAAAAGTTTTACATCTATGTCTGATCTACCGGTGTGCACCTCAGCTATAAGTTTTCCCTTTTTCTGTCTTTTTCTCTGTTATTCTAAGGCACTATTGAACCTGAACCGCACCAGCTGAAAACAAGGACAGTGCCTTTAGTTTTATATGTTGACATCCCCCTTAGTGATCACAAGTTGCTAAGACTAAAAATAGCTTCCCTCGCTTATATCGGTCAAAAAACTCTGGACATCTGTATTTGTAAATTCATACAAATCTCATCACAAACAGTAACTAGTGACAAAAAGCTCCAACCTCAACACCTACAACTGATCTACCACTGTCAGAGTACTAGATGAATGAGGTGAATGGGATTTTTCAGTCACAGACCCGCTAAACCTCAGTCTCTCTTCTTAACCTTAAAAATATATGGCAAACAATTATCATTTAATCTTCAGTATTTTAACTGATTTCATTTATGACTTAAGGTTTAGTTTTGGTTCCTTTGTCTGTTACTAGCAAGCTACAGAGATGTGCACCTTTGAGCACAAGAGGTAGCTCTCGTAATGTAGACAAGAGAGTCGATGAATCATGAATCAATGAATCATCTCCACTCTACTTAATGTCATACTCTGCTCTAAAACATTCAGAAGTTGTCAAGATGGCACATAATGATCAAGTTTGATCTCTTTCAAATCAGCATGGTAGCAAAAGTAATTTGAAAGAGTAACAAGTGCAGTAAAAAGATGGTTCACCTTCACCTTCGAACAGCTTTTAGCTAACCTCAGGGATGAGCTGATGGCTCAGTTCAGAGCTTAATTTCATCAAATGGTGGCAAAATGAGACTAAATTCAGATAGCAGTGGAGGACCTTTGACAACATTCTTTGTCCTAAACCATCTAATTTGAAGGCCAGAGCCATTGGAACAACCTGCCTACTTGTACCTGCCGAATACCTGAAAATGAAGGGTTGGCTTCATATTGAGACCTTTCAATGCTTTTGTAGCCATATCAAGGAGTTGGTTATCGGAAAGGTAAAGGTTTACAACCTTAGCATAAAAATCCAATATTGTGTCTATACGTGTACAACAAGGTTATAACTGCAGCAACAATTTTTATTTGCACTTTGTTAGTTGGTATTTAATAAAGTCCATTACAAGTTACTCTACAGCATCTACTTGAGAGCATGTTCCTTCAGAGTTTGAATGCATTAAATGCTGAAACATACCTTGATATCTACTTTCATAGCTATCAGTAATTAGCCTGCTCATTTACCACAACAGTTAATTTGGTTGTGATGTTATTCTCAGATTCAAGTTCTGGGTTTAGAGGAAATCAGTTGTCCTGAATGCACCAAAGCTTCCAAGGTATTGGGCTTACAGTTTCCCTCCAGATGAGTAGGTAGTGATTATGTTAGGAAGTGTAAGTGTTTTCTCACTTTTAGTCTTCTTCATCCGCTGAGTCTCCTGGGCTACCGTTTGACTGAGCGTTTTATTATCATGCATATGCTGTGAGCGCACCATGCTGGGCTGCACACAGTTGACTGGTCCAGTTAAAGAAATTTCCATCACATACGTCTAACAATCAAACAGATGGTCGACCAAATGGTGGACCATGACTTGCGCATCACACTTCAGAGCCCAGCCTGAATTGTCAGAAAAGCTTTAAAGAAGTCCACCTTTCATAGTCTTATATGGACATTATATATGACCAGTTAGCTTGATCAGCCCTAGCCTGACTAAACAGTCCGAAACACAAAAATTTGATCTTTTAGTGATGAGTTAATCCACATTAGTAAGCATCAGGTTGTGGTAACAACAACAATCTTTAGTGGGAACGCTTTGACTGAGTGTAGAAGTCAAGGTTAGCTAGTAGGGTGTTTAAAAGTAGGTCAGAGGAAGCACACAGATGTAAACAGACATGTTGATACATGTCTTCAAGAGAACAAGAGAGGCCAAGATTTTCAGCAGACACCAGGAAGGCTGAACATGTTACAACCAACTTGCTCTGCTTTGTCCTTATGAGCTTTCAGCAAACATGTTGGATCTGGAAATGTTGGTAGCCTTTTGGAAATATCTGAGTTAAAGAAAGCAGCCACATTCTCTAGCCCAGAAATAGCCCTGATACTGAAGTTTTATTGATTGTAATTGGTATGGTAATCACTAATATATCATTTGACTTTAAAAAAAATCTGTAAAACTGTGTGACCCTGACTCTGCTCCTTAAATAAATAAAGACCGCTCACAGCAGGAACATTAGAAAAAGCATATTAAATGCTGTTCTTATATTTTCAGTTATATCATTGCTTAAAAAGAAGCTTACATCGGCAGAAATTGGTATTAGCAGGTCATGGTTTCACAAAAACCGACCATCTGAAATTGGTTACAAAACTCTGAATGATGCATCTATAATTAATTTTATTTGAATGTCAATGCCCTTCATTGGACTCCTAACAAAACACACACTGGGCTGTAGTGGACAAAAGTCAAGTTAACTTAAGACAATTAGTTAAGGTTTAACTGCAAAGTAGCAAGTTAGCATCAAATTCAAGCTTCTTAGCTTCACATTACCAAATTCTGTCATCTTAAAAAAAAAGAATTAAATGAACAAAACGGACACAGAAACCATGACTAAGCCTTAACTATTCACCCCAGACTGTGTTTGAATGGACATATTTATGTAATGTGTGTAAATTAAGGATAGATCATCCCAAATACTGTATAATATTGTTTAGCAGGAGAACAAATACTAACACTCTACAGGAACACAGAATTTAAACTTGATAAGAGCCATAAAACAGCATATCTGTAACCATTTCCTTAAGGACAGGTTTTGGCAGGGATCTGCGATTGAAACGTTAACATTCCTGAATGATCACGATAAATAAACTAGATGACCAAATGTCAAATAAAATGGACAAAATGGGCACCACACAGGCAAAACAAATCACCCCCTTCTTTTCAGACACAAATCTAACCCAGACAACACATACACACAGCTAACTGGTCATCTAAAATAATTCTCCTTGAGGAGGTTAATCCGGTCAGGCTTCTTCTATCCTCGTTCATGGAGCAGGAGCCTCAAACAGGCTAAACTTAGTACCGGTTATGCAGCCAAGAATCTGCTGGTGATGCATTAACAAGATTATTTGTTAACTTTGCATCATAGTGAAACAGCCTCCTTTGCTACTGCTTTGACCCAACTGGTTAACATGGGGAGAGAAAGGGTTGTCTCTGGCCAGCAGTGGTTTCGATTTGCAGCTGTGACATTGACTGGGAGACTTGTCATTGCGGGTGGTAGAGACTGTAAAAAGCATGCTGGGCAGACGCCCCACACACATACACATTCATATAGAAATATTAGTACAGACACACACTCGCTCCCTCCCTTTGTCCTCTGCAAAGTGGTGATCGCCCCTCCTCTCATGCCCCTGTGTTCCCTTGGGGAGCCCAAACCTGCTGTGCCATCAGAAGTTCGTCCCGTCCCCCTCCTCTTTTTTCAGCCCTAATCTTATCATATCTCATGCACTCATCTTCCTCACCTCTTTTCTCGGCTGTCCTCCTGTAAGACTGCCACACCACCAGGATTAGGAATATTAAACTGTTCTGTGACCTTTCTTAAACTGTTTTCATGTTCCAGTAGACAGCTCAGTTAATAATCTGTTACTCTGTCTTCTTTCTCTGACTGTTCAAACTAATTTCTTAATCCCGGTGTCCTGGACTGGGACAAAGAGATGTTTTTAGCCTAAGTGAGGTCAGATCAAGTGGAACATTTCAGCTACCATACAAATAGATAAAGAACATCAGATCTCATAATTTGGTTTTTCTTCTTGCAGTGCTGTAAAACATTTGTCCTCTTACAGATTGCTTCTGTTTCTGCTTTTCTTTACCCACTTATGATTCACATGACACAAGTTTTATTGATAAACAATGATAACATTAGTTAACGCAAAAAGTAATTGTCAGATAATGATTCCTTCTTTTAATGGAAAAAAAAAGCTATCCAAAGCAACCTGCCTCTGCACCCTAAACCTCAGAACTGGTTTCACCATCCCTTTAAGGATTTGCAATACCTGGCACTGGGTCTTTTACATCACTGTGGAGGAATTGTTGCCCACTCCTCTTTGCAGAATTGTTTCTTTTGGCGGGTTTTCCGGTAGAAAAGCTATATTTATGCTCATGCCACAGCATCTCAATTGGATTTAAGTCCAGAATTTTACTAGTCAAATTTATTTGCATAGGGGTATGATGGTTAGCATTTTGAGATCTTTCAGCCTACTTCATATTTGTCTGTCGTGTTCTGTTTAAGCGCCTGAGAGTGGCTAGTAAAAGGAACCAAAAAAGGTGGCTAAAAACTCAAGATATAACAAAAACTGCTTTTCGCTGTTATTCAGGTTATCTTTGTCTGACATTAAAATTTGTTGAAACATTTAAGTGTGATGAAAAAGTAAATACTGTATAAATCTGGAAGGGGGTAAATACTTTTTTTACAACTCTGTATGTGGGTAAAAAAAACAATTAAAAGTCAAATGCATGTTTTAGATCAAACAAAAAATACTTTTCAACCCCTTTACTTCTACAATTTAACCTTCTCCAAAATAGATCAAATCCATTATTTTAAACCCAGCTCCAAGTCAAATCAGAAGCAGAATAAATGCAAATCAGTTTTTTTTTATTATGATTTTCCACCAAGTGTGCACTGCTCGAATGTATCTCAATATGACTCCTACACCAGAGGGGAATTCAACATCACATCTTGACAGCAATTAGTGGCACAATCTGTTCCATGCTTGCGGATATAACTAGGCTTCGGACAGATCACATGCTGAAGCGTTACAATGTTCTCTACATCTTCATATTATTCAACTGTGGAAGAGAACTAATGCACACGGATCAGCCCACAAAAACCCGACTTTAGCAGCTGTTTCAATCAAAAAATGAGAAATAGATACATGAGTTCTCACCTTACTGTGGCCTTTTGTGTAACAATCTGGAGTTGTTTTAAAATTATGTTGATTCTGTGTGTGTGTGTGTGTGTGTGTCGGTGTGTGTGTGTGTGTGTGTGTGTGGTGTGTGTGTGTGTGTGTGTCCATGGCTTCCTGTCTAGGCTGTTGAGGAGATATTTCTATTTGTGTTTTGGTTAAAAAATGAAAAAAGAATGAACAAACAAGACAGAGGCAGACGGAAATACATTGTGATGCAAAGACATAGAAGGAATAAATTTGGTTTTAATGTTTCAGCCTGTTCTTTTCTTTAAAAAAAAGTAACTAAAAGAAAACATATCTGTCAACACTCACCAAAGCCTGCGATGCCTGTTTTAAATAATCGATTCTTGTACAAAACGTATAAAAGGGCAGAAAAGACTTACAGATCCACAAAATGAAGTATTGCCTTTGATTATTCTGGAGGGGATGGTTTGAAAAAAAGTGAAATGCTTCTTTAAGAAAATGTGTATGTTTTTTATTCAATTTTCTAGTAGTTGGAAACAAATCTTGGTGTTTTTTCTCTTTGTGTGTCGTGTGTTGTCTTAATATTTGAATGTATTTTACTGCAGTGCGAATTTGCCAAAGATATCATGTCACTTGATTTCTCTTCAGCAACCCTCCTTTTGTTCATGCTCCTGACTGGTAATTGGTTTTATCCCGAAAGGGAATAAATGGTGAATTTGATATAACGCTTATGTTTTCTGATTTTATGGTTATATTATGGTTATTAAATTACATGGCTTTGATTTTTACTGTGAAATTTTGAATTGCAGTTTGCTTGATGCATCTCTTCATACTCAGTCTGTGTACCTGCCCATCTGTCCACCTGAGTGACTGTTTGTTGGTGAATTATTCCATTTATGTATCAGTAATGTGAAACTGAGAAGTAACTATTTGTAAATATTTGCCATAATTTTATTGGTCCTTCAAAATAAAAATAATTTTTTGGAAGTTAAATGCTCTGAGTGAGTTTTTGGCTGAACATTTAAATGTTTGATCAGTAAAAGCAAATTTGCTCTGGTTCTGTTCTGGTCAACCCAACAGTGTCACGCTGATCTCTCTTTCTCCTTTTTGTCACCTCACAAATCAGAGTGAGTTTAGCCTCCCGGTGCTGCAGTCTTGGCTGCTGGCCGAGTCTTTGAGAGGTGGTGTGTGTGTGTGTGTGTGTGTTTGCGTGTGCATGTGTGTGTGTGTGTGTGTGTTTAGGAGGAGGAGGAAGTGGGAGAGGGGTGATAATAGGACACAAGCCACGACATGGCAACAACAAGCCGCACACACAGAAAACAGAACATCCCCAGCTTGAGACATATAGGCTCTGCTGTCCGCAGATTGGGTGCCTGCCCAGTTCACTGAAACAGAAACAACTCCTGTGTGTGTGTGTGTGACCTTATTTTGGTTCCTTGCCAACAAACGGATACCCTGTAAGAGTGTAGAAGAATGCATCACAGGGTAGAGGATTAATACTGAAGACAACCATTTAACTTTATCGTTATTCCAACTATCAAGGTTACACAAACCAGGACAAGAATAAGCTTAGGACTCCTTCTTGTTATTTCAGGCATGTCTATTGTCCACAATCAGTTATTTCTGGTAAGGAATAAATAAGTACACCCCCTCAGTTATTCCTAGTTAATATGGCCAACAATACACATAGGCGAATCAAATCAGGGGCACATGATTACAACATTTTTATAAGGAGGTTTATGTTTAAAGCTCACACATTTAGTTTGTCTGCACGACTGTTGAAATCAGAGTATCACACCATGGCAGAATTGAAAGAGCTGCCTGAGACTTTCAGAACTGGTGAAAGGTTCAAAGAGGTCTCAACAGAGTTTATAATAAGTGGAGAACATTCAAAACAACTGCAACATGCCGAGTTCTGCCTATCCAAGCAAGTTTGCCATGAAAGCAGATCACAAGATGTTAAACCAAGTCTCCAAAAATCTTAAATTATCATCGCTGGACCTACAGCAGGCTCCTACTGCTGTATATTTTAAAGTGTATGCCTATACAATAAGAAAGAGGTTCTTAATGGAAGGAAAGAGGAAAGCATTGCTGTCTTAGAAAAACCCAAAGGGCAGATTAACGTTTTCCAGAGAGGACATGGTTTCATGGTTTGGGAATGTTTTTCTGCTGCAGGACTTGGTCAGCCCACCATCATAGAATCCACCATGACTTCTACCATGGATCAGAGGGTGCTTAAGGAAAATGTGAGAACATCTTAAAAAAAAAAAATTAAGGCTGAAGCAAAACTGGACCCGGCAACATCGCAAAGACCCAAAAAATACTGGTGAACCCACCAAGGGCAGGCTGGGAAATTAAAAATATAATGTCCTGGTTCGGGTCAGAGCCTGGATGTTGATTTTATAGAGATGCTGTGAGGAGACTTGAAACAGGCTGCAGACGCAGGAAACCCCTGAAACATCTCGGAGCTGACAGTTAGTGAAGTCAGAGACTGGTAGATGGCTTCAAGAAGCTTCTTGTTGAAACTGTTTACCACTAGCTGTAACTTTGCTTCAGTTCATTGAGGTTTGCAGATATTTGTTTATGCATGTTTACTTTCCACAGCAACATTTCAATCAAACTGTAGTCGGAGCTATGGCATTTTTTTCTTTTTCAGTCTTTCTGGTGTAGATTTGCCCATGTGCCTAAAATAATTGTTCTCTCACAGTACCCATTTGCACCAAACTTCAGCTCTCAGACAGAAAGCTCCACATTTGCCTCTATAAGACTTTACAATACTGAGCAGTTTATGATTGACTCACCGACTGCAAGGTACCCAAGTCCTGTGGCTGCAAAACAAGCCTGAATCATCAGCCTTCCACCACCGTGCTTAATAGTTGGTATACAGTGTCTGCGATGGTACTCAGCAGAATTTTCATTCCTGGTAAATTCTTTTGCACTGTGCTGTTATGCTCTTTTCTAAGAGAGAAGGGTCCATGATGGTGTTTCGAAATATTCACTAACGTCAGCCTGAGCTGGTGTATTATTTGTCACATAAATGTCCTTGCTAAATTGGGATTTGTTTAAAGCAGAAGAACACCCTCTGCTTTCTGTGTGCCCCTGCTGTTAGTTCAGATTGCATAACTGCTGACACCTTTTACCTCTTCTTCTCCTTTCATCTCCCGCCTCCCACGGCTTCCTATGCAACAGCAGAAGACAGACAACAGCGGTACTTATGGAGGCCAAGAAGTCATGCAAATTAACGTCAGTCACCGTTAGTATATTTTGGCCCTCCTGAGCCCCTGTAGGGAGGAGGTGCAGGTCCAACTCAGTATAATTGGGCTTCAGATGATTAGCAAAGAGGACCTCATGCAGGAGAGAAACGGGAGAGAGATGCTGACGAGGTATTAGGGGTAAGAGAAGAAGATAAATGAATTACGCAGGGGGCAAAGCAAAGGCAATCTGACAAATATTTCAGAGGAAAAGGAAGGAGTGAGATGATACAACTGCTGCATATTTATGACTTTATTTCCGTCCACAGCTCTGCGACATCTCTCCTTTCTTTTCTCACCGTGTGTTTTGGATGATCAATCCTAATTTAATTAGAGGATTTTGGTAATTATTTTCATTACATGCCTAATATGAATGTATTTTATGTATGCTATAAGCTACTGTATATGCTTTAAGAGTTGCTGTAAAGTGCAGCAGAAACAAACAGTCATGTGATCTTACTAAGACTTAAATATTATAAGATGGAAACAACAGTGTTGAAATACACTGGAAAAACTAAATGCTAAGCAGAGATGAGCACAACAAATTGGACCCTAATTCAAGTCTGACAGAGAGAGGTATCCCAATCCTTGTGGTTTTTAGTATAACAATGACCATCAGTGGGACCCTTTGTGGGGTGCCTTGAGGCGACATTGTTGTGAATAAGCGCCGTCTAACTAAATCATCTGAACTGAAACTATCTGTGTAGTTATGCTGCTATAGGCTTAGGCTGCTGGAGGACATAATGACCACTTTCACCCTCTTCGCTACATTCTCACACTACTCTCCAATTTTGCATTGTTTGCTGTTATTTCAGCTTTTAACTTTGTTCTCTCTTTTCTCTTCCTAGAAGCTACACCTTTCCTGACTGTGTCTAACTGTGACACCTTTCTGGAGAGGGGAATCGTCCGAGCTTCTGCTGGCAACAACTTAATGCTCACCCTCTACCGATGATCCACATGGCCCTGTCTTTTAGTGTTTAACCCTTTCTCTCTCCTAGACATGGCGATTGACTGAGCTTTTACTGTAACTAATTATATGTGCTCTCTTTCAGACTCTAACCTTGAAAACTGGCTCAGAGTTTATATGTTCTTTCTTTCTAGCTGAAACGACTAAAGGAGCTACATCCATTAACATTTACTTTTCCTTCCCATAGAAAGTACTCCTGGATCAGTGCTTCTTTGTTCTCTTTGTGTCTCTGTTCTGTTCTCTCTAACCCTCAGTCAGTCGTGGCAGATGGCCGCTCACACTGAGCCTGGTTCTGCTGGAGGTTTCTTCCTGTTAAAAGGGAGTTTTTCTCTCCACTGTCGCTACATGCATGCTCAGTATGAGGGATTGCTGCAAAGTCAAACGCCAGTGACTGTCCACTGTCTCTACATGCTCATCCAGGAGGAGTGAATGCTGCAAGTCACTGACTGGATGCAATCTGCTGGGTTTCCTTAGACAGAAAAACTTTTTATCCAATTTGAATAAATAACTGAATCTGACTGCACTGTTCAAAGATTAAGATAAATTGTAATGTATGTACCTGACTTTTGTGAAGTGCGTTGAGACAACATGTGTTGTGAATTGGCGCTATATGAATAAAACTGAATTGAATTGAAGTTACTTGCACTTTAAAATAAATTACTGCGTATAAATATACATAATATGTAACATATAGAGTTGTTTTTACTGTGTTATGGGATTTCCCACTTCATTTTGTTTATGAATGCAACCACAATCAACATACCTTGCACTACTTTAACTCATCTGGTGTCCTCCCATGACATAACACATCAAGGACCATATGTTGGTTTTAATTTTCTTAATAGATGTTTCTTTTTAATTTTATGTACCAAATAAAGACTAATTATAATCAGAAATAATTCTTTGAGGAGCTATATACAGTGTTGTGCAAAAGAATTCATACACCTTAAATCTCCCGTAGAAGTTTTAAGAAGGGTTAGGTTAAAAAGCTATATTGATCAATCAATCATCTCAAAATGGAAAGAGCATCATGCAACTGCTAACACATCAAGACATGGCCGCCATCAACCTAAACTCACAGTTCAAGCAAGGGAGCATTAAACAGGCTAAATGCTATCTGAGGAGGAATCCTAACTCTTTACAACTTCCAAACACACCATCTCTACAGTGAAGAAATGGTGGTGGCAGCATCATGATATGGGAATGCTTTTCTTCAGCAGTGACGAGGTACTTTCGCATAGTTGATGGGAAGATGTATAGAGCTACATGCAGGACAATCCTGGAAAAAAAATCTCTTAGAATCCGGAAAACACTTTAAAACGAGGCCGAGGTTCACCTTTCAGTAAGACAACAACCCTAAACATAAGGCTAAAGATACAGTGGACCGGTTTAGATTAAAGCATATTTATGTGTTAGATGTTAGATCAGTCCATTCAAAGTCCAAAGTATTTCAAGTTCAGACTGGACAAACATTTAGGTCTGTGGATATGCAAAGCTGGTAAAGACATACCTGCGCATACTTGCAGTAGTGGTTGCAAAAGTGGTTCTACAAAGCAACAAGGTAGGGGGATAATTACATATGGACTCCACACCTTTGAAAACTATGTATAATTTTTTTCCACTACACAATTATCTGCAAGCTTGCATTGGTCTATCACATAAAATCATAAAAGATAAACATATTGAAGTTTCTGGTTCTAACATATATCAAGACATGAAAAGGTTTGAGATGTATGAATACAGTGTAACACAACTATTCTATGGTAATTGGACATAACTAGTTATTAGTTTACACAAACTGCAACTAATGCAGTCCAATGCTGTTTTTTTTAAACATTCATTTGTTTCAGTTTCTACATAGCAGCCGCTTTTGTTAAAGCGTTGATATGGCCACTGTTCTGATCCGTTAATTACAGTTTAACCCCAGCATTTGACCTTTTATTCGATTGTCATTTTTCTTCCTGATGTGGCAGCTTGGCCTTGCAACTGAAGTCCTGCAGATATGACACAAACAAATCCCCCACACAAAGCTCAACCTGCTTTATCGTTGACAGTTATTAAGGCCACACATTAAAAAAGTGAACATCAACGTTATGTGGTGTAAAAGGTTTTCCAAGCATGTCATTTTTTAGCAAAATATTGTTGCTGTTAAAAATGAGAGCCAAGGAAGCATCTCAATGTACAGCACAAATGATCAAAATGTCTAAATTAGTATACCAATGCAACATAACACTGGTTGTCATTAAGTCACTATGATGTTAAAATTAAATATTAAAACAATTAAAACCCACAAATATTTGCTAGCTGAGGAGCTACAGTTTAGCCAAGTTGACAGTTTTACCTCTGAGTGGTTGAAAGGAGTCAGTTGAGGTGGTTCGGGCATTTGTCTCAGTTTCAGTTTTTATTTATTTATATAGTGCCAATTCACAACACATGTCGTCTCAAGGCACTTCACAAAGGGTTTGGAATGGTATAGGGTTGTTGGGGAGGTTAGATTAAACTACTAAGTGTTAGAGTTTGGCCATTTTAGAATGGGCTATGTGTAGGGGCACTAAGTAAAAATAATAAACTGATAAAGTGTGTCCATGTAGAGCCCACTGATGGCCATTGTTATACTAAAAACCACAAGGATTGGGATACCTCTCTCTGTCAGACTGATTATAACCATTGGAAAAGAGAAGAGGTCACACAGGTAGCAGAAATGGAGGGTGTGTTTTCACCTCAACCAGAACTGAGCCGGTTTAGGCTAAACCTGACTCCCCTTACTCCATCCAACAGGGAGGGAGGAAGGCAGAGGTAAAAATAATTGGAGAGTGTTGTTTCCTGTTGCATTGTGTGAAAGGTGGGTAACTTTAAAATGGGCTAAGTCAATTCAATCAAATCATATAGATTTCAAGTCAGGCACAGGCATTCCAATTAATCCTAATCATTGAACAGTGCAGTCAGATCCTGTTATTTATTCAAATTGGATAAAAAGTTTTTCTATCTAAGGAAACCCAGCAGATTGCATCCAGTCAGTGACTTGCAGCATTCCCTCCTCCCTGATGAGCATGTAGAGACAGTGGACAGTCACTGGCGTTGACTTTGCAGCAATCCCTCATACTGAGCATGCATGTAGCGACAGTGGAGAGGAAAAAACTCCCTTTTACAGGAAGAAACCTCCAGCAGAACCAGGCTCAGTGTGAGCGGCCATCTGCCACGACTGACTGGGGCTTTGAAAGAACAGAGCAGAGAAGGAAAAAGAACACAGAGGCACTGATCCAGGAGTACTTTGTATTGAAAAGAAAACTAAATGTTAATGGATGTAGTTCCTTTAGTCGTTTCATCTAGGAAGAAAGAACAGATAAACTCTGAGCCAGTTTTCAAGGTTAGAGTCTGAAAGAGAGCACATACAGTTAGTCACAGTAAAGCTCAGTTTAGTAGAGAGGAGACAGGGTTTAAACACTGAAAGAGGGCCCAGGGATCATCAGTAGAAGGTGAGCATCAATTTGTTGCCAGCAGAAGCTTGGACGATGCCCCCCTCCATGAAGGTGTCACAGGTAGACACAGAGTCAGGCCAGGTGTAGCTTCTAGGAAGAGAAAAGAGAGAGAACAAAGTTAAAAGCTGAAATAACAGCAAATAATGCAAAATTGGAGAGTAGTATGTGAATGTAGCGAAGAGAGTGAAAGTGGTCATTATGTCCTCCAGCAGCCTGAGCCTATAGTAGCATAACTACAGAGATAGAGTGTCTTAGGTTATCCTGAGCTGACTATAATCTTTATCAAAAAGGAAAGTTTTAAGCCTAGCCTTAAAAGTAAACAGGGTGTCTGCCTCACGGACTAAAACTGGGAGCTGGTTCCACAGGAGAGGAGCCTGATAACTAAAGGATCTACCTCCTATTCTACTTCTAGAGACTCTAGGAACTACCAGTAAACCTGCAGTCTGAGAACGAAGTTCTCTGTTAGGAACATATGGAACAGTCAGATCTCTGATGTATGATGGAGCTAGATCATTAAGGGCTTTATATGTGAGGAGGAGAATTTTAAATTCTATTCTGAATTTAACAGGGAACCAATGAAGGGAAGCTAAAACAGGAGAAACATGATCTCTCTTTTTAATTTTTAATCAGAACCCTTGCTGCAGCATTTTGATGATCAGGATGCCTCCTGGGTGCCTCCATTTGGAGGTTCTCTGGGTTTGTTTCACTGGAAGGAGGCCCCAGGGCAGACATGGACAACACTGGATGGAATACAAACAACTTCAGGCTTGGGAACACCTAGACCCATTATATTTGTGACCCAATCGCTGATAAGTGGAAGAGTGATGGATGCCAAGAATTTTTAAAGATAAAAGTGAGCCTTTAATTTGTGAAAGCATCTCCATTTTTTTCCCTTTTCACCTTCCAACAGTGGGTTTTATGAGTCTGCAAATGAAGCAAGTATTCTGAAAGTCCATTCACATGGCAAGCACACACACAGTCCAGTTTTCAAGAGATCTAATAAAGTAAAAATCTCTGACACACTTAAAGCAGAAGAAATCTGGTTTGACCTTTTCCCAAAAGATATTTGAACCCCCCACAATGACCCTCTACATGTTTCTCATTGCCCTTTCCATCACAGTCCGTGTTCATGATCACTCTATATCACACAATTCACAGAGATGCAAAACAGTACTAATGAACGGGACATGATCGAAGTGCTCATGTTGAGTACCTCTGAGCAGTCTTAAAAAGTGACAACATGCATCTCCATGGTTTTGCAGCTTGGCCCGTCACTCACAGCCATGCCCTCACACAGATAGTGCATTTTACAAATGTCAGACGTTACAGACCTGCGTTTGTGTGTAAGTGTGTGTGTGTGTGTGTGTGTGTGTGTGTGGATGTCGGACCATTGACAGGCATGGAAGCAGCTTGTTGAACTAATAGCCTAACTAATGTGTCTACATTCCCTCTTCTCCTCCTCCACCCTCAGCAGAAAACTGACATCTCTGCTGTATGCGGAGAGATGAAGGAGGTAGGAGAGGGATGAAATGGGGGAAAAAAGACGATAGAAGTGGCTTGACAAGCGGCAGACCCCATCGCCCTCCGGTCTGACTCTGTCTATCTCCCCTTTCCTCCCAAAGGGTTTGTCTCTAAGGATAGTGCTATGATGAATAGGCCTGTCTAGGCTAACACAGTGGAGACCAATTATAGAAAGAAGAAAGAAAAAGGGGAAGAACAGAAAAACAAGGAGAGAAACTCAATGGAGGCTGGGAGACTGAAAGGAGAAAAAGAGGAAGCAGGGAACAGGGAACAGGAGCAGACACATGAAGGAGGGAGGATTCAGGAGGGGAGGTTAACACAGTGAATGCTGGGAGGATTGCTGTCCATGTGTCTGTGTGTGTCTCTGGGAGAGCTGTCAGAGCTGAGGGAGAGGCTGGGTGAGAGGGGCTGGCCTCCAAAGTCTTAACCTCCTCTGCTGCCAAAGAAGAGGCTCTGAAAGCACAGATGCACAAAAAGAACCTTTCACCAATGTCCTATGACTTTCTCCTTCCTCTCTCCTTCGGCTTTTCACTTAAACACCTAGATCAGAAAAACGTCTATACTTTACAATTAACTAACACTCTTAGGTTCATGGATGTGATTAATGGAAAATAATCAGATATTACTGATTAAAGGCATATCCAACTGAATGATCCGACTCAGTTTACACCGTTGTATTGTCAGACTGAAATGATCAGAGAGGGTCTGATTAAATAGGGTTGAGCCAGTTTAAGTCAGAGGTGTCCAATGTCAGTCCTCATGGGTCACTTTCCTGTGTGTTTTAGACCTGTTCATGCTCCAACACAGCTGATTCAGTTGTCTGAATTAGCTCCTCAGCAAGTCGATGAGCTGTGCAGGTGCCCGCCCTGACTTATTAAACCAGTGGGACACAAAGTTCTGTAAAACATTTATTTGTTGTTTTATGTGTTTTAATGCAAAAAAAAAATTGACAAATATAGTGTTATCTGCTTGAATTGCTAATGATAGTTAGCACTAAAAATAGGGGATATTCCACGGTTTTCCAAATTGCGGACCTGTCGGACCTTTTCACTGGTTTCAACCAGAGATCGTCCCAAACAAAATCTAAAGAGTGAAGTGCCAGTGGTTACAGGATTTTTTGTAAATTGGTCGTGAAAGAAGGATCCAAGAATGCAGAGGTACATAGAAAAGTTTTTTTTTATTACAAGGGAACAACAACTGCTTCCACCACAAGTGAAATCCAGGACTCAAAGTTAACATATAAGCTGCTATAAACTGTTACTGTGCTTGCACAAATGTTAGTGCTCCAAAAAACAGATTTTAGGTGGGTGTAAATTTCTGAAACGTCAAGCCTGTGTGTTGTTTTTTAGGCTTTTCCATTCAATATAGTGCATTCGTATTCAGATGAAGGGTGTGAAATGTAAAGTCTGCACCTGCATCAGGGTAGAACAGGTTATTTTTTCATAACCACAACCCCAACCCCCCGCTTCAAGTGTTCAGCAAGCAATGAGTCTTCATCAGCACGGACGGGTGTCCACATAGTGTATCATGAGATTAAATGTTTTCTCGAGGTCACTGCTGCAAAATTATAGTAGCTTTACTTGAGCATTTTAGCAAATAGTAAGTTACTAGCATAACAGCATAAAGCAATAGCACTGAACTTTGGAAACCTGGATGAAGGAAGATATTCACTAAATGAGATACAGCTCATTACTAATTACTAATAATGTCCAGGTAATATGGGGAAGCAAAATAAAAGGTTCATTTCACAAAATGAAATAGAAAATTAAAAGAATCACCACGGGGCACCTCATGACTCAGTGGTAGCGCAGTAGCACCATATGCAGAGGCTACAGTCCTCAACACAGTTGTCCCCAGTTTGATTCCCGGACCTGGGTCAAGTGCTGCATGCCTTCCCCTTCTCTCTGCCCTTCTTCCTGTCCAGCTACTAATGAGGAAAGGCCACTAGTGCCACAAAAAACTTTACTGCAAAAATTACTGCAAAAAGGGAGCTTTAGAAAATCCAGATAAATCCTAAAATAAAAAAAAATAATAAATAAAAAATCATAAAAGCTAAACATACAGGGGTTGGACAATGAAACTGAAACACCTGGTTTTAGACCACAATAATTTATTAGTATGGTGTAGGGCCTCCTTTTACAGCCAATACCGCGTCAATTCGTCTTGGGAATGACATATACAAGTCCTGCACAGTGGTCAGAGGGATTTTAAGCCATTCTTCCTGCAGGATAGTGGCCAGGTCACAACGTGATCCTGGTGGAGGAAAACGTTTCCTGACTCGCTCCTCCAAAACACCCCAAAGTGGCTCAATAATATTTAGATCTGGTGACTGTGCAGGCCTGGGAGATGTTCAACTTCACTTTCCATGTTCATCAAAACCAATCTTTCACCAGTCTTGGCTGTGTGTATTGGTGCATTGTCATCCTGATACACAGCACCGCCTTCAGGATACAATGTTTGAACCATTGGATGCACATGGTCCTCAAGAATGGTTCGGTAGTCCTTGGCAGTGACACGCCCATCTAGCACAAGTATTGGGCCAAGGGGAATGCCATGATATGGCAGCCCAAACCATCACTGATCCCCCCCCCATGCTTCACTCTGGGCATGCAACAGTCCTAGGTGGTACCTTTTTTGGGGCCTTTTTCCACACCGTAACTCTCCCGGGTGTGGGGAAAACAATAAAGGTGGACTCATCAGAGAACAATACATGTTTCACATTGTCCACAGCCCAAGATTTGCGCTCCCTTGCCCCCATTAAAACCGACGTTTGGCATTGGTATGAGTGACCAAAAGGTTTGGCTATAGCAGCCCGGCCGTGTATATTGACCCTGTGGAGCTCCCAAAGGACAGTTCTGGTGGAAACAGGAGATTGAGGTGCACATTTAATTCTGGCCGTGATGTGGGGGAGCCGTGGTTTTATGTTTTTGGATACAATCCGGGTTAGCACTCGAACATCCCTTTCAGACAGCTTCCCCTTGCGTCCACAGTTTTTAAACCTGTTGGATGTTGTTTCTCCTTCTTGGTGGTATGCTGACATTACCCTGGATACCGTGGCTCTTGATACATCACAAAGACTTGCTGTCCTGGTCACAGATGCGCCAGCAAGACGTGCACCAACAATTTGTCCTCTTTTGAACTCTGGTATGTCACCCATAATGTTGTGTGCATTTCAATATTTTGAGGAAAACTGTGCTCTTACCCTGCTAATTGAACCTCAAAACCCCGGTCCCGCTCTTACTGGTACAATGTGCAATCAATGAAGACTGGCTACCAGGCTGGTCCAATTTAGCCATGAAACCTCCCACACTAAAATGACAGGTGTTTCAGTTTCATTGTCCAACCCCTGTACAGACTAAGAGAGAAGTATTACAGTTAATATATTCACAATAATGTTCTTCAGCCTGAGCAGCTCCCTTACATGTTTCTTTATCTTCACATCCTGGGATTGAGACTCAAACACAATTAAAGTTAGATGTTTTTATTTCTCCAAAAGATGTTCAAAAAGTGGTTTTGATTAACAGAAAGCTTTCCGTGTGTATGGTAGTTGGTGAAGAATATGATGCCTAAACCAAAATGCTTGATTGTACTTCAGTAGGTCTTCATTGCTGCTGCTGCTGTTTTCTGAAGGCACCTCTGTTCTTTCTTTATTATCAGGATGACGATTTCTACACCTTCTGCTTAGCTGTGGTTGAACAAATGCAAATATGTAAACAGGCACATGGATCAGGAGATGGTTATGTTTTCCATTCAGTGCCCTGCAATAGTATTCACTCCCTTTTTCATGTCATCACATTACATCCACAAACATCAATGTATTTTCTGTGATTTTTCATGATAGACAAACACAAAGTTTTGAATCATTCTTCCAGGATTGCCTTTTATTTAGATCTGTCCATCTTTCCATCAGCTCTGACTAACATCCCTGTCTCTGCTAAAGAAAAGCATCTCCACAGCATGATGCTGCCACTACCATGCTTCACTGTGGGAAGGTGTGACCAAAGTCATGTGTGGCACTTTGCATGTAGACTGAAATGTTCAGTTTTGGTTTCATCTGACCAGAAGTTTCTTCTCCCCACATGGTGGTTGTATCTTTGGTGGACGGCCATGTGTTGATAGGTTTTATATTTGCGCCAGGCTCTTTCCATTTTCCGATGATGGATGATCTGTGAGATCTTTGAGCTTGAAATGTTGTTTTATAACATATTTCCCCACAACTTTGTCTCTGACTTCTCTGGTGTCTTTTTGGTCTTCATGAAGCTGCTTTTTCACTAAGATTTTCTAACAAACCTCTGAGGCCTTGACAAAACAGCTGCATTTATAATAAATGTAATTAAACACAGGTTGACTCTGTTTACTACTAATGTGACTTCTAAAGGCAGTTGGTTAAACTGGACTTAATTTATGGGCATCAGAGTAAAGGGGGGAATATAATTTTTATTTGGCAAAAGAGCTAATTTTCAAACAGTTTCAAACAAGTTGTCAAATGTGCAAAAAACACTGAAAACAACTATTCTGATACTTTCCATCTTTGCATAAAACAGGAAACATAATTTTGTTTTAAACTGAAAAAAGTTATTTTGGACAGGCTAGCTGGATTAACAAATAACTTGCATTTCTGCCACATAACTTTTATTTATATTTACAAAAATGTGGTTTAGCTGATAAAAATGAACAGAAAATACTTTTATTGTATTTTGGATGAAGTCACCAAGTTTTAGTTTAGTGAAGTTAATCTCAATTATTCTTTTGTTGACAAACTTCTGGAAGCTTCTGATGTCATGTTACCATGGAGGCCAGGTGTTTGACAGCAGCAGCAAACACACACGAACTACTCAAATGTAAGGGTTTTAAACACAAACTGATTTAGATCCTCTTTATTTGGTAAATATTTGAATTTGCAAGTGGAAACTCTCTTCTGAATAATTAAATGTTTAGATCAGAACTGTATTGTATCTGCAGTTCAAGCAGAGCCCTGTCGTAATTATTGAATCTTAGGTCCAAACCTACAGTAGCAGCAATTTTGTATTTCAACAATAGGTCAAGTCAAGTTTATTTATATAGCGCTTTTCAGCAACAAGGCACTCAAAGCGCGTTCTCTAAAAAGGAATTACAGAATGTGACACGTCTGACACATTGAAGACATGTCATGAATAAATGAACCTCATTGTAATACTGCTACTGAAACACTGTAGTGTAGCAAAGGTTAAGGCTACAACACATTTCCTCACTGTACATCAACCAACCAGACTCATTTTTATCAAATCATTCTAGCCTGAATCAGTCAATAGTAATCGGTTGCTTGTTTTAAAGGCAGTTAATGTTACTGCAGCGAGTCAATAAGTGCTATGGAGGGGCTTAAGCTGCTATGGAAAATAGTAATATAGCTTACTATTTTTCCAACTAGATCTATATATCCATCATACATTAGTTTAACCTGTTCAGGGTGTACCTGCCTCTCACCCAGTGACGCTGCACATTGCATCTCCCATACCGGGTATAGGAGATGCATGGATGGATGGATGGATGGATGGATGGATGGATGCATGGATGGATTTTGCAATGTTGGATCTAAGTAGGGCTCACAATACTAAAAGAAGAAATGGGAGCAAGAGACAAAAAAAGTTGAGCAGACAATTTACTGACAACTTAATCTAAACTCTAACATGCTTTTGTCAGCTGATCAAAAGTCTAGGACCACAGCCTTTAAAAGACAACAACTGCACTAACATTGGGATTCCATTCCTTTTTCTGTCAAGTATTCACACTGTCAGGACCTCTTTAAACATGTTAGAATTGTTGAGTTGTATAAGCAAAATCCATCCTGCTTGTTCCCATGATCTAAAGTCAATTGAGAACATTTGGGGATGGATGGCAATGGAAGTTTACAAAAATGGACATCAGTTCCAGACAGTGGATGCCCTTCTTGAAGCCATCTTCAACACTTGCGGCAAATTTCCCACTAGTATCCTGGTTCTATGCTTGAGACCTGTGTCTTGTGGTGAACCATGTGAATTAGCTTTCATGAAGTCTCCTATTCAAGACAGATATATATTCATATCCTCATCCTTTAAACAATGTTTTTCACTTGGCTGGATGTTGGGAGGCGGTTCTTCTTCCCCATGGAGATGGTTCTGTGATTATACACAGTGTCATTCGAGGACATCCAGGAGTTTTTGCAGTGCTGAGTTCAGAAATGCATTATTGTTTCTCACAACCCTCCAGATTATGCAACTGCCCAATTACTTCTGGTCCCTTTATAAAAGGACATACATATTAAAGAGCTGTAATTCCCCAACTCAGTCTACCAATTTGAAAATGCACGCCCTCAAATTAAAGCAAAAGGTCAGCACTTCATGTCCATATTTATAAGTAATGTTATTGTTCCAGTAAACATGTAAAATAAAGCTTGTGTTGGTATCTGAATATGTATGGACCCAACTGTACAGCACATGTAAATATCTGGTTTCCAGCATACGTAATAAGGGATCTGAGAAGTCCTAAACACATCAACTTTTCAATCTCCATGACTTGGATTTTTGGTTAACAGTCCAACTCACCCTCAGCAGGGATCAAAACAGACCACCACCTCCTCCTGCGAGTCTGCCACACAAACATTTGATGAATAACCTCCCCAACATCCTCTTACAGAAAAAAAAAAAAAAGGACCACTCATCCTCTTGTTCCTCCAGACAATCCGCGTTCTCAGTTTCTCATCTGTGAGACAATTACAAACACCCTGCTCCCCATTTATCACCAACAATTAAACAGTACGGATGCACAGAGAGGCAGGAGAGGAGACGGCGGCTGAAGTGGGAGGAAACGAATCTGAGTGGAATGAAGTAGAGCCAACGGTGGCAAAGACAGAGGAAGGCTGACAGCACAATTAGGGTTTTTAATTCTCTGCTTGAGTAGGCCAGGCTAGTCTTTATGCTAATTTGGACGCCACGGCCGTGTAATAAATCTCTATGATCCAGCCTCATTTCGCCCCCCGTCTTTCTGTCTCAGACCTCAACACACAAACTTCATCCTTATACTTTTCATGCTCACACTGTTTACCTTGAATGTCTTCAGCTTTCATAAACGAGTTACATTTCTTTTCTTTGCTACCCTGAGAGCCCCAGTTGGTCTGCAACATCCTGTTTACTGGTTGGACAAGCATCCACTGCCTTAGCTCAGGGCCTCCACCACATGTAGTTTCTTTCCCTGTTAACTCCCTTTATTAGTGTTTTTCAGGACTCTGGTTTGCACGTCCTGCACTGCTGGACTCCACGAAGTAAACACGCAAACATTAAGGAAATCTTCAGCATTCACTGCATCAGTGAATGCTAAAGATTTCCTTAATGTTTCTCGTTTTCCTCTTCTTCCCGTTTGCTCTCATCTCTATTTGACAGACATGCCTAATGATAACATCTGAGGGTGGAGGGAGGGGGTAGGCAAACTGCACAACAATCCGCAGATAATTGGGAGGCCACATTTAAGGATGACGAGAGAGAAAATGAGAGGGATAGATAAGTGGACAACAGCAGGGGTTTGTTACAGTAGCAACTGGTGTATATATTTTCACCCTCATTTAGATCACAAGGATTCATTCTAGTTTCCCTTTTTATTTCTTTATAAATTGTCTCACAGCCAATTTAACCATTGAAAACATGTTAAAAATGTACCGGTTTCCCTATTCATTAAGTAAACGAAGGTGAAGCCAGGTTCAAAGCAACTGAGGTGTTGTTTTTCCCACTTCAAGCATGATTTTACCACAAAAATCAGCCCTGCTGAGCAAATCTATGGCCACTTCTTCTCTGACGTCCTTCCAGTCCCTTCTGCTGGATCCACGATCTTGTTTGATTACGCTTCAATTCATTGATGGTCCCTCCGCCAGGCTTTTTGTACCAATTCAGGGTCAAAATGGCCATTGCACTTACAACCAGTGCCACGTGAAGCAGGTACAGGCCAACACGGAGGCATGCGAGCAGAAAGGAGGCGCAGATAGTGGCAACGCACCAAGGCCCAGCCAGGAGCAGCAGCACAGAGTGATAGAGAGCGCCGAGGACAAAAGCGGGGAGGAAGATGAGGAACCTGAGCAGCGTAGAGGCCATCCAGGAATACAGAGACAGAGGCGATAAGAGGAAAGATACCACCACCTCGCTCATGGATGCAGCCTGCAAGACACAAGTGTAACAAGGAGGTGTGATACAGAGGTTTGATAAAAAAAGGAATACTCCTGTACGGAGGAAAGAGTTTGATTGTGTTTTTAGATTAGCCCAGAGTACAGAGCAAAAGCTTTAATCTGCTTCCTAGCAGACAGATTTTTCTTATAATCTTTCTAAGCGCTCCTGATAAACAGTGCTTCACATTTTTCTGAAGGTCTTCCAAAAACATTTTGGTTTTTTTTCTGTACTTAAGGTACCTTTTCCACTCATTTTCAGTCCAGACTGAATGTGAATGCAAGTTGGGTGGAATGTGCTTAAAAAAAATAAAAGGGACAAGTGGAGAAAAATAGAAAGGTCAGCAGGTGAACAATGTCAGAAAGTGCTTTATTCAACCTCTAATGGAGGATGTGACAGATGCAGAAGTGAAGACAAACTAATCCATACTTTGATCCCAAAGGGAAATTTATGTTACGCAAAGTTTTTAGTCAATAGCACTTCACTTGCCTTTTATTTATGTCATACTGTGTTATGGCATTTTCCTTGTAGATATAACTAAAGAAATTGTAGCAAATGGTGTCTTTGTGAAGGCAGCTAAGAATAGTTTGGGAGTCTTTTATCAGAAGAAAATCTGTTGATGGTAGGTACAGGAGTAAAAATGAAAACATGAAGACAGAAAAAAGGTGAAAAACAATAGAAACAATTAAAACTTGTGCAGCACACTGAACATTTATTATCATTCTGAATCTGTGTCAGTGTTCAATCAGCAGGTATTCAAATGGCTGTAGAGTAAGATTGTAAAAGAGCTAAGGGGTCCTGCAGAGTTAGATTACAATGTGGGAACACAAATTAATAATTTATCAAATAGTGATCAGAATATGTTTGAAACTATATTGAAAATATTTTGACTATGTGCAACTATGCAGAAAGACTAGGTTTATTGGATAAAGTGTACAAACTAGTAGTTGTTTGCAACAAAGTCAGAACAATTTAAAGGGCTCCAGACAGATAATGTTTCAACTAGCTTCTCCAAAAATAAACATATACCACATTTAATACTGCGGTCTCAAAATTATTTAGCTCCATCATGACAAGCATGTTTGGTACTTAGTATTGCACTCTTTTGTTGTCAAGACCTGCTGCAAATGTGACTCAGACATCAGCTTCTGGCAGCATTCCAGAGGAATGTTACCCCACTCCTCATTGGCAGGGGGCTCTAGTTCATTAAGATCACTGAAGGGATGGTGTTCTTTTCAGTTATGTTTTATTGTTGAAACAGAAACCTCAGTGGCTGCTGACACTAAGTCTTCAGTCTGTTGAGGTTTATTTAACCACCTGCCTCCTCAGAAATCTGGTGACAGCTGTTGATAGCTTGCTCTTTCTGCCACATCGTGTAGCCACTGTCCCAATTCCCCCAAACTTGTAAACTATTTGCCTCCAACTGGACTTCTAGTATTCAGTGCCTTAGTCATCTAGTTGTAGCCATTTCCTGGTTTGTGTGAGGCTATGAGCTCTTCTCTGAACATTTCGGACAACGCTCTTCATTTACCCATATTTCAAACCTGCAATGAAACTTCATCTTCAGCAGTCCAGGTACCTGACCTTTTACCATCTAAAAGGACACCTGAAACAACTACTGAAGCCATTGACTGGTTGCATCAGATGTGCCCGAGACAACTGATTTGGAAAGCTGTGCTCTTATGAAGTATCGTACATTTTGAGAGTGTAGTAGTCATTGAAATAAGGATCTAGTTTTCAGTTAGGTTGAAATCCTTCTGATATAGTTTTATTTAACGATATAAACTATCCTTGTGCATCTTTTTTCTTCCAATCACCGAAATAAGTTAGAATTTTTGCAGCAAACCTAATTTTCAGGGCGGGTCGAGTAATTTAGATGTAACTATAGGAATATGCATTCTAGTAAACACAAGAACACTGCAGACTAATATGACAAGCATTCACAATGCATTAAAGCCATTTAATCCATTCAACATCAAGTTATTTTAGTTTTAATGTAAAGATGCAACTATCCTGCATTTAAATGAGGGGAACCAATAGGAAAGGTTATTTGAAGGTTAGAAGAAAAGTCAAATTCTGCAAGATAAGAGCCTTAATATTCCATCATATAATTCCTCATTTATCTCTTTAAATCTTTAAAGAAAAACTTCAACCCACCTCACAAGTGTTTCTGCTGTCAATTGACCTCTGAGCCATCTGAAGCCCTGCAAATATCAGCCATGTACAAACGAACAGTTAGGAAGAAAAAAGCAGCAACACAAGTTGAACTAATTTACTTTAAAAATATTCCCAAAAAGGACTAAAACATACATAGGAAAAGAATGATGAGAGAAACTCCCAGAAAAAACCTCATTTTTCATGCAAGTCCTCAGAGTTCAAAACCTGTAAAACAGCAAATAGAAAAAGTCAAACACAAAGCTGCTCTAAAAGCATGAACACATGACAGTTTAAACTGAGGTGATATTAAAATAAACTCTACTCACCCAGTACTGCTACCAAAATATGAATACTTCTACTTTGACTCCCAAGCCACTGCTCTATAGTCTGCAGTTTTCCACATTTCTTCAACTAATCCTCTTTCTGAGAGACACAGGCTCTTTTGTTGAGCAGACAGTTTCGGCTTATAAGCACCACCTGCTTAAGGGGAGGGACTGAAACAGGAGTCATTTCATTTCACCCACTTACAAGATTTTCAAGAAGGAAACCTTAACATTGCATAAACTGAAGCTGAAATTTAGGTTGGAATTGGAGAAAACCTCCATCTCTGTCATAATAGATCAGCCCACCTTACGCCGTCACTCGGTCTCTCATTGAGGTTAATCTTCCCCTCCTTGTTAGCAACCAAGCCCAAAATTACCTTTCTCTTCCCTGCTGAGACTTCAAGGAGAACCTGCTACAAATTAATGCTGATCACCTGCATCACTGTCACGACTGCATGGCATTTTTTAAATTTATATTACTATTACACAGTATTGTACCAGAGTCAGTTTATAGGGACTTCATTATGGTTTTTATATGGCCTAAAATAATTTGAGGAAAATTCCAGTTTTAAAAAATGGAACTGATGCTTTTAACAAAACCAGACCTTTTTTAAACATCATCTGGATAGCTCTTATTTTTTGTATCCTAATTGATACTTTACAGTGGATGTTTGTGATTTTGTATTGATCATATATATTTTCTAAACTAAAAACATACTTTGTTTGCCTTTATAAAGATATGAGACTTAAGTAGAACTGATCACTTTCAAAAACTATTCTCTAAATATTAATTCAATGCATTTTCCTCAAAATATATCAAATATCCACCATCTAGACCCCAGCAGTCAGTGGGCGAGAGGTGAGGTGCACCATGGACAGGTTGCCAATCCATCATAGGACAACCAGCCATGTTCACACACACAAATCAGACTAATTACCCTAACAGTCATGTTTTTGGACCGTGGGAAGAAGCTGGAGAACCCACAGAGATCCTGCAAACCTGACGCAGAAAGAGCCCAGGCTCAGATTCAAACCCACAACCTTCTTTCTGTAAGGCAACAACTGTATACTTATACAATATGTATACTTGTTCAGTGCTTAGTAGGTTAATGGTTTTATTTTTCATGGAAGAAAGCAGTTTTTGCCTTCATTTAAAAAGGCTGTTTGTTATAGGATTATTTCTGTTCATAATTACACTCCAACAGCAACTACATTCACAACTCCTCATGTTAAACCCCCAAATTCTCAGTAAGACATCTGTCCCCATTACTGTACTCCAGTAATCACAAGATGCAGCTGAATGTATGTTCAGAAACACACAGTTGCTTTAAAAATATTGGTTTGAATATCAAAAAGCACAAAGACTTGAGCTTAAACGAACCAGATGATAATTTAGAAGACTCAAATAAAAGTGGAAGACCTCAGAGATCATTTGTTTTACTGTTCACCAAAATAAACTAAACCCAGGATGAGTAGCATATCAGCATAAAGAAACCACCGACTTCTAAACAGCAGAAGAAACCAAGGAATCATCTCAGTGATCTGTCACAGTAAACAATGTATTTATTTTGCTCCTTTTACGATAAAGATGACTCTAGACAGTGAGAATGACGAACCCACAAATAAAACAAGACACTTATAAGTAACACTGTAAAACATTGAGAGAACTGTAAACACAAGTACATTAAAAAGAACAATGACGGTAAATTAGTAATGCTCGTTTCACTCAAGTGTTTCACCTTCAGGAGTGAAAAAAATCAAGTAAAATATGTTAAAACCCAGCTTGAAGGTATGGAAAGAAAAGCTCTGTTGTATTTCATACATCAAAACAACTGATTGAAATCACTTTAATCTTAATAATTAGAGAAAGAGGATCAAAAAGTTCGACATAAAATAAAACACAAGTTACACAATCCTGACCTGGCTGACCTTCAGATATTAATGTGCACATCATCCTCTGAGTTAATACATCATTTATATCAGAAGTCTTTTGTGTCACCGACAGGCAGCAATACAGCTAAAACACGGCTTAGATGCTGGATGTAGATAGGATGTCCTCCACCAGGTGCTTGTAAACCCAAGCATCTCCCTTCAGCCTCTGCCGCCGCACGCCAACGACCTCTGGCCTCTGCAGCAGGCACACCTCCAGCTCAAACGCCATGGTCACTTTTCCAAACTGATCCCTAGTCTGACACTTGAGGTTATACCTGGAGAACAAGCAGAGCAAACATCAATGTAGAAACAGCAGACGGATGAGCAACAAAACCAGACAGAATATGTGTCTTCTTACCCTTTCTGTGTGAAGTCGACATTTTTCTCAGGCAGGACGGAGAGGATCTGGTTTAACACCTGATCTGGACTGGTCTGACTGGTCAGGGTCACGTTATATTGAGCCTGAAAAAAAAAACAACAGAAATTACAAAAAATATTTCTACAGAGTAGCCATGTTTCTATAGCTGCTTTCATTTCATACCTTAATCTTCCTTGGAGTGTCTCGCAGAGCTCGTCTTTTACTCGGGGTGAGCATTGTGATGACCTTGTCCAAGCCTCTTTCCAGGGAGCCAAACATCTTCCCTCCTCGCTTCTTCTTCCCACTGTCTCCCGTCACAGCCATGTCCAAAGACCTGGACCTGGGGACCAAGCAAGGCATCACTTAACACTGACCCTCTGCCTGTGTCAATATATATGTTTTTACACGTCTCAGAGTCTACATTTACTGTGTGACGAACTCACCTTCGCTCTGGACTGAAAGCTAGTACTTCCATGTTTGAAGAGTCCTTATTCTCAGCAGCTCTTTTCCTGCTCTGCTCCTTTGATGCACCCTCTTGTAAAAAGAAACCACAAGAAAGTGTTTGACAGGTGAGAGGGTATAAATACATTTCTAAGGCAAGCTATCTAAACAATCAGGCCCACGGGGGGGCAAACAGGATTGTTTGTCCCAGGCCCAGGTTAGGTGAAAGGGATCCAGTCTGCAGTATAAAACCAGAGTGGAGCAGACGAAAGCGATGCGGGAGCGGCTGCCCGTTTTGGAGGGGAGAGACACAATAAATCGTATAGCTTAATTTAACTCTGTGCCACCACCAACTCTCCCGCCGCCACGCAACCCAAATCCCCCAGCCCCCCTCTCAGACACTGTGACAGATAGACGGCTGTCCCGGGCCCCGGCAAACGTTTCGGCAGGCCTGTAAACAATTATAAACAGGTCCTCCTGAAGAGTGCAATAGTTCCAGAGGTATCACCCCTCCGTGTTGCTTTGGGGAATTATTTACAAATGTTTTTGATGTGAGATTTTGCAATTTCCTAAAAGATTATGCAGTTCTCTAAGAACAAAAAAGCAAGATTCTAAGTAAAGCACAGAAAAAAAACTGAAAAAAAGCTTATTTTGATGTTTAATTGCTTTCTCAGGTATGTGGTGAGGGCAAATGCTGTTTGGTCTGGCTTAGAAAAAGTGTGAATTCTCCGACTCCTTCATTGGTTCTAGATCAAATCTTTGAGCATTTATTGCTCAACAGATGAAAGTACACCTATTTTGGAATATGGAAAAATAATACTATAGCAATGGCTTTAACAAAGAATGGCTTCCAAATGAAAACTGACTGTCTAGCTGAATTTAGTGAAAAATAGTGTCATGCAGGCAAATCCTTGGCCTGTTGTGTTTCACTGACCTCAGTGCTCACCGCTAACCTATAGTTTTATGTGGCCGAGATGCTAAAGCTCATAGTAAGAGGTGGGAAAGCATGGTGAAGGAAAAGTCAGGAAAATGTGGGTCAAAGGTTATTTATATCGTCACCACAATATTCAGCAATACTGTTGGAGCGAACACAAGGCAGGAAGGAAGGGAAGATAGATTAAAAAGGAAGCAAGGACTCAAGGAAGGAATAGAGGTAGGATACAAGAAAGGACGGAAAGGTAAAGAACAGGGAACAAAGTAAGGGCAAATGCAAAAGTAGGTGGAAAGAAGGACATGAATGAGGGAAGGAAGAAATAAAGAAAGGAAGGAAAACATTTGGAAAGCAGGATAGGGAATAAAGGTTGAAAATAATATTTTTCTAAATTGCCATTTTATTCATACTTATTTAGTAGTGAAGTAGTGAAAATTATTCAAATCAAAGTCAATGCTTTCACAAACTGCATAGGAACCCTGTGGATTGTATTATACATCACTTTGAATAATGTGTGTTTGTTAAATAGATGAATGAGGATTTTCTTACACGAGGGTTGAACAGAAATGTGTCGATATTAACTGGATTAAAATCGTTAATCAGAATTAAATAGAGGTGTAAACAGAACTGGATGGCAAAACGATGTATTCTTGTGGGATCACATAATGAATTTATGTTTAAAAACGAAGGACAGCATTGGCTTTGGATTATTTAAATGCAGAATCATAAGGATTACAGGAAGATATAAAGGGATAGTCCATAGATTGTATAAAGAGAACTATACTGGAGACAAGTACAGTGACCTTGTACAATAAAGTCATTTACCCGTAGAGTGTTATTGTCATCATTTATCAAGGTCATTACTGAACAAGTCAGGAATTACTAAAGATGGACTGTTGTTGAAAACAGACCTGGGTCTGGATAATTTTGTTTAATGGTGTCACACCAGCTGTTATGCCTTGTTCTTTTTTATGTTGGTGTCTGACAATATGTAACATAGTCACGACAAATAACTAAATTAAATAAAAAAAGAAAACTGAAAAACTGTTGGGCTGTAAGAATTTTAAAACACTATGTTTGGTGGATTATTTCTATGTTCTTTGTTTTTCAGGGGTGCAACCCACATTCACAACTCCCCACAGATGCGTTTTTCTTACAAGTGTGGCATCATTTAAAAAGGGAAATAAACAGGCTTCCCAGTGGTATAAGATTTATTGCCAAGAGGCACTGCAGCTTTAATAAAACTGCAGACAAAATGATCAGACATTATGCAATTATTACACCCCTATAGTTGCTTTAAGAGGTATTGGATTACATGTAAAACTGTTCAGGTAAAGGGCCTTTACTCTCATGCTAAAACCTGTGTAGCTTTGACTTTGAATGTTAGAACATAATCGCTAAAAATAAGTAACACACACAAATGTGCACAGCAGAGCACTGGGCTTAGGCAGCGAGAGAACACATGTCACTACAGCCCGTGTGGGACAGTGAGCAAAGGGAGGAGACAGCTACACCTGTCACAGCACACGCCTGGGGACAGACGTACACAGACCACTCCGAGTGTGTGTGTGTGGACAAGGATGACACTGGCAGCATGTCCACTCCACGCCAACAAAACAAGAGGCAGCACAGAGAGCTGCGCCTAGCTGAGCTTAAGGGATTTAACATCAACCGGGTCGGCCGCAGCAAGTTAGCCGGCTCCTGGACAAATTTCTACAGGAGACTAAAGAGGCTGGACATCTGAGCAGAAACGGCCCAGTGACAAATAATTAGGATTCTCCATTCATATTAGTGCCCTTCATTTACAGATAAGTGACAAATAATTAGCTTCCTGATAATAACCTCACCTTTGAGTTGACAGTGATAAGTGGATGTGTGTGTGTCCGTTTTCAGTGGCTGTAATGACAGCTAAATTATTGAAATATGAGTGGCTTTTGAATTAAAAAACAGGCCAATAAATGATTTTATTACCAAAAGACAATTTACTTGCAAATATGTAGCATGTGGTTGTGGCACTCGTGATTATGAGAGCAGCAAGAGGCCGAGGGAATAGGATAAATGAAAGTGGGGGGTGTGGAGAGGGGCAGTTCATTAATGTAAATTTGATCTATTATGGAGTTTCACTTCAACCCCTTATTAGGAGGAACAAACAATTACTGTATACAAATGCATTCTGGGAAGTTCTGTATTTTCTGTACTCCATTACTGTCGCTGGTTTACCAACGATAGAACTCCACTGACCTTTTGGTGTGCCCACACTGGGTTTGGTACCGTTGTTGTCTGCATTTTGATTGGGTGTGTTCAGCACGTTCTTGATGGGGCGTGCATTCTTCTTACTGGACACGGGGGTCCGGGGGGGAGGCAAAGCAAATACTTCAACTCCTTTCTCGTCAGCAATGTTCTCCTTGTTCTCACTGCTTTGCTCCTTATCTCTCTCCCTCCTCTCATTGCGTCGTGGCGTTGCCGAACCTCCTGATGTCGGGCTGCAGACATCTCTTTTTTCCACTAATGGTGATATGAATTTCTTCAGAAACACAAATAAAAATGTTTTATGACTGCACATTCATCTTAAGGAGTCAGATTTGCATTTTTAATACATTTTATGATTGCAATAGTGTCTCATGGTGCCAGAAACTTGCCTTTTTTTTCAGTTTTCACACTATAGACAAGAAGGTTTCTGTTTTAGACCTGTCAAAAATTTTATATTTTCCATTGTTTTTGCTTTAGAAAAAAAAAAAAAATCTACCTTTACAGGTGAAAAAGCTACAGAAACCAACTTGGCCTTCTGTGAAAAGTAATCGCCCTCTTAAACCCAATATGTGGCTGGGGCATCCTTTATGAAAACAGCTACCACCAACAATAATAACTACAACAAGCTGAATGTCTGTCAGATATTGTTTTTCTCAAATGCTGTGTCAGTGTTATACCAAATGTAACGAGATGCACCCCTTCTAAGAAGGACCTGCTTTTGTCTCGTCAGCTCCCAAAATGCCTCTCCAAGTCTCCTGGGAATCAAGATATTCTTTGGCAAATGTGAGACGGGCCTTTAGGTTCTTCTCGGTCAGCAGTTATTTTTGCCCAGTCTTTTTAATAATTGTTGAATCATGAACACTGGACTTAACTGAAGCCTGCAGTGCTTTAGATGTTCTGGTTCTTTAGTGACCTCCTAGATGAGTTGTCTATGCACTCTTGGAGTAACTGTGTTAAGTGGGCAACTCCTAGGAGTTCGCTAAAGTCCTAAAGCCTAAGAAATGTATTTCTCTTTCCACGCTAATGTTAAAGACAATGTTTCTAATCTGTTCTTGAATTTCTTTAGGTCGGAGCCTACAGCCCTCTGCCTCCCATTGTTATACAGTATAATTAGCATTGGCCAATAAAGGTGTGTGGAGCAGCTAACGGCTGCCAGTCAGGTTTACTGCTGCATTTTATGGGTTAAAATCTTTAGTGTCTGTGTGCTGACGCCGAACTTCGGAAAGTCACGCCATGTTGCTTCTTTTCAATATAAGTAAGCCTATAAAAAAACTTGAAAAATAGTTAGTCAGGATACTACCAGGTGTGTTAATAACTGAATTATATTGTGCTTTTAATGATTTAAAGTATTTATGATTATAATATATATATATATATTATATATATATATATAATATATATATATATAATAAAATATATAATATATATATAATACTATATATATAATATATATATATATATATATAATATATATATATATATATATACTATATATATATATATATATATATATAAAATATATATTTCTTTTCTCTTCCTAGAAGCTACACCTGGCCTGACTCTGTGTCTACCTGTGACACCTTTCTGGAGAGGGGAATCCTCCAAGTTTCTGCTGGCAACAACTTAATGCTCACCCTCTACCGATGATCCACATGGCCCTGTCTTTCAGTGTTTAACCCTTTCTCTCTCCTAGACATAGCTACTGACTGAACTTTTACTGTGACTAACTCTATGTGCTCTTTCAGACTCTAACCTTGAAAACTGGCTCAGAGATTATATGTTCTTTCTTTCTAGATGAACTGACTAAAGGAGCTACATCCATTAACATTTACTTTTCCTTCCCATAGAAAGTACTCCAGAATCAGTGCTTCTTTGTTCTCTTTGTGTCTCTGCTCTGTTCTCTCTAACCCCCAGTCAGTCGTGGCAGATGGCCGCTCACACTGAGCCTGGTTCTGCTGGAGGTTTCTTCCTGTTAAAAGGGAGTTTTTCCTCTCCACTGTCGCTACATGCATGCTCAGTATGAGGGATTGCTGCAAAGTCAATGCCAGTGACTGTCTACTGTCTCTACATGCTCATCCGGGAGGAGGGAATGCTACAAGTCACTGACTGGATGCAATCTGCTGGGTTTCCTTAGACAGAAAAACTTTTTATCCAATTTGAATAAATAACAGAATCTGACTGCACTGTTCAATGATCAAGATTAACTGGAATGTATGTACCTGACTTTTGTGAAGTGCCTTAAGACGACATGTGTTGTGAATTGGCGCTATATAAATAAACTGAATAGAATTGAATATAATATATACAAAAACAGCAGACCTGTTCATGCCTTGTTTGTTGACTGATCAACTGAATCTGATCAGTCAGTATGGATTCTAATGCCAGTTGAATGCGGTCAGGCTTCATTCCAGCCTCTCACAGGTCATCCTTTCAAAACACGATTAACACGTCTTTACTCTTTACGCTTCAGGGTCAGCTGAAAAATCCCGATCCAGAACAGGGGGTAGAAGACAACCCACCAATAAAAGCCCTCTAAACCAACTCGGGAGGTGAAACGGGATTGCAGACATGTGTGATCCAATGATATAATGCACAACAACGTTGTAGAATCCGGAGGTGCAAAGAGAGGAGGGACACTGGATGATGGTGTGCTGTCCATCTGATCTGAGAAATGAGCTGAGAATCAGAACTTGATTTCTTGCATTTAAAGCACTGAATGCATTTGGACAGCCTGCATGAGGACCGTGGCACAGTCCAGCCAGATATTGAGGAAATCCCCCACACATATCTTATTGCTCAGGTCAAGAACATGCCCCCATGCTGCAGGATCTGAAAGCAAACAAGGCCTGTGACCTGACCAGATCAGAAAGAGAAAATCATCAGTAGAGGGGTTTGTGGTTGTGTGTTCACTGCAGCAAGGTGATCTGAAAGGGCTTCTGACTTTTACGTGAATCATCAGAAGCTTTGTCTCATCGTGTGCCTACTCCACTGTACATGTAAAGGAAACTAAAAGATATCTCATACCTTATCTTTGTTTCCGTCTTGCCGACTTCTGCCTGCCTGTGGTGTGTGCTGTCGCACTGACACCCACGGACAATCATCAATGTAGTCTGAACAAAGGTCCAAAGACCCAATAATGACAGCGTCTTCATCTTCACTGAAGTGAAGCGCTTCTCTTTTCTGAAAGCAGAGAAAAAGCACTAGATTAAAATTATATTTTGAATCCTTAAGTACCTAAAAGTTGTTGTTTGCCAAAACATCCAACTTTGTTTTTTTCTAAAACAGTAAAGGTGGTGGGATCCTGCGTGTTACCTGCAGTCCTTGGTGCAGAGGAGAGTCCTCACAGATGGCTGACTCGGGGCGAAGACGAACAGGCTTCCCCTTCTGCTTCTTTGACAGCAGTAGCAGGTAGGTGGCTGTGATCTGATCGTACTTCCACTGGGAGGAGGTAAAATCTAATGAAACCTCTACATGAACAATCAACAAAAACATAAACCAAACAAAAAAATAACAGTAAGAAAATTGGGATGCACAAATATAAGTGCACACCTCCTTCACCAGTGCTGTGGTGCTCTCTCTTGACCGCTTCATGTTGACCGCCATCTCAGTGATACAGTCCTCATCTATGTGTTCAAGCTACAAAAAAAAAAAAAAAAAATATCTGAATGCTCACCGAAAAACATCCACAGACAATAAATTTAGATAATAATAATGTCCAGGTAAAAAGTTCGATTGAAATGAAGCCGTTTTTGTTTTAACATTTTTACTTTGCTTCATAACTTGCAGTCTCCCATTCACTCAATAACAATTCAAGCAACATGCTTGCAACAGAGATTTTCTCTTTAGGTTGCAGCTTCGGGGTGTCTGTACCGGCTGCCTGCTGTGCCACTCTACAGGGCTGTTGTAGTCCTTCACCACCCAGGGATGGTCCAACAGCTGCCTGACTGTCAGGCGACGCTTGGGGTCCACCTAGAGGGCATACATAGAAACAACACATTAGAAGGCAAATAAACAGGAGCACAGTTTAAAAGCTGTATGCGGTTTTATGTAACATACACTTTATTAAATGTTATTAAATAGTTCAGTAAATTCACAGAGCCTTTCAGAACTTATCACACTCTTCGGCTTTTCACATGTCAAGTTACAAACACATACTTTAATTTTTTTATTGTGATTTTATGCGACACAAATAATAAATAAAGGTAATAATTGTGAAGTAGAAAAAAAGTGATACGTGGTTTTTCAAATTTTTTCACAAAATAAAAATCTGAAAAGTGTGGCTTGCATTTATATTCAGCCCCAGTGAGCCAAGACTGAGATGAAGCAGGTTTCACTGCAGTAAGCTTCAAGTCTTTTTGGGCAACTGCTTTGCACCTCAAGACAATAAAATTATTTCCACAAGCTCAATTCAGATTTGATGAAGTGAATCTGATAACATTATTTTTCAGGCCTGAATACAGATATTAAATTGGATTTAGGCCTGGGCTTTGACTGGACCATTCCAACACATGTTATATGCACAGACGTCAACCCACAGTCCTTCAACAGTTACTGTCTTACAGCTACTAGATGTTTCTCTGCTTCGACACACCTGAATCAAATAATTAGGTCATTGGCAAGACTCTGAAGAACTTGACTACATGCTGAGGATGTAATTTAGCCATTTGATTCATGTGTTGGACCAGGAACATCTCTAAAAAGTGGCAGGACATCGGCCCTCGAGGATGTGGCGTTCATCCTACTATAAACCATACAGATGTATCTCAAGCCATATGTTCAGTGTCCTAGTCCTGCTAAAAGGTTAATCTCCACCCCAGTCTCCAGTCTTTTATTGCCTTTAACAATTTCTCTTCCAGGATTGCCCTGCGTTTAGCCCCATTCCTCATCTCATGAACTCTTACCAGCTTCTTTGTTCATGATGAAGCATCCCCACAGCATGATGTCACCAACATTATGTTTCACCATGGGGGTGATGTGTACTAATAGATTTCCTTTAGGCATGGTTTAACAGAGAAACAAAGTTCAATTTTAAGCTCATTCGACCAGAGCACCTTCCTCCACGTTTGCTGTGCTTCCAGCAGAACTTGTGGCAAACTGCAAATGGAGTCGTTAGGACTTTCTTTCAATAATAGCGTTCTTACCAAGTTTCACAAAAGCCAGATTTGTGGAGCATATCAACAGATTCACCTACGTGAGCTCTGCAGCTCCTCCAGAGTTACCATGTGCCTCATGGCTGCTTCTCTAGGTAAGGCACTTCATTTCCAGCCTGCCAGTTTAGGTGGACAGCCATGTCTCGGTAGGTTAACAGTTGTTTCATACTCTGTCCAGTTACGTTTGATGGATTGAGCAGCGCTCCATGAGAACTTTCTCCCTGACCAGTCTCCTCTGTGCCTTGGTGTCCATGATGCCGTTTGTTCTCTAATAAACCTCCGAGGCCTTCACAGAACAGATGGACTTATACAAAGATAAAATTACACACAGGTGGACACCGTTTACCAATTAGGTGCCTTCTGAAAGCAACTGGTTGGACTGGATTTTTTTTTTAGGGGTATTAAAGTAAAGGGGGTTGGAAAAAAGCACGGTGGTCCTTTCATCACAATTATGCACGACTTTGTTTTGGTCAGTCACATCAAATTTCAGATATATACTGAGGCTTGTGGTTTAACACGGAAAAATGTGAAAAAGTTCAAGGGATACACTTTTGCTCTGTCTAAGACATACATAGTGAGTTATAATGTAAATCAACAAAACCAGCAGACTGAAGTGACAGTAACTAGTTCTTTGATTTCTTCTAGAAATAGTTAAAATGTTGAAAAAATTAGCAGAGAGAAAATTATAAGGAGAAAAAGAAATATAGAGCAACCATATAAAGTACGCACCTGCATCATTTGGTTGAGGAGCAGGATACTGCCTGGTGAGAGCCACTGTGGGTTATCATATTTACCCCTCTGGAAAAAAGAAAGACAAAAAGACAAAATGTTTCCCTCGTCTTTATATGGCTCGATAGGCTGCAGCAGTGCTGTGATAATTGTTGGTCTTCTCTCAGTTCTGGACATGTTGGTCCACAGCTGGTTCAGTTGTCCATCCCCACCTGTCTCCTCCACTCAGTCCGCCTGCAGCTAGTGCTGAGTCAGCTAATGTTTAACTAGATGTATGCGCTTTTCACAGGTTTTCTGGTGTTTGTGTTTAACTTGTTACCAGCTTTACAGATCTATTAGACAAGTAGCATGTAGATGATTTTAGGTGCACCTAAATTTCATGACAGTGCATCTAAAGGAAAAGGTTGGGTGCAGTGGTGTAACCATTTAGTCTGGAGCAGTATTATATGCTAGCCATTAGCAGCAACTAGTTCTGATTGCAGCAATGGTCTTGAAAAAGTTTTCTTATTTATTTTATGTTGGTTTGGGTCAACCTCCCTCTTGGTTTCGGTCGGGTTAGGTGATCTTGTAGTAGATTAGACTGATAGTACATTGCTTACCGTAATCTTTCTGTAAAGGATCATGCAGTTGTCATCATCAAAGGGAAGGTATCCACAGAGTAGAGCAAACAGCAGCACTCCCATACTCCATACATCAGCCTGGACGTTAGACACACAGCAGCATGTCAGCACCAAGTGTTACAGACAGGATTTCACAGCTCAGCCGCTCTGAGTTATGCACAAGCAAATATGATCAGGGCAAAAATCAAAGGGCAGAGCTGTGAAATTATTCTTACTCAGAGCAAGTGTGAGTTGAGCTGGGGTGAAATGGATCTTAAAGCTCGACATTTTAAAGTTAGAACTACTACATAGATTTGCAAATGTCTTACCTCTGAACCAATGTATGTTTTTCCCTGAATGAGCTCAGGAGCAGCATATGCAGGGCTCCCACAACAAGTCATCAGCTCATAACCTAGACCCCCCTGAAAGAAAAATCAACACATACATAAATATGAGGAGGAAAAAGACACAAAGTTGTTATGGTTACAAACTGGACAGGAAAGATGGCATACAATTATACATTTCCAATTAATTGCATTCATCACTAAGAATGGTTCAGACAATGTAGCACCATGTGTACCTTAGGTTTGGCACATAGGCCAAAGTCTATGAGCTTCAAGTTATGGTCCTCATCTATCAACAAATTTTCCTACAGGGCACAGAAACGTCTTGGTTAACATGTTTTGTTGCATTTCATCTCATACAGGTATATAACTGCAGTTAGTACCGGTTTAAGGTCCCTGTGTGCGTATCCTTGGCTGTGGACATAGGCCATTGCTGACACGATTTGTCTGAAGAACACCCTGGTCTCTTGCTCTGAAAGTCGGTCCTTGGCTATGATATAATCAAACAACTCCCCACCAGGGCAATACTGACGCAAGCCCCCCCAAAAAAAGATAAATCATTTTTTTAAAAGTCATGTTATAATCTCTCCCATATACAGTGAGTGTAAAGTGTGTTACCTCAAGCACCAAGAAGATCTGGGTAGACGTCTCTATGACGTGGTACAGTCTGCAGATATGTTGATGACTGAGACTCTTCATGGCTTCTATCTCCACCTTTACACGTGGTAAGTCATCCTAAAGAAAAAGACGGCCAGCGTTCTTTTTGGATACATCAAGTCCTAATTGTTTACAGAGCTACCAATAATATCAGTTAAATTAAATGCATCTATGTAGGTTTTTATTCCCATGCGAGTCCATTGTTTTTTTACACCTAGGTAACCTAACAAACATCCCTTATAAAGTATACACTGAGCTTCAGAACAGTATTATAGACAGGTTTTAGCCAAGGAACAAAATTCCAGTTATTTTTAAGCTAAGCTCATTGAAAATACATTGTCCCGTGATAAAATCAGTGACAGCAGATAAGTTAACTAGAACGTTTTTCTTTTAGTTCCCTAAACAAACCACAATAAGCCAGCTATTAGCCAGTAAAGCTTTTACAGTTCCAGTAAAAGAAAAATAATTCCCCCCTTATAAATTTATTTTGTTTATCTTTTAAATAGAACCTGTTTGGCAACATGAAGTAGGCGAAAAGATCTCAAAAGCAAAAACATTATGCCCTGATCTAAAGAAATCAGAGAACATACAGAAAAATAAAGTAATTGACATCTATAGGTCAAGAAAGTGTCACAAAGCCATTTCTAAGGCTTTGTGACTCCAGAGACCCAGTGTGAGACGCTATCCACAGAAGAAGAAAACATGGAACAGTAGTGAACCTTAACCAGGAGTGTCTGGCCTACCAAAGTTACTCTAAAAGCAAATAACCATCCATCCAGAAGGTCATAAACAACCTAGAACATTATCTCAACCACTGCTTCAGTAAAAGATCAGTTGTCACGATTCAGCAATAAGAAAGAGACTGGGCATAAACTGCCTCCATGGCAGAGTTCAAAGGCCAAAAACACTGACTGCCAGTCACCTGATGGCAGTTGTCACCCCAAGGGTGGTGCTAACAGTTATTGGTTTTAGCAAAACATAAAATGTCGAAGTGGACAATTTCTTTTCACAGAACTGCATCTTACCGTTTAAGAGTGTGGTGGATCGCGTAAATCTATACTAATTCAGTTTTCATCTTATGATGCAAGAGGCAACAATTTATCCTTTTCTCAAAGTTAAACTACTAAAGCTTCAAATTATATACAAGTAAAAACCTTATTTCTTACTTTGAATTATTCAACTATTGTTCAAGAAAAAGAAAACAAACTTATGACCTCTGGCGACAATGTTTAAAAAGCGTCCAGCAAGGACAAATGTTAAGCAATTTAGAGGAGTAAATCTAAGAAACGGTTTCAATAAAGAAACAAAAAAAGTTAAAATACTGAGTTTTAAATTTCATCAGTAAGTACACAAATGTATGAATGCAGTTAGAAAGATTTATAAATATCAAACAAGATCCTGACTGATGACTATTATGTCTGGATTGTTGAGTTTATTTTTAGTTTAAAAGTGTCATATTTTGAATATTTTCTTCTTATTAAGAGAAATATATATGATTTGTAGAAAGGGTAGGTTTTTAAAACCTGGCGCTTATGCTTTCCCCTTTTTGGAGCATCATTTGTTTATCTGGACTCAGATTCTGCATTTTGTTATTTTTTTCATCACAATCATTATTACTCTTTGATCTCATTTGCTTTATCATTCGGGAGAGATAATAACATTATAATGTATTGTAAAACATGATGTGGATTTCCAAGTAGACATTTAAGTGACAAATCTACATTTATGTCCAAATAGTTTTAATGAAACGGCCTATTTGTGTCTCACCCCGAGATCTTTTTTATTCATGATCTTGATGGCAACCTTTTCTCCTGTCAGCGTGTGTCGGCCCAGCTTGACTTTAGCGAAACCACCTGAAACACAAACAGGGTTCAGAACCCCCACACCGGGGACGAAATGACACAAAGACTGCTGTAACAAAGCGCAGTAAATGGCGTTGCCTGAGCCGATGGTCTCATAGACTTCATATTTGTGGAGCTCTGCGGCTCCGCCGTCTGCAGTCTTTTCCACGGGCATCCTCCTTGTCCCAGCGACCGAAAGATAATCCTCACTGCGGAAACAGCGACACTTATCTCCTCAACGTATGCTAAATATATTCAAACACATGTTTCTTTTGTTTTTAACCTTCTTTTCAGTGCCAAGCAGCTAACGTTTTCTGACTGCTAACTAGAGTGACATCAACAGGCAGCAACAAAAACAGCTTGTTTTTGTGAAAAAGTAACTGTACTAAAATGCAATTTAACGCAGAGGGTTAATTCCTGTCTATATTATAAAAATTACCTTGATTTCTAAAAAAACAGACGAAAACCACACTGTTCCCTCAGGGATGTTGGTTCCAGAAGTTTGAATTTCGCCCGTCAACGTCGACGACATTTCCTGTTTCCGGTTTGTTCACCCCCTAGTGGTGCAGCGGGGTACTACTATTAGAAAACAAGCCAGACAACGCTAAACTCAGATTCAGGGACTCTACGGGGTGTTTCTCCAGATTCAGACCACCAAAACCTCTGGTTGGTTAACCATCGTCCATCATCGCTTGTTTCTCAGCCTGAGCCCAGAGGGCTGCAATGGTTCTGCAATGTTTCAGCCACTTGGTTATGTCGCTCCATGTACAAAGCGTAAAATGCCTGTCAGCATTTTAGGCAGCTATTATGTGTTGGATTATTTCGATGCATCTCTGAACAACTTGCATCCTTGGTCCTGTTCAGGGTGGTAAACCCTGGCCTCCGTGCTTTGCTTTAGTTCATCTCTCCGATGCCATTGCTACGACTTCCAGAGATCAACCACGCCCCGTAACATCAGTGATTGCTTTGGCCGGACTGTTCACCTTTAATACAGGCATCTTATCTGTTCACTGTGTTTTTGAGGCCAGAAGACTTACTCTAGCTCATCAGCACAAAGAAACATTTATACAAAATATTTAAAAATAAAAACCAAATAAAAAAATTCACGTTCTTCCTAAGATGGATCTAAAATGTTCTACTCCATATAATAGCAAGTTATATATATAAAAACTTGATTTCCTCTAATTGTCCTTTACATAAAACTTGCACATTGTAAAGTCACTATCTGCGATTACAATTTGCTTGAAACTGACCAGTAATATTTGTGCTTACTTGAACATATATTTACTGTAAATTTCTACACGTGCGCCAAACTGGCAAAAATCTATAAATCCAAGCTGGTTGTTTGATTGCCCTCAAACAAACAACTGATTAGAATATCACCTAAAAGAAAATGTTTTTCAGTAATTTATTAGAAAAGTGAAAAGCTTATTTTCAAGATACATTGAAAGATATTTTCATATTTCCATAAATTTTGATGGTTATGGTGTACAGCTAATGAAAATCCCAGTTTCATTTTTTTCTGATAATTATGAGACTAATAGAAAAAGTGAAGTTTAATACAACCCATTGTGAGCCTGCTGAAAAGTATGGCAGTATTTGCACTCAATACTTGATCCTTTTGCATAAATTACTGCATCAGTGCAGCATGGCATGGAGGCGATTTCCCCTCGAGTTAAAGAAGCCCAGGTTTGCTCAATAGAGGCCTTCGGCTCATCTGCACTGTTGGCTCTGGTGTTTCTTGTTGTCCTCTTAACAATACTCCATGGCTTTGTGGGGTTTAGGGTAGGCCAGATCTGCTTGGATAGTCATATCCTGGTCATTAAACACTGAATTGCTAATTTTGGCACTGTGGGCAGATCAAGTCCTACAGGAAAATGAAATCAGCATCTCCATTAAACTCATCAGCAGAGGAAAGTGCTCCTGGTAGATGGCTGCTCTGACTTTAGACCTAATAAAACACAGTGGATCAACAGAAGCAGGTAACAATGGTCCTTAAATGTTCACCAACTGTAAAAACTGGACTTCAAGCAGCTTTGATTTTGCATAAAGCACTCTGAACAGCCAGGATCTTTAGCAAAGACCTTTTGGGGTGTTTTCTGCATTTGTATAGGCCATGAAATAACACCTCTGCGTTAAAAGTCCTTTTTTATTGGTCTTAATATTGTAATATTCAAAAAACAAAAACAATGTTGGGTTTTCATGAAAAATGAACCAAAATAAACACTTGAAATATACTGTACATCACTGTTATGAATCTATATGCAAGTTTCACTTTTAACTGCCTTTACTTTAATGACCTATACTTCAATGATATGCCAATTGAGAAGTACCTGTATTATGTAACTTGTAAAACAGAGATTTGCACAAACAAAATAGAAAACTTAAGCCAATACCATAATTATTCTCAACAATTTCTCCAAATCAGCAGTGAAGTATGTTCATCCATTTGGTCAAGTAAATATTCCAACAGGCCTGCATTCATTTAAGATGGTTAGATCGTTGCTTTAATGGGTTGACAGCATGTAAAATTCCATAATTCAATCACATAAACTTAAAGCACTAAAATGGGAAAAACAAATAGTCCAAATTGCACTCTATCTTCTTCTAAAAATAAAAGCACGGGGACCAGCACTCCTCCATACAGGTTCTCATTTTACATGGCTTTACATAAATGTTCCTGAAGTGCTCTGGAGAATCGGTGTCTATGAATGAAAGGCTGTACTGGTAGTGTCCATGTAAGAAGGCTGCTGAGAATGTTTAAAATTAAAATAAAAAAAATAATAAGTCTATGATGAGCCTGGGCCTTTGGCATTAAGGGTTGCAGGGTCCACATTCACAACAAATAATGTCCATGTATGTTTGACTAACATCTGACACCATTACCCCAAAAAACATTCAAGGCTCTCTTTCCATGCTGATTTAACTCCATTTAAACATACAACACAAATAATAGGTGCTTATATTTAAATTTGTTTTTTTTTGCTAATTATTATTTGTGATAGCTTCTCTTTTTTTTTTTGCTTTGTCCTTGGCTTAGGGTATGAGACAACTGGATGGTAACGTCATCCTTACTAAAGGGTTCAGTCGTAACTTTATATAAAAAAAAACAACAGTTACACCCCCCCAACCTGAAAACCTGCCCAAAATTGGACAAACACCACTTTTACACGTTAGTTCTAAAAATATTATGACAAGTGACAATTTTCACCAAAATGCATCTGTCTACAACAAAAAAATATACATTTCACTCCCCATGAGATTTGTTCAGCTTATTATATGTAATAACTGGTCTGTTTTCTTTGTAGCATCGTACCAACATTCACAGACCTTGATATTGTAGAAGTACAAAGACAAATACAGTAGGATAAAATACAGTTTAAAAAAATGCAAAAAAAAAAAGTTTTTCTTAAATGATAATTTATCAGATACAAATCCAGAAACTGATCCTTGACACTTAGAAAACAATAAACATAAAAAAATAAAAAACTAGAGTTACCCTGAGGTCAAAAGATAAAAGTATAGCCATGCATCAAACCAGATTTTACTACTAAATACTACACTACTTTAATTTTTGTCTGAAGTAGTGTGCTCTAAACTGGACGTCCTTTGTGAGACACTTTATTTGCAGTATGCAAGTGCACTAGTTTGGGCGTTACGACACTAGCAAGACATTACACTAAGGAAAACATGAAGGCACCTTTATCTGAGGCAGAAAATACCTCAAGAATAAAAAAAGCTATTGTGTCATGGGAGGGAGATAAAAAAAAAAAAACACAAAAGGATTACTAGTTTAAAAGATGGGGTTTTTAAGGATAACTACAGTGCTTTGCTAAAGTACTCATTCTCACATAACCTTATCACCAAGGCTTTGTTGTTGTACCGCAACTAATGTCAGACAATTCAATAGAATATTATTTGATGGACCAACACAAAGTGGTGCGCAACTGTGAGGTGGAAGGAAAAAGATGCATGGTTTTAAACACCCAGAGATCCACAGGTTAGGTGGGAGAATCTGCTGACAGGATGACAACTAGCTGAGCATTTCACAAATCTGGCCTTTATGGATAAGTAGCAAAAAGATATTGTTAAAAGACAATCACAACACACCCAATTTGCAGTTTGCCGCAAACCACATGTAGAAAAAATGTTAAAGTTCAAGAAAAGCAGTGGAACGCTCCCCACAGTGAATCATGGTAGTGGCAGCATTATGCTGTGGGGATAGTTTTCTTCAGCTGGAATAGAGAAGATGGCCATAGTTGATAGGAAAATAGATGGAGATTACGACAGGACAACATCCAGCAGTGCAACCCACCCTAAACACAGCCAGAAATGCATTGGAGTGGTTAAGATCAAAGCACATTCATGTTTGATAATGGCCCAGTCAAAGTCTAGACCGAAATCCAGTTCATAGATGCCTTCCATCCAACCTGACTGAGCTTCAGCTATTAGGCAGAATGGGCATAAATTTCACTCTACATGTTCAAAGCCGGTAGAGGCATTACCCAAAAGACTTGGTGTGATTGTAGTAAAGGTAGTTCCTTTCACTTCACAATTATGCACTACTTCGTCTTGGTCTACCACACAAAATCCCCGGAAAAACCACACTGAATGCTGGGGTTGTAATTTGACAAAATGTGAAACAGTTCAAGGGGTATAAATACTTCTCCCAGGCCTTGATTGAGGCAGTGAATTGAGATAAGGCCAAATTACTCAAGAACGTCCAGTCTTAATGCACGTACAGCAAATATAAGCTGACTTATCGGGAAAGTCACCAAAAAGGATAAGTTTAAAACCAGAACTCTAGTTATTCTCAGTCTGGTTTGCTACATAGATCTTCTCTCTCAAGGTTAAGTCGATTAAACTCCGCTAGGCATTTTAAGCTTGTACTTCAGAGGATGTTATTATGCGCAATAAAATATACACGTATGTTAGAGGAATATATGTAGGTTTCAGTCTTTAAGATCTCAGGAAGGATTACATCCAAGCATTCAGGGTGAGGACTTTGGCTTTAAGAAGTTAGTCTAAATATGCACAAATATGAAGCGCATATAAAAATTATGTCATCGAAAAAAATGGATATGAAAAAGTTGGATTAAATGAAAATGAAATAAATGGCTCGTAAAGTAATCAGTCACGACCAATGGCTGACCGAAAACCATTTCTTCTAATGAACGAAAACAAAACAAAAACTAAAGAAGAAATGTTTTCAAGTTTCACACGTCACATTTCATCTGTAACCAGACTTGTTTGAAAAGCAATAAGAGATATAAAAAGGAACTGAGACTTGGATTTGGAGGGCTTCACGGGGTAAGTTTCAAGTGTATCACTCCTAATGTGCAAGTCAATATAAAAATGCTACAAGTCGTACAACGCTTTTGTCAACGTGGCGTGTGTGAGGGCAGGCCAAGCCCCTCCCCTCCGTAGTTTGCTTAATAAGAAGGAGTTATGATATTGGCAGGCCAGCTTGCTCATCGCTGACGCAGTGCATAACCTCTACTGCACTGCATTTTCTGCTCCGGCTCTTCAGCTGCATCCTGTGTGAAGGAAGAGCAACTAATGGGAGTCCGCTTTCCTTTCTCTTATGGTCAAAGGATCTCCTCCATCCTTTACTAAGAAACACTGCTCCTTTGATTTTCATTCCTATGACTTCTGTTCATGTTCAACTAACCATCTGTGCAGGTGTGTCTCACTCGCTATCTGTCTCTAGCTCTGAGTCAGACCACTGCACTGGGCTCAGTCTCCCATGGCGCTGGGCGTACTCTATGACGGCAGTATAGCAAAAATAATACTGGTCCCAGGTCTGGATGCTGAAAGCCCTCTGTGTGCGCATCCTCCGCACCGTCTGATTAATATTTACAGTGCCTACGTCCTCCAGCTGTGACAGGCAGATGTCGAGTGTGCAGAACGTGCCTGAGGAAGAGGGAGGGAAGAAGAGATAAAGAAGCAACACTCAAAAGAAAACAAAACTAAATACAGGTAAAATTCATGATAGATATAAAAAATAGCTTAAAGGGTTAATGCATTTATACTTAAATTCACCACAGACTTAATATGTTAAAACTAATTCTAACGATGAGGAGCATAAACTAACCCAATCATGTGAAATTCATCATGACATGGCATCAACTTCCAGTTTCCTCTTAGCTTACTAAGTAACTGTAAGCGTTACTGGGTGAGACGACTTGGCAAAAGTAATGCATTTACCTGTACGTCCAATGCCAGCACTACAATGCACGACCACAGAAGGGCCCCCTGGAGGGCCCCTCCAGCTGGATCCCAGGCTTTGGACTGCTGCCCTCCTCCTTTCAAGTACATGCTCACGAAAGTCCAACATAGCAGAAGCACTTTTAGGCACCCCAAAGTCTGGCCAGCTGACATAGAGGTAATGACAAACTTCCCGTTTCTCTCCGGACTACGAAAAGACATCCAGTAGATGTAAAAAAAAAAAACCCCCCAAAAAAAAAAACAAACAAAAAAAACAGCTTTTAATATAATGGAGACAAATATACAAAAATCTATCTTACAAGCTCCTCAAAGCTGATGTAGATGTTGTGTTTTTTATCTTTAATAAATCATTATTGGCTTTAAATTTATCCAAGTCTCTGATTTACCTGTGTGTTGTAAAGTTCAAGATAGGAGAGTTTAAAGTCCTGAAACACCTGGGTGTGTGTGTTCTTAACCATGAAGTATCCATGCTGCTCAGTCCTACCCTCCTCAAGAGGCCAGTACTGACCACATTTGACACGTCCACGCTCCACAACCCTGAGAAAAACCAGGTTACAGGCTTTCCTATTATTTAACCCATCACTTCTGAGTCTTAATACACACTCCAGGAGTTTAATAACACACGAAGCAGCAGTAGACATTATAAAAACCTCACCTGGTGGTCATGACAATAATAAGTACCATCTGCTCCCACACCATCCGCCAGAAGTCCACAAATGTTTTTGGCAACGGACCTGAAGGCCAGAAAGTCATGGTGGTAAAAAAGGTTGCATGTAGCTGATAGAAGTTGGTTTTAATAATACACTTTCCACAACAGAATCAAAAGGTTTTGTTTTTGTTTAGTCCTTTAATCACTGCTAATTATATTTTTTTACAGTGGGCTATATTGTAGTGAGATTTTTTGGCCAAAAATATATTATTACAAAACACCAGGTAATTAACACCCATTTGAATCTCATCACTGATCTTCATTAAGCCACTATCCAGCAAACTGTAAAGAGACTCGCCTCTGCCCAAGGAAATGGTGCGTCACGTGATCAAATAAGCGTAATCTGATTGGCTAAAAGGCACTCGACTCAATCGACTGCTGATTGCTTTGGCTTGAGTCACCAGAAGGTCAACACATTTGCAGGCGAAGTTTTGCAGGTGAATTTCTGCAGGTGAATTTTTGCTGGAAATTTTTAAGTACAAAAAAAATTCACATACATAATTGCACAGGATAAAAATTCAGTGTTATAAATGTCTAAAAAATGTCTGATTCTAATGAGACTATTTTACTTCCATAGACAAGTAATATTTTGCCCAAAAGCCAAGTAGGTTTTGCAGTTTTAATGTTTTACTGGTGAGGACAAAATTACATTTTGGTGGATGACCCTTGTGCTAAGGTTTCAGGGTCAACATTTAGCTTCAGGAGGAAAAATGTTTAAAATATGACACAAAGGTTGAAGTGCTTTTCTGATTAGACCAATCCCAATACCAGAAATAGATTACATTAAAATGTAATGCATTATACAGCAACGGTCACTGCATTACAGAACCAAATCCCATCCTAGTCAACATTTGACCTTTCCTCTGTATTCTCAGTTTCTGTAGGGGATCACAGTGCAGAGAGACAGTTTAACTTAACAAATCACTAAATGTGTCTTTCTATGGCAGACTTTTCCAACTTGATGAACGCAGTTTCAAACAGGGCACGCGAACAATCTTGATAATGACAATGGCATTTCAGATCTGATTTAGCTACAAACGGGAACTACTCAACTTTTTAAGAAAGATTTATTAGCCCCAACTGGCAAGAGGAAAAGACTCAAGCAGCTTTTATTTTTTTAGAGCCACACACACACGCACACACACACATTACATCCACTGTAAACGGCAAGGAGTGCAGCTCTCTTTGCGGTTTCCAGAAGGCACATAACAGGCAGGTGATGAATAAACTCACCACGTAACAGGCAGTAATACAACAAGCAGCAGGAAGAACAAGCAATGAGCTTCTGTTATTCCAATGCTCCAGGTCACGTAACATAGGTTTTGAAACGAATAGAGAAACGAATAGAGCCATGATACAAAGTTCCCTCTGCTCATCATTTTAACCATCATGTTTCACCACCTTCATTTTAGCAAATTCAAGCTGCAGCTGTTCATGACTTAACCAAAGCTTCTTTCACTGCCCCCACTGCTGACGGTAGTGCTAGTCTAAAAACAACAAACCAAATTTAACTTTAATGTTTGTGTTTTTTTAAAGCACTTATTAATTTAATACATTTACTGTTGAATAAAATAAAATTAAAACATATCACTGTTTGTTTCCCTTAATGTAAAAATAATAAATGGTGAATTCCAAGCCAAGCTGTGGTCCAAACTGTGCTTTCTGTGTACAGTTGATCCCTAATGTTCATCTGACCAACACTCACTGCTGTCACTGGGTTATATTACATCAGTCGCCAACACAGGTTGGCATTCCTTTAATATTAGACTAGAATTTCTATGACAAAACTGGCATGAAGAAAACCAAACATAGTTTCTAACCTTGAGTAGCGATGTAGGCATTGCTTCTCTTGTACCCATCCATGAAACTGGCGTTTATATAATCTGATGTCTGCAAAACAAACCAGATAAGTCAGGGTTACAACCTACAGCCTCTTGCAGGGGTATATATTTTAAATGTCTTATAATACGGAGTAGACAAACAGACTCGTAGACTGATGTGACAAACAGCTATACCAGAGTCTGAAGCGCCTTACAAAAACGTGTTACAAACACACACTTCAAAGTATTTTACTGGGATATTATGTGAGAGGACAACACAAAGTAGACTGTAATTCTGAAGCAGAAGGAAAATTATATGTGACTGTCAAAATACTCAAAGAATCTAAAAAGGTCTGATGTCGTCGTACTCGTCGTCTTCAGCTTTATCCGGGACCGGGTCGCATAGGGCAGCGGACTCCGCAGAGACACCCAGATGTCCCTCTCCCCAGACACCTTGGAGGAGCTGGAGGGCTCCTCCGTGGGGAGCCCAAGGCGTTCCCAGGCCAGCCAACAGACAATGTCGCTCCAGCGTGTCCTGGGCATCCAGTATAGATGCCCGAGCCACCTCAACTGGCTCCTCTCGATGTGGACGAGCAGCGGCTCTACTCCGAGCCCCTCCCGATCTAAGGGAGTGCCCGGCCACCCTACGGAGGAAGCTCATTTCAGCTGCTTGTATCCGGGATCTCGTTCTTTCGGTCATGACCCAAAGTTCAAGGCCATAGGTGAGGGTAGGAATGTAGAGTAGGTAAATCGAGAGCTTCGCTTTTCGCCTCAGCTCTCTTTTCACCCCAATGGACCGGCACAATGACCCCATTACTGCAGCAGCCACACCGATCCGTCTGTCGATCTCCCGCTCCATTCTTCCCTCACTCGTGAACAAGACCCCGAGATACTCCTTCACTTGAGGCAAGAACTCCCCTCCAACCTGAAGAGAGCGAGCCACCCTTTTCCGGTCGAGAACCATGGCCTCTGACTTGGAGGAGCTGATCTTCATCCCAGCCACTCCACACTCGGCTGCGAACCGCCCCAGCGCATGCTGTAGGTCTTGGCTACAGGGGGCCAGCAGGACCACGCCATCCGCAAAAAGAAGAGACGAAATCCACTGCGCCCAAACCAGACCCTCTCCGGCCCTTGGCTGCGCCGAAAAATCCTGTCCATAAAAGTTATGAACAGGACCGGTGACAAAGGGCAGCCCTGATGGAGTCCAACATGCACCGGGAACAGGTCCGACTTAATGCCAGCGATGCGGACCAAACTCTTGCTCCGCTTGCACAGAGGCCGGATGGCCCCTAATAAAGGGCCCCCGATTCCATACTCCTGGAGCATCCCCCACAGGGCACCAGGAGGGACACAATCGAATGCCTTCTCCAGGTTGACAAAACACATGTGGACCGGTTGGGCAACTCCCACGAGCCCTCGAGTACCCTGTAGAGGGTATAGAGCTGGTCCAGTGTTCCACGGCCGGGACGAAAACCGCAGTGCTCCTCCTGAAGCCGAGCTTCTACTATCGACCGGACTCTCCTCTCCAATACCCTGGCGTAGGCCTTACCCGGGAGGTTGAGGAGTGTGATCCCCCTGTAGTTGGAACACACCCTCTGGTCACCCTTCTTATGAAGGGGGACCACCACTCCAGTCTGCCAGTCCAGAGGCACTGTCCCCGACCGCCATGCAATGTTGAAGAGGCGTGTCAACCATGACAGCCCTAGAACATCCAATGACTTGAGGTACTCAGGGCGGATCTCATCCACCCCCGAAGCCCTGCCACTGCGGAGCTTTTTAACCACCTTGGTGACTTCAGCCTGGGTAATGAAAGAGTCCAACCCCAAGTCCCCAGCCTCTGTTTCCACCAGGGAATGCGTGATGGCAGGATTGAGGAGATCCTCGAAGTGCTCCTTCCACCGCCCGATAACGTCCCCAGTCGAGGTCAGCAGCCTCTCACCCCCACTGTAAACAGTGTTGGCGAAGCACTGCTTTCCCCTCCTGAGGCGCCGGACGGTTGGCCAGAATCGCTTCGAGACCAGTCGGTAGTCCTTCTCCATGGCCTCACCGAACTCCTCCCAGGCCCGGGTTTTTGCCTCTGCCACAGGCCGGGCCGCGGCACGCTTGGCCGCAAGGTACCCGTCAGCCGCCTCAGGAGTCCCACAAGACAACCACAGCTGATAGGACTCCTTCTTCAGCTTGACAGCGTCCCTTACTGCCGGTGTCCACCAACCGGGTTCGGGGATTGCCGCCGCGACAGGCACCACAGACCTTACGGCCGCAGCTACGGGCAGCAGCATCGACAATAGATGCAGGGAAAATGGTCCACTCGGACTCTGTGTCTCCAACATCCCCCGGAATCTAGTCAAAGCTCTCCCGGAGGTGGGAATTGAATACGTCCCTGGCCGGGGCCTCTGCCAGACATTCCCAGCAGACCCTCACTATGCGCTTGGGCCTGCCAAGTCCGGCTTTCTCCTCTTCCAGCGGATCCAACTCATCACCAGGTGGTGATCAGTGGACAGCTCAGCCCCTCTCTTCACCCGAGTGTCCAAAACATGCGGCCGAAGGTCTGATGATACGACGACAAAGTCGATCATCGACCTCCTGCCTAGGGTGTCCTGGTGACAAGTGCACTGATGGACACTCTTATGCTTGAACATGGTGTTCATTATGGACAATCCGTGACTAGCACAGAAGTCCAATAACGAAACACCACTCAGATTCAGATCTGGGAGGCCATTCCTCCCGATCACGCCTCTCCAGGTGTCACTGTCGTTTCCCACGTGGGCGTTGAAGTCCCCCTGCAGAATAATGGAGTCCCCGGGAGGGGCACTATCCAGCACCCCCGACAGGGACGCCAAGAAGGCCGGGTACTCCGCACTACCGCCCGGTCCGTAGGCCGAAACGACAGTCAGAGACCTATCCCCAACCCGAAGGCGCAAGGATGCGACCCTCTCATCCACTGGGGCAAACACCATCACGAGACGGCTGAGCTGGGGGGCAACAAGCAAACCCACCCCAGACGGCCGCCTCTCCCCGTGGGCCACTCCAGAGCAGAATGGAGATGGGTTCCAGACCCTACGTTGTGCGTGGAGGTGAGCCCGACTATTTCTAGTCGATATCTCTCGACCTCCTGCACAAGCTCAACTAACAACTGTTAGTTGAGCAGTCTATAAGGGATTTAGAGACTTTTTGGCAGTTTGCAATAAGCCTTGTTGGGGAGACAGTAGAAAAAGCTGCTCTGGTTAGATGACACTTCACACCACCCTTAACAAATAGTCCCCTTGGTGAAACGTGGTGGCAGCATTATGCTATGGGGATGCAATTCCTCAGCAGAGCCAGGGAAAGTGGTCAGAGTTGATGGGAAGATGGATGAAGCTAAACACGGGACACGAGGCTACTAAACACTTAAAACTGGGGCGGAGGTTCACCTTCTAGTATGTCGGTCCGAAACACACAGTCTCGGTTGCATGTGTTAGACAGGCCGAGTCAATGTCCAGACTAAATCCAAATGAGAATCTGTGGCAAGGCTTCAAAATGGATGTTCACAGACGTCTATAGCAGAGCAAAGCTGGAAGAGACACCCCTAAAGACTTGCTGGTGTAATTCCAGTGAGAAGTACAGAGTAATCAGGGACTGAATTCAAACTTTTCTGGGTCTTATATGTAAAAAATAGAAAAATCTTCATTTTTTTATTTTAAAACTTTACAATGATGCACTACTTTGTGTGCTCACACATAAAATACCAATAAAATATAATAAAGTCTGTGGTGGTGACCAGGCAAAATGTGAAAAGGTTAAGGGTCATTAATATTATAAAAGCTATATATAATTTTTTATTTGAAATATCTGCAGATTCTGTCAGAGTCTTAACTCACATGTATAAATCAGAAAATCAAATAGGAAACTATTAGGTCAGAGATAACAAAAAGGACAGGAGTATTACCTCGTCTTCATCACATAGCTGACAGAGCCTGACCCTTGACTGGTCCAGGCACAGGACATCACTGTAGCGGTTCTTAATCTGATTTGACATTTTCCTGCAAAGACAGTTTAAGTTTAGACTGAGGTTATATGGACTAGTGCGGACTTGCCTGTCTGGATAGTTTTCTGAAACCAGCAGAGCTAGAGACACACAGCAGTGAACGGATCAAGTCTTACCTAGAATAGTCGAAGGTGCCTGCTGGAGGCTCCTTACGGATGTCCTCGTACTCCTGATAGATCCCCTTTTTCTTCTTTCTCTTCACATACTCCACTAGCTCATGCACAGTCATACCTCCCTGGTCCGGTGTGTGAACAGATACTTCCGTGTAACGATTCTCGTCATCGTCATCTGGACCCCATGATGAAGAAAGAGGTGGAGACTGCGATGAAGGCTGGTTGGGTGGGCGAGGCAGAGCTTTCTGAGGCAACGGAGGCACCACTTCCTGCTCTTCCTCATCCTCCTCCTCCTCCTTCAGAACCTCATTCCGAGAGCTGTTGGCAGGGGTTGTTGCATCGCCAGCTGCTGTGTTGTCATCAGCTTTCTGCGATAACGGCGTGTTGGGGGGAGTGTCTGACTGGGGAGGAGCTCGGTAGCCACGACCATTCACGTTTGAATTGGGACCGCCAACACCTGTGTTGGCTACGCCCAAAGCTGAACCATTCCAGTGCTGGTGGTTCCCCTGGGACTTGTCTGTGCCAGAGTTGGAGCCTTGTTGGTACTGTCCTGGGCCTCGAGTCCTGCCCTCCACACCAGCCACGTGGTTCTTAGGGTTAGCATTGTCGTCATCATAGCAGTTGGCATTAGCCACGGCTCGTTCAGTACCCTGGTGGGTGTGGGAAGGCACTGTACCAATGCTTGTGTGGCTATTGTCCAAGCTGTAAGAGCGCAACAAGCTTCCCACACAATCATGTGTGTCATGTTCTTGTGTGTCACCCTGAACAAAGCTGGTTTGCATGTTTACACAGGACTGGATCCAGGCCACGTGGCTGTACTGGGACGTCCCACCAAGATGTTCAGGGAGGGAGGAGACTGGGATATGACTGACCAACTCGTTAGCTCTCACTGTTGATACCTGGGAAAAGAATAATGCTACATAAACAACTACCACCTGACCCTGACTGTGAACCCAGGACAATATATGGACATACCCGTTCCCTCAACTTTTCTCTGACAAAAAGGCGAAGAACTGCGAACGGCGCTCGAAACCAAAGTGGGGAGGACACAATGAAGACACATTTTAATCGAGCAGGAAATGCCCCCTGGGGAATGCAAGGAAACACACAAAATAATAAAAAGAGCTTCTTATTAAAAAACACACACAAATGTATAAATAAACACAAGGGGGTGCGTATTTACCTTGAGCAAATTCAGAATCTTTACACAGAGCTCATAGTCGAAATTTCCATAACTTGAGTTTGTCATATCATAAATAAATATGAGTCCGTCTCGTTGAGTTTGCACACTGCAAAGAAATTCACAATTTCACATGAAAACAAGAGCAAGACTGAAAAAGTTGGACTAGGCATCAATGAAGTCATTTTAAATTATTTGAATAAAAATGACATAGGCCTTTGCTGTTACACTAGATGTGTTTATATTTCCTCGCAATAGTATTTATAACCCATGATTCCCTGTTCCTTTGACATTTTTCTCACAAACTTGGATATTTTGTGCTACAGACCAACACAAAGTAACACATAACTCAGGCGGAAGCAAAATGATACATGATTAAAATTTTTTTTTTAAACAAAGAAAATTCTGAAAGATATGGGATGCATTTTTATATATCCCTCTTTAGTCTAACACCCCTATATAAAACTCCTGGGCACCGCATGGTGTAGCGCTGAAGCTGGAGGCAAAGTGTTCTCAATGTAGCTGTAACAAACTACATACAGAAGTCACCTAATTAATCAAATAGAGCCCATCTGTATGTAATTTAATCTTGATATAACAAACATCATTGAAGAACAGAGTAGGGCTGTGCTGTATGTTAAGTATGACGTTCAGTTATAAAGTTGGCAAAAAATCACAAAACAGCATCGCTGTAAGAAAGAAAAAACATTTATTTCCTTACTGTTACTGTTTTGGCATACTCCGATTTGCAAGTATGCTTTTATTTTTTAACGTCTAATTACTGATGCCCACTTCACAGACTGAACCCACATGCTTAGTGGGATTGTGTTTGGAAAATATCCTGTGATCGACAGCACAAGTGAACAAAACTGCAAAGTTTTTCAATGGGACAGCAGTGAAATGACCTGCCCACATGGAGACAGCAGCAGAAAACCTGTTGGAGGCCGCAAAAGACTTGAGAGCAGAGAACAATGACCCTAAACATACAGCTAGAGTTACAGTGGAACAGTTTAGATCGAAGCATATTCGTGTGTTACAATTGTCCAGTGGAAATCCAGACCTTAATCCAACTGAGAATCTGTGGCAATAATTTACAATCAGCGTTCACACACACGCTCCCTCCAATCTGACTGAACTGGAGCTATTTTGCTGAGGTAAGCAAATATTTCAGTGAGTTGTGCAAAGCTAGTAGAGACATGCTCCAAATGACTTGAAGGTAAAACTGTAGAAAAAAGTTGGTTCTACAAAATGTTGATCTACAGGGGCTGAAAACAAGTCAGGACCACACTTTTAAGATTTTTAAATTGGGTTAGGGTTACCAGGACAGCTCTCAGTAATTTGAAATCAAATAAATAAAACTTATACAGCTATCTGAAAGAGGTGAAAAAGGATAAGATCAGTAAGGCCAGGGCCTAATTATTTAAATTCTCCTCAGTAAAAAAAACAACATCTTAATCTGGATTTTATTGATTGCCTGATATCAGGATGTCGTAAGGTTGAGAGAATATTTTTCATATGTAGTTTGGTGTTTGTGGTAAAATTACTCCTGCAAAGCGTCCTTAAATGTGCATCACTTCTTTATTTAAAGATTTTTTGGCCCAAGTGGGCTTTATTGTACAGTAATCAGACAGGACGTAGGGCTGAGAGAGAAGGGGAAGACATGCAGCAAATGACCCGAGACCAGGAATCGAACCCAGGACAACCACCTGTAGGACTATGGTGCGCCTCCCTATGGTGAGCCTATTCTAAAACTTCTGCATGTGAGCCGTCAGCCTTGTTAATGCCGTATTTTTTTTATTAAAATCTGTGTGCTGATGCTGAGCTTTGAAGATCTCACATTATTTGCTCTGTTTCCTCACATCCTGTCTGTTAAAAGAACACATGTAGGCTTATAAACTGCCGGTAACCAAAATCACTCCACATACATGAATCTGATCCTTGTCGATGTCCAAATAAAATGTTGTTCAAGTATCTGGTGTTACAGACACATCTGTGACCTGGCTACTTGTTTTTTTTTTTTTTGCATGGAAAGCAGGAGGCTGAGATGTGATCACTCAGGACGGATGTTACTGCCAGATGTTAAGGGTCGCTGTTAGGGTGGTATATTTAACAATCGGATCAGCAAGCAGACATGTTTATAACAGATCTGAACAGGTCTTTCATTCAACTTCACAACAGTGCTTTACCTCTCTATGGCTTTATCCAGCTGATAGATGATGGCCTGCAGAACAGCTTTGTGGGTGGTGATGTCTCGTCGATGGAGGCGAGCAGTGAACAGTGCTAGAGCAGCACCCTTAGCGTCTCGGCCAGGCTGGTGTGAACCATCAACAGGTCATTGAAAAACAAGAAGGATCCAAACAAAAACAGCACACATTAATTAAGTTAAACTGATGTCGTTGCTCTCTACATGTTAAATCACATCTGCACACAACATCCACAACGTCCTCAAAATGCTTGTTCTTTTTTTATATTAATGTATAACAATATGAAGACAAACTCAAGATCCTTTGTATTGTTGCCAGCAGCTGCATTAGTACTGACCAGGACTGTAAATTTGCCACTCAGCAGCTCAGAGCGGAGGGGCTCCTCGTCTGGGTTTATATTGATGATGCCCTCTTTGATCCGGGTATTCTAATCACAACACAGGATGGACAGTCATTAGCATTCATGTCATTTATTTTTTGCGGCAGTCATTTAAAGATGAGAAAAGCAATTAGAAATGTGTTGAACAGAAGTAGCTTCAAACATGAAAACAAGGCTGAGAAATATAATGTACTAAAGGGTTAAGATCTAATGCTGAAGATTCTAGGGCCTCAAATCAGGGATTCAAAAGGGAGCTAGTAAATATTTAAGGAAAGCAAACGCTATTCACAGCACAAACACTAAAATGCTATAAATAGGTCTGCTACCACATATTAGACTCAAACTAGCAGTGCAGCAGACAACTACAAGGCTTTGTTTTTCACAGGAAAGGATTTTTCTCTGGTTGCCAGAATTTGAACTACACTCTGAATACACAGATTTAGAAAAACTGGATTTGGTGTGTGAACAGCATTATAACCATCAGAGGGCTGCACAGCACCTCAGAGACTGGACATCTAAGGACTGAAGGACCTAGAACCCTGGTCATTAAAAGTCTGCATCCGCATGTAGTCAAGGTTCCACAGCAACGAGTAGAGCCAACATCCCACAGCGGAGGTTTAAGGGATTGTGCAGAAACCAGAGGAGACTGGAGTTAAAGGACTAACAACAGTAAACAAATTGGTTCATAGGATGATTTGGGGCAGAACCGTTGCAGATTGCCAGAATTACCACAAATAGGACTGTGACAATCTAGTAGCACAATTTACAAAACAGAGTTAGTGGATAAACATTTCTATTTTTCTGCAAGGAGTCGCAAATCTATGCAGTTTAGCCCTTTTAAAACCAACCAGTCAATTTAGTGCAGTTCATGTGAGCTACTGAGATCTGCTGATCAGAGTCTAAATGGACCAAACTACAGTTTGCCGGAACACAAAGCAAAGCTCATTTCTTCTGAAATGGACAATCATCACATTATACATGAGTTGTGGTTAAAAGTCATTGAATTAGACGAATAGTTTCTCAGTATTGTTAAACAGACTTCAAACAATCTTTACTGGCATATAGGTTCTGAACTAATAACAGCACATATCATTTTACCATAACATGCAGGCTATGTCCACACAGGCACAGATATTCTGCTGTTTGTAACACGTTTTTGGGGAGAAAGACTAGGATTTCTTAGAGAAAATGGCACACAATGTCAAACATTCTGTGAATGAAATAAAAAAAAATCTGCTTTTCTATTGTTTTTATTGGTGTATTTTCATTCAATAATCAAGCACAATTAAGTAAATACGGGGCCAGACATGACAGCGAAACAAAACACTGCCATACCTTGTATGCCTGAAACAGATCGATGGCCCTAGAGACGTCAAACTTGCGGGCCATAAGGAACTTAACAGCGGTAGGCTGGGAGACGAGCCCAGCACTGTGGGGGAGCTCCCTGCTCCTCACTTCTCTCAGGAACTCCTCCACAGCCTGACAAACATGAGAAACAGAAAAGGTCAACGATTAACAGCGTCAATAGAAGTATATTATCCATTAGGATCGGGAATGAATTAAAGTTGGCAATTGAAGCAAAGCGGGAGTAGAAAATAGAGGATGAAATCTAAACGGTGGGTGGAGGGTAGCGTTATAAACAGATCAGCCTCTAGATCTCTAGCTAAAGTTACATGTATGTACGATACAGATAGCAGCTAGTATGACAACAGACAACACTCAGCCTGTCGTTTCCAGAGTAGGGCGTATTGATCCTCCAATCATGAAGCCAGAAAGAGCTTCACTGAACACAATCTGTCACAGGCAACACTAACAGAAGGATGTCTTGTTGAATCTAGAGCATATCGACGGCCCATTTTGGCACGAATGACAACTCTTAAAAGCAACTTAAATTCCAAACCTTCTGGTCAAATTTAATTCTAAATTAAGGATTGATAAAGAGTTGCTCTGATTGAACATTTGCTCCATGTCATCGCTGAGAAAAAGCAGGCAGCCATTCTAAATAGTCTGATAGATTAGACAAGAAAATTCTAGGTCTATAGAAACAAAATATTTTGTGGCAGAAGTACTAATGCTAGTTGTTCTGCCTCTAATGGCCAAGATATCCTTCATATAAAAGCAATGATCATCTGTTCAGTACAAAAAGAGTACAAATAGATTAATGCAATAAAAAAACTATTCTCTACCCACTTTAAAGTACAAATATTAGCAGAAGTATAAGGAAATAGAAGTCTGAAAGTCTGTGAAGACTGTGACAGTTAAAACACTCTTCTCAGTGAGAAGAGTGGTCGTCTTGCAATCTGAGGGTTGTGGGTTCGATTCCAACTTCCTCCTACCACATGTTGATGTGCCCCTGGGCAAGGCACTTAACCTGAATTTGCCTACCGATCTGCGTGTCGTGTATGAATGTGTGCGCGTCAGTGAGTGCGTCTGGGTGAATGTGGCGCTTTGAGCGATCAGTATGACTGGAAAGGCGCTATATAAGTTCAGTGCATTTAGCTTAGAGACTTTTGTTTTTGCCAGTTTTGGTATACGAGCCACAATCTATCTTAAAAGTTAATTTCGAAGAAAAGCAACAAGATTTAATTTTACATAAAACAATAATGCTCTACCTATTCGGCTGGGTCAAGGACTGAAATGCTGGATCAGAACCTCAGATCAGACACTGGCTTCAGTCCAGTGTTTTTCACCTGTAAAAACCTTTACCATTAAAAGGTTACTAAACACAATTTCCTCTAAAAGGAAGGGAAAGACCTGCCAAGCCCAAAAATGTATACTAGTCGTTTTCAAAAAGCCGAGGTAGCAATAAATGTCTATACAAATTAGACCCATTATAATTTACATTTTGTGGCCTCCGGCTACTAAAGCAAAGACTAGAATGTTTGTATAATGTGTGTGTGTGTGTGTGTGTGTGTGTGTGTGTGTGTGTACATGTAATTTAAAACAGAGCGAGTCTTTGTTTCGTTTTGATGTTAGTGCTGGTTTCCTTCATCCAATTTTTACATGTAAAAAAATAAAACTGGAAATTATTTGTTGCTTAACTTAAATCAAGCTATTCACCATTTAAAAAGTTCTATACACATTTTTTAAATAATGTGTTTGTCACTTTATTAGTTAAACGGACTGGTAAATATTTTCCAGGAAATACAGACTGATCAGAATACTAAACCAAGTCTTTAAATGAGCCAATAACAGACCTGTGCTAAATGTTGTTTGGCAGTAACCTTGATTTTTAGATGTAGAACATTTTGTGGCACTGCTCTTGCTCTTTATTTAAAGGTCTGTTGTTCTCACAGTTTTGCTCCAGGATAGTTTCAAGAGATGTTTGACCACATAAATAAAAGTGTGGCTTTTGTTCTATGAACTCTTGCACCGGATATGAGTAAACAGTAGATATCAACATTAGAATGAAAAAACAATCAACAGAAGAACTCAGTTTACTGAAAAAGATTTCTGAATTGTATAGGTCTGCTTTCACGTTCAGGAAAAGAAACGTAATCCCTGGCTCGACATGTCGTGGAATAATTCTCACCCTGAACTATGAGCCACATATAGCACAAGCAGAGTGATTTGATATTCTCTGCTTTGTGAAAGAATAACCAACGTCAGTGCTGTAAAGAGGAGAGCCTATTTTCCTACTGTAAACATCAGGACCAGGATGCTCTCCAGCATTCACAGGACGATCAAACAGGGCAACATGTTCTATATACTTCAGAAATAGCTCAGCGGTCATTAAGTGAATTCATGCCACAGGTAATGAGAGATGATCTTGGCCATAAACATTTGGGAAGCTTAGGGAAAACTGAGCAGTAATCCCGCTATTTGTAACGATGACGAGCAATCAAAAACAACACTGATATCTCAGACTCATTGTGGCTTCTGACATGTGGCGACAATGTCAATACCAAGAACTTCAAAAGAAAGCGATAGCAACAACAACTCTAGGAACCCGAGTATCATTTCGGTGAATTCATGATAGTACATCCGACACACAGAGTGCCGCTTGGTAAAGTGGGTTTGGGTCTGTTTCCAGTCTGTCGCTGTATACGTTAAAATTTTACAATTAAAGCCAACAATTGTTTATAATTTCAAAATTTAGAATGTAGTCCCTAGAAATGTTTAAACTCCACCAAAGCAGCTGTCGAGGAGATTCCAGGCAAGTCAACAATAGCTGTTAGCTTTAGGCTAAAGGCTAGGTTACATGTGGTAGCTGAATCTGTACATTAACAAACATAAAGCACACCTACACACGCTTATTGTTAAATGCATAAGTTAAAATGTTACGTCAGTATATGCATTATGAACACATGCATTTGGGTCACGCCAACTTAGGGTTATAAAGCATACAGACACAGTACCGGCTAATTTCTCCCCTTTACTATAAGAAAACGCCATCGGGCTAACACAAATGCTAACTCCTGTCAGTCACACGGGAGACAGTAGTGTAGGAGAGCGAACAGACGGCCCGCAACTATTTATCACTCTATTATTCCCAGAACCAATTACTTGATACGACATATTTTTAAATGCTGTCGGTTGGAGATACAACTGATGATGATAGGTATAACACGCCGAATATGAAACGGAGACAATGGAAAAAGATCGCAAAGAAACCCTTACCAGCTGCTCCTGAGTTGTCAAGGCCTCCGCCATCTTGAAGCCTCCGCAACGTCGCAACGGGCGCGCCCACCGGCCGCTCGTTCACGCCCAGAGTCAGACAAACGAGGCTCCGCCTGGCCTGGACTGTGTGCATTTACTGGCAGTCTACTTAGGACCATTTTCCAACAGCGCATCGAGTCGATTAGAGATTATGAAAAACAGCGAGTCAAAAGTAATATCTTTTATTGACTTCTACGCAGCAACTCGACAGCAAATAAGTAGTGCAAATCGAAGCAAGAATGTCAGAGCATTACCTACCCTGGTTTATTTTTTCAACAATGTTTTTTTTAGTCTATGGAGTCTACCAGACATTTGCGTATTTTTAAAATATTTTAAAATGCATTTATCCACAGATGCTGTTTATGATCTTTTGCCTTCATAAATTATATAATATAATATAAAATTATATATTTTTTTACACGACCACTGGTTGGCGTGCAGTTTCGAATATCCCTAGTTTATTATACACGGTAGCGATTCAAATGAAAATATTTTATTGTTTAATAAAAGTACAAATATAAAATAAAATCATATAATATAATGTTCTTTGACATTGTTGGTTCACATGATTTCAAAGTATCGATCATGCTCGTTTTATTATGGCGGTTGAGTTTGTAACGTTTGGTCCGCATTTATTAACATTAGACATTTGTTTGCGGAACCGTTGTAAGGAGCAGCCATGATTCAGTCGGACAGCTTTAGTGGAACACAGGGATGACACTCCGGCGGTAATTTTAATTTAATGTTTTTTAGCTAGCGGAGCGTTTATACTTAGCAACCAAAACAAATAACTAGATAGCGGTGCGTGTTCATGTCTCTTTCAACTGTTGTTGAAACAGAGGCATAAAGAGGCAGTTTATAATTACAGTTTATACATTACTTAGGCGTGTGTCATGTTAGTTATGAAATCTTCAAAATGACCTCGGGTCCCCTGAAAAAGAAAAGTTACCTGGGACTGTACCAGATCAAGAAGAAGACAAGGTACGTTCAGATCGCTGTACTGTTGAATTCTGGTTCTTATTGCTGCCTTGTAGTGTTATACAAACAACATGTCTGTTAAAATAAAGCTTTATTTCTAAACACAGCATCCAAGGCAACAATGAGCCACCAGGAGGAGGAAGGCTGCTGCAGAAAACTTCAGGCCAAATAAATAGAGCACAGAGCATTAGCAAAGATAGCCTCATGGTGAGTGACGTGCCTTATTTTCTCTGCCATCTCTTTAACTGTTTTTGGTCGAACCTGACCAGGAAGGCACATAATATTTCTTTTTGTCAGGGTGGAGGAGCTCCACTTCCATTGGGTGAATCCACTTTAGCTCTTGATGAAGAGATGCTACAGGTTCTGGATGCTGTTGATCTTTCGAAGGGCGAAGTTAAAATGGATGTTAAGAGAAAACAGAATTCAGATGCATTTCATCTTCCACGACCCACTACACAGACTGCACACAGTGAGATGGAGGGAAACTCTGCAAAGATGAAGGACAGGGAATGGGATTCTCTTCCTCACACAAACGGGGGGGATAATCCTCAGCAGAGAGGCTGTAAATCTCGAGGGGACTCTAACAGACCTGGATGGAGAGCGGACTGCAAAGACCTGGCTCAGAAGCTTCTCTTTGGTGAGGACTCTGGTGAAGTTGACCTTTCTCAGAGAAACCAACAGAATAACCATTCAAATGATGTTCCTGCCTCTGTCAGCGCTCTTCTCTGTAAAGAAACACACAATGGTCAAAAAGCAGGCAGTCCTGGCAAGTAAGTCTTAGCGGAGAGACCATTCTGCTTTGGCTTTATTTTAGTCTTCTCCATGACATCCCCTACTCTCTTGTGTTTAAATATAGGCAGGAGCCTAGAAGACGTAGATCTCCTCCACCTGATTACAAAGATAACTCCAGCAAGAACTCCAATCCGCCTCTGGATGTATCTACGGACTATATTTTATTCAGCCCCACCTGTCTTGCAGCAGCTAGGCAGAGGACCAACCTTCCACATTCGTTACAGAATCAATCTGCCTCTGTGCTCACGGCGCCCAGCGGCCTGGAACTCAGCACTCTGAGCAACACACTTCCTCCCCCAGGTCAGGTGAATTTTATGTCTTACTTTATTCATCTGTTTTTGACCTTTTTTTTTTACATTGAACTAGGGCTGAAACAATTTATCGTGATTAATAGATTATTGAAATAATCTTCAACTAATTTAGTAATAGAATAATCGTTAACTGGAGTGTACAGACTCTAAAACATGCCATTTGCTGACAGAACAATCCACTCAGAGCAGTAGTTAGGCCAAAATTGTACAAAGAACATACATTTTGCATTTTAGATGAAAAACCTTTTTTGTCTGTAAATATGCTCTATCCAAAACTCCCCAAGTGGCAAAGTTTTAGCTTCACCTAGTTCCAATTTTGAAAAAAATATCCCATTAAACACCTTTTGCTATCCAATTATTAATTGATTAATCGAAAAAAATAGTCAGCAGATTAATCGATCTGCAAAATAATCCAGTCCTATATGGGACCAGGCTATATTATCATTAAGGTGTAAGAAAATGAATGAGAGACACTGTGTTGTAATACAGTGCCTTGAAGAAGTATTCATACCCCTTGAACTTTTCCACGTTTTGACACGTTACATTCACAAACTTCATATACATATATGTTTGCCCAGCAGAGAACGAGAAGCTGGCCAGAGTTGATGTGAAGATGGTTGATGCTAAATACAGGGCAATAATAGGGCAATAAACAATCTATTGCCAAAAACCACTGCAATAGATTACTAATTACTAATTTGGGGTGCACTGATTGCAGTTCAAGCCGATCACTGATAACTGATCCGCCTGACCTGCCGTTTCCCACTTTGGCCGATACTGATTTTTATTTATTTATAACTGAGACTTTCATGTGTTATAAGGTCATTTATTATTACTATTAGGGGTGCGCCGATCGAACGGCCAGCTAATACTAATACCTAAAACTTTATACTAATACTAATACATTTTAATCATCACTTTTATTATCGCAGTAAATGTAACAAAATAAACCTGAGAACAAAATGAACCTGGAGTTTTAAGAGCAGAGCACCACTTTGCTGACTCAGTCCTTAAGACTCCTTTGAATAGTATAAATCAATATCATGCAGTGACAGTTTTGAACTCTTCCACAGGCGTTGCGTTGTGTGCTCCTGAGCAGCAGGCTGAGAAGCTGCTGTTATCCAGCTGGGGCTTACCGAAGCCTGTTCTAGAGCGCTACCAGAAACACGGAGTCACTCAGATGTTTGAATGGCAGGCTCAGTGCCTCATTGTTGGACATGTGCTGCATGGGGGAAACCTTGTGTACTCGGGTGAGGGTAGCAATATTTCTCTTCATTGTAACTCCCAGACCGTGGCACCGTTTTCTCATTTTATTTCGCCATATATTTGTTTTCATATGAAGCACCCACCAGCGCTGGCAAAACTCTGGTTTCAGAGCTGCTGATCCTAAAGCGCGTGCTGGAGACGAAAAGAAAAGCACTTTTCATTCTGCCATTTGTTTCTGTGGCCAAAGAAAAGATGCATTACCTTCAGGTGAGGGGGAGAGAAAACAAATGCATGCACGTTATTTTTTTCAGATAGTATGTTTGTTTTTTTTTTTTGTTTTTTTGTGTTCAGATCTGACTTTATTTGTTTCTGTTATTCTGCAGAGCGTGTTTCAAGAGGCTGGGGTTCGTGTGGAGGGCTACATGGGGAGCACTTCAGCTACAGGAGGGTTCACCACACTGGACGTGGCTGTTTGCACCATAGAAAAAGCCAATTCTTTAATTAACAGACTGATTGAAGAAAATAATATGGGTCTCCTAGGTAATATTTATTATAGATAGTTTTAAAATATTAAAAGTCACGCAAACTGCAGATTTTCACCACGTTTAGAGTTTAATTCCTCAGCATACAATTATTTACTTGCAATTTAAATTTTACACTTTAAAGAATTAAAAGACATCAGTATTGATTCATAACTAAAAACAACAGGCTGAAACAAAGTACAAAGTCTCATTTTTGCAGGTCTAATTGTAGATATTCATCATCACTGCATCACAGGAAACGACTTAATATTGAAATTAAATTAATTAAAGGATGATTTTTTTTATTCCGCAAGGCATGGTGGTGGTCGATGAGCTACATATGGTTGGAGATCCTGGAAGAGGATACCTGCTGGAACTGCTCTTAACCAAAATCCGCTATATCGCACAGAAGCAGAACACATCAGGGTCTGTGTCTTCCACTTTGTCTTTTTAAACCTTTTTCTTTATGTCCAGTTTTTAAGACTCCCATGTTAACTGGTCCTTCTACAGGTCTCTTTCAGAGGGCGTACAGATCATCGGTATGAGTGCAACTTTGCCAAATCTCTCTCTGCTGGCTAGTTGGTTGGGTGCAGATTTATACCAAACAGACTACAGGCCTGTACCCCTGCAAGAACATCTCAAAGTGGGATGTAACATATATGACAAAAGCCTTTCTGTGGTCCGACAGTTCGCCCCTGCTCTCAATATTAAGGTAACGTGGCTGGAATGGACGCTGCAATATATAAAAGAAACTTTTTTCCAAAGGGAGTAGAACGTTTTGGACCGTTCAGATTGAATACCATAAACAACAGAATTGAGCACAAATGTTTCACATTTAATCAAAATAGCAAAGAGGAACATCAGATTTTGTTAGTAGGAATATGTTTTTGTGAAATTCAGAGAAAGTGGTCTATTTTTAATGTAAAAGTCGATCAGCCACTGACTGAAATCAGCATACTTTCCTCTGATCTGATATTTAATTCATGATCAGAAGGTCAAATGCTGACAAATTTGAATTTTTATCAAAACTGAAAACTCCCAGCTTGTTTTCTGTCTGTAAACACATCAATGAGCAGCGTGTCCGATGATGCACTTTCTTCAAAGTTGAGTAAAAATCTGATTTTTAGGAACTTGGAAAATAAATGGAAACAATTTTATTTAAAATTTTCTGTTCTGTAAATGAGGTTTAAAACTGCTTGCCCTATCAAAGAAATTGTAGCACATTTTGTTTTTCTTTCATTGTTCTTCTTGAAACAAAGTGTACATAAAGTGTTAAAGCTCATAGAAAGAAAGTCGATATCTCCCTGTTAAAGCCTGATCTGCGTTTCGCTAGTTTTTACCTGTACGAAAGTATGATGTTGACACTTTTTTAACATGTTGGAAGGACTGAGACCACATGCTTTGATTCTGAAAGCAAGCATGCTTAACTTCTCGTCTCTTTCTGGCTTCGGTTGGCCAATTTTTCTTCTGTAATAGAAGGTTTTAACACATTTGAGGCCTGCTAAATGGGCTGTTTAACCAAGGAGTCATGCTATTTTCATTCCCGTGCATTAAAAGCCCCAGGATGGATTTAAGACAACAGAAATAAACATATTGTTTGCTTATGTTTTCTAGAGTTAGCAGATTTACATGTTGAAATGTCAGTCAGTCATTTACTATACCCGCTTCTTCCATAGTGGGTCGCAGGGAAGCTGGTGCCTATCTCCAGCAGTCTATGGGCGGGAGGCGGTGTACACCCTGTAAAGGTCGCCAGTCCATCGCAGGGCAAATATATTTATTTATAATTGTTAAATCATCTGCTGCTTTTCTTATATTTAGAATTTTATGTTGTTAAACATCATGCCCTGATCTAAAGAAATTCAAGAACAACAAATACAAAGCATCACTGAAATGCTTCAGGTTGCAAAAAATTACAAACCCATTTCTAGGGCACTGGAATGACAGGGAACCACAGTGAGAGCCATTATCCATAGATGGTGAAAACATGGAGCAGCGGGGAACCTTCTCTGTCACAATAAATCAAAAATCACATTGATCGGCTATGCAGAAGAAATCAGTTAAATACTGCTTTTTGTAATTACTCAGGTTATGTTAGTCTGCAGTTGAAATGTTTGACAATCTGAAACATCTAAGTGTGACAAAAAAACTGCAAAGGACATTTTACAGCACTTCCTGTGTTAATCTCTGTGTAAAATCTCACACTTGTGGCTGCCCTGTTTGTTCAAAATCCAGATGATGTTGTCAGATCTTGGTTTGGCACCGAAGAATGAAAAGTTGATAAACCCTGACCCTTGAAATCCAGTAAAATTTGGGCATTTTGTGCTTTAAGTTTTCATTTTCGCATTTTGGTTTTACTATATATTTGTGTAATGTTAAATAGTAAATAGAATCTTCTGCTTTTAAAACAGTCTCAGGGTCTAAAGATCACAGCTGGACTCAGATTCTTTATTTAACGTTGTTGAATCATTGTCCACACAGTCTTTCTCAGAGTGGGGGTCATTTAGCCTCTTTCCTTCTTGCAACCAGCCTCTAGTCAATTAATTCTGTACCCAATTACATTGCTTCTCTGTAACCAATCACCATAATTAACTGTATGACACGCTAGCGAGCATTTACTTCTTTCACTCTAACAATTACACAAAATAATCAGAATTTTTTTCAAGTTCTTTTTCAATTGACAATGTACTAGATCACTACTAAGGTTAAACCTTCATTTACAGCATCCAGTCAAATCACGCGGGATCCCGACTGTTCTAGTAATAGAGGCAGTATTTGGTTGTTTTGTAAACCATTACATGCCTGTGCTCTTTTGACTCTTTTAAAGGGTGATGACGATCACATTGTGAGCTTGTGTTATGAGACGGTGAGAGAAGGCCACTCTGTGCTGCTGTTCTGCCCCTCAAAAAACTGGTGTGAAAAGCTGGCCGATACCATCGCCAGAGCCTTCTTTAACCTGAGACATACAGGTATGATCTAAAAATAAAATAAATAACCATGACACTATATTACCAATTACTGTGTGTTTTTATAGATAAAATAAGTCTGGGTCCTGTAAGAGTTTCTATGTGGCAGTGTGGATGTTTAACCCTTTTTCTTTAATTTGAGTTCAGTGTCCTTTACAAGTAGCAACTGTCAACATTTCTGGAGGGTATTCTGTTTCTTTCAGATCTTCAGGGTGAAGCTTTGCCTCAGCCGTTGTGTCTAGATGCTGAGGGCTTAGTTGATGTAATCGCTCAGCTGAGGCGAACTCCAGCTGGTCTTGATCCCATCCTACAGCGCTCTGTCCCATGGGGGGTGGCCTTCCACCATGCCGGTGAACACTCAGTCCTTTACCAACACTGAAATGCGGCCTTTCTGTCTAGTATGTTCCTAAGAAAGGTTTCACTCAGCAGGACTGACGTTTGATGAGCGGGACGTGCTGGAGGGAGGTTTTCGTCAGGGCTTGATCAGAGTTCTGGCCGCCACCTCCACCCTTTCATCAGGAGTTAATCTTCCGGCTCGCAGGGTCGTGATTCGAACTCCAACTTTTAATGGACGCTTGCTCGACCCGCTCACATACAAACAGATGGCTGGACGAGCTGGGAGAAAAGGAGTGGACACAACAGGTACTGGGCAAAAAGTGGCAATAGAGAGAAGTTGACTGCCTCCTGTAATTTGATGCTATGGGGACTTGATTTGTCGTTTTTTATCAATACGTTTTTCTATTCTTTCCCTCTAGGCGAAAGTGTGCTTGTGTGTAAGCAGAACGAGCGTCAGAAGGGTATTAGTCTCCTTAAGGGTGCTCTTCAGCCAATCAGCAGCTGCCTGGTGAGAAGGGAAGGTGAAGGTGTAACCACCAGCATGCTCCGAGCCATCCTGGAGGTATGAATAATATCAAACCTAATTTAAAACCAATAGATAATTCAAATATTTTCTCCTTATGTGATCATTATTGCATTTTCACAATGACTCAACACTTCTGTTGATTCATTTTAGACACATTCCCTTGTGAAATTATTCCTATTCCATAATTTATTTCCTTATTTTGTCATATTAGAACCACAACCTTCAATGCATTTAATTGGATATTTACCTAACAAACCAAGACAAAGTTGAGCATATTGTGAAGTGTAAGCGAAAATGAGACACAGTTTTTGATTTAATTTTTTTACAAATTCAAATCAGAGAAGTGTTGTGCATTTTATTCAGACCCTTTTGAGACAATTACAGCTGAAAGTCCTAGAGGGTCTGTCTTTACCAGCTCTGTTCAGGGGGAAAGTTTGCCTGTTTTCGTTACAAAATTGCTCAAACTGAAACAGACTAAAAGTTCAACTTTGGTTTCATCTGACCAGAGCACCCCCTCCCACACATTTGCTGTGTCCTCTACATGGCTTTTCCAAACTGCAAAGCGAGGTCTGATGACTCTCTTTTAACAGCGGCTTTCTTCTTGCCAGTGTTCAATAAAGGCCAGATTTGGGGAGTGCACAACTTGTTGTTGTCCTGTCAACAGATTCTCCCACCTGAGCTGTGGGTCTCCGCGGCTCCTCCAGGGTCACCATTGGCCTTTTGGCAGCTTCTCTGGTTATTGCTCGGCTTGGAAGGTTGGCAGCTGTGCCATACTCTTTCCTTTTTCAGATGATGGATTGAACAGAGCTCTTTGTTTAAAGCTTTGAGTATAGTTTATTGACTAATCCTACTTTTAGCTTCTCTCAACTTTCTCCCTGACCTGTCTCCTGTCTTCCTTGGTCTTCATGATGTTGGTTCACCTATGTTCTCTGACAAACCTTTAACGCTTTCACAGAACAGCTGGATTCATACTAAGATTAATTTACTCAGGTTGAATCTATTTACTGATTTCTAATGGTTGCACTAGATTTGAATTATGGGCATCAGAATAAATGAGCTGAATCCAAATGCACGCCACAATCTTCAGATTCTGTTTTGTGTTAGTCTATCAAATACAATCCTAATAAAATACACTGACGTCTAGGCTTGTAATGTGGACAGAAAATGTTATCTTCTTGTTTTTTATTGAAACCTTCTCCTGCCAGATTATTGTTGGAGGTGTCGCCAGCACGCCGCAGGATGTGAGGCTGTATGCGTCATGCTCCCTTTTAGCTGCCAGCATGAAAAGTGACAGCAAGAAAGCATCTAATGAACAGACCAGCAGTGGAGCTATCGAGGCTTGTGTTGAATGGCTGATGGAAAATGAATTTATCAGTATTCAAAAGGAAGGGCAAGGTAATGCCAAGGTTTATTTTTTTGATTTATGTCAAACTTATCCTTTACCTCACTGCTACATGTTGAGGAGATTCTCTTAATCCTCTAAAAAACTCACATTTTGAAGGTATGGAAATCTGCAGATTTTCACATTTTCTTATTACATAGGTTGAACCTTATTGTTTTTTTTATATTTGCTGACCTTTCTTCTATTTCTATAATTAATGTTCTCAACTTTATGCTTCTTAATCTCCAGATGAGCAGTACTGTCCAACCCAACTTGGTGCTGCTACTCTTTCTTCATCCCTCTGTCCTCCAGAGGCTTTGGGAATTTTTGCAGATCTCCAGCGGGCCATGAAGGGATTTGTACTCGAAAATGATTTGCACATTCTCTATTTGGTACGCATGAAATCCCCTTATAGACAAAACCTAGCAGGGAATATACCTAGTCCTTCTACAAATTGCACTAAAATGTTAGACCTACGTTTCTTGGAAGCTAACAAAAAAGGGTTTTCTAAAGTCACAACCCCGTGTCTAAATTTCCAGATTACTCCGCTGTATGCTGAATGGACAACAATAGATTGGTATCAGTTTTTCTGCCTGTGGGAGCAGCTGCCATCATCGATGAAGAGAGTGGCAGAGCTGGTTGGTGTCCAGGAAGGCTTTCTTGCACGATCTGTCAGCGGCAAACTTGTTGCCAAGACAGAAAAGCAGCTCAGACAGATGGCCATCCATAAACGGTAAAGCACTTATTTAACCTCGCTGCAATATGTTTTATCATAAAGATTCCATCATTTACTTCTCTTGATCACAAAAGCACTGCTTAAAGTAGCACCAGAATGTGTGCATATATACAGTATGTGCAAATGGTGGATATAGTGCCATGAATTCTTTCACATCACAACCACGGGTTCAGTGTACTTTATTGAGGTTGTATTAGGACCAATAAAAGGTAGTGTAAAATTGTGAAAATGAGACATTTTTGAGACTCTTTTTAACAGATAAAATCTGAGAAGTGTTGTGTGCATTTGGATTCAGCCCCTTTTACACTGATAGCCTAAAATAAAATTCTGTGTGCTTTTGGAAATCCCTCATTTAGTAAATAGAGTCCAGCTCTGCCTAATAAGATCCATCTGTTTTGTGAAAGGCTCAGAGGTTCGAACATTAGTGAAAAGCAGGACCATGAAGGCCAAGGAACACAGCAGACAGGTCAGAGATGAAATTGTGGAGAAGTTTAAAGCAGGGTTAGACCATGAATCGACATCACAAGCTTTGATTGTCTGACTGTTCAACCAACACATCAAAAACTGAAAGACTTTGACAGCACTGCAAACCTACTGAGACATGGTCATCCACCTAAGCTGACAGGGCATGGAAGAAGAGGATTAACCAGAGAAGCAGCCTACAGGCCCATGGTAACTCTGAAGGAGCTGCAGAGATCCAAACCTCAGGTGGAAGAATCTGTTGACAGGTCAAGTATTAGATATGCACTCCATAAAGCTGACCTTTACTGAAGAGTTCACAAACTTTTTGACCTACATACAAAAAGCAATGTGGCAGAAAACTAATGCTGTATACCCTGAAAATGCTTCGTAATGGGGAAACATGGCCGTGAAAACTATTAAGGGACTGAATATTTTTGCCAGGTATATATAAAATAATGGAAGCAATCACAAACATACTGGTCAGTTAGAAGTATCATTAGCACCTCTATAATTGGACTGTTGTGTATGTCTGTGTTTCTAAGTTTTAAAACTATTTAATCAGAGCTGACTTATAAAAATCCCACTAGAGTTTACGTTTGTCTCTTTTCTCAGGTTTTTCACCACTCTTGTTCTCCAGGATCTGGTCAGCGAGGTGCCTCTGGGAACGGTTGCCTCTAAGTACAACTGCAATCGAGGACAGCTGCAGTCTCTCCAGCAGTCTGCTTCCACATATGCAGGTACTTGCCTTAGAGCGTAGACATGTGGCTGTTGTAAACATCATGATTACTATATAAATATATGGCTTTGAACTGTGCGTGAGGCCTTAGTTTGAAGAGCAGATGACCAGAAACACTTTTGGATTATGCACACATGCTACGTCCAGTCACAGCCAAACGTTTTGTAAGGTGACATAATTGTTGTTTTGCGGCTTTTATGGGAGAAGGTTTTTTTTGGTTTCTTACTTTTTCACAAGTCTATAGTTTGATGAAAAATAAACAAACATTTAATCCAAATACATCAGATGTATGTATGGAGTATATGTGAAACAATATATCTAAATTGTTGACTATTCTTCTAGACATCTTCTAGACTTTTATTGACTGACAGTCATTCTTGTTCTATTCGTGCTTTGAGTTGCTCACAGTTTGCTTGTTTCTGCCTTTACTCCTGATTTTTGGGAAACTGGCCACAGTTTCCTAATGGTGTGAGGAGATTCCTATTCATAGGTGATTATAGACACATAGAGTGATTAATTATGCACAGATCATCATGAAATAGTGCACCATTGTTCTTGGCAGTATTCTTGGGCAGCATTGTGAGTAAACCCACTCCCTTGACGTGGATTGTGGGGACTCCTTTTGTCTCATTGTAGCACTCACCTTGTTTCTGTGGAAGAAATCTCGAATGGTTGGAAGGAAGCTTGATCAGAAAAAAAAGAAATGTCACCAGAAATCAAACACTAAACCATGTACTTCCTGCAGAAGTTCATCCTGTCATTGATGTCTTTTTTGGATAGTTTGCTGACCTTTTGGTCACAAGGCCGTTGTCCAAACGTTTTTGCCTCACTATTAATGCAGATGAACTTAATCCCACCTGCTGCTGATGTTGAGCAAGCTCTGCAACGGCGGGAACACTATTCTGTAGTGCTGTCCTCAGGAGGTCCTGTTTGTGGGATCCAACCTGAAGCCTTCCTGCCTGACTGCGACTGAACGTCTTACCTTGAATTTCTTGGTGATCTGTAAAACGTTTTTTCAAGTACAATTCACTTAGCATGAGTTTCTTTACATAAGAGGCCATTCTGATTTAAAGCAACGATGTTTCCATGCTTTTCTTTGGAGGTGACCATTGCTCACACACAAAAAAACAACAATTTCAAGAACGTCTGACTCTTTCCTTACTGTAATCAATTTGCAAGTTAGGTTGATAAAGAGATTTCAGCTGTGTTCTGTTACAGCTTCACCTGTTCTAATAACTGGCTTTGCTCAAATGATGTTTGCTGATCATTTCGTGCCTAAATAGAAACACAGTGTAAATGAGTTTTTGTTATGAGCTACATTTCGTAGCTCATAACAAACCAGCAAATTAACATGCATCTGATCATTTTGAACAAGGCTCTAAAACTTAAAATCTAAAACCTCTAAGCTGCCAAAACTTTAAGCTATGGCTGTTGACACAAAGCCAAATCTCTCCATGTCAGGAATACATTACGATCCACATGTACCTTAAATCACATGTACAGTCTATTCAGTAAATCAGAAAATTGTTGAAAAGTTAATTTATTTCAGTGAGAGTGAAACACATACATTTACAGACTGATGTTTTCAAGCCTTTAATTATGATGACTTTCTTACTTGCAGCTAATGGAAACAAAGCATTTAAGATTAGAACATTAAACCAGACCAATAAAAAAAACCTTTTTCATACGGAAATGTGGGCTTAATGAAAATAATGTTTTAAACCCGCTTAAAGTTTATTTTAAAAAGTCACTTTTAATCTGACGACCGAGCCTCATCAGAAAGCATTTACCAATTTAATGAATAAGACTGTATATCATTTATGGTTTCTCATTTAAAAACGGCGTGAATGCTAAAAGAAAGACAAGTAACAGTTTCACTGACAGGATACAACATGTTCACCTCAGAGTAAAACTCTCAGACCGCCTGTCATCTTTCAGGAATGGTAACCGTATTCTGCCGGCGTCTGGGCTGGCACAACATGGAGCTGCTGTTGTCTCAGTACCAGACCAGGCTGAGCTTTGGAGTCCAGCGGGAGCTCGTCGATCTGGTCCGGGTTTCCCTCCTCAATGCAACGCGAGCCAGAGCGCTCTACGCCCAGGGTCTCTGCACTGTGGCCGAAGTAGCCCGGGCACCTGTTGTTGATGTGGAGAAAGCGTTGCGGAACGCAGTCCCATTCAAGAGGTAGATGTGGACTGGGTTTGGTGTTTTTCCAGAAAATGTTAGCTCATATTCAAAAATGCTGGTATTTTTCTAAAAGAACAAATTGTGGTACAACACCTGATATTATTCTGTTAAGAAACCAATCAAATCCCAACACCAAATATGCTCCATACCATATAAACAAGCTTCACTGAGTGAAACTGTGAATAAAATGTATTATTTTACTGGGAAATGTCTGTAAATCTGAGAACAGATCAGTTTTAACTGATCCATTTCAAAACTTTGAATTCATTACAGCTCCATTAACAGCTGCAGTCACAGATTCAGAGGGCAGTTTAATTATTAAGACCTTCTCGTTTGAATCCTTTGTAAAAGAAGAAGTTATCACATTTGTAATAATGTCATTTTCCTAAAACATTAAAAACATTCCAGCTTTTGCTAAAAAAGAAAAGTTCAGGGTAGTCAGAGGTTTACATACACTTACTGTTGGTGTAAATGTCATAATTGGTTGGGTTGATTATGGAAGACACAACTTGTTTTTTTTTTTTGGAAGAATTGGGAGCACTAGTACGGACTTCACAGGTTTTTTCTAATTTCGCTTGGTCAGAATTAAACATTCAGGGCCAAATAAACACATAAAACCTCATTAATAATTGGATAAATGATCCTTAGCAAGTTACAGAGAAGCCAAATGCTTTTTGTTGTCATGATTAAACATCTGGCATCACTCCACCTGGATACTTAACCACCATTCTTGGCAGAAATGGGGGAGCTCATTTAAACTGGTTTCTTTCCTTTTACGCACCCAAACCAGTTTGGATATGTTTGTGATCATTGCCCTGTTGGAGCCATGAGCTGTGTCCAAGTTCCAACCAGCTCTTTACTTGAGGGGAACTTGAAGAATTAGAAGGCAGTCTTTCTTGTACATTACTCCTCCCACTCCATTTAGTGCCCTAGGATCACTCGCAGGTTAACAGACCCTCAGCATGTTGCTACCACCACCATGCTTGGCAGTTCTGTTCTTAGGTTTGAAAGCCTCACCTTGACTCCACCAAAGCTTGTTCTCTGTGGATATCAGTCATGCTTGTGAGTGTTGATTTTGAACCAGAACCTCCTTTGTTGATTAGAACCCTCTAAGTAAATCTGCTTCTCTGCGGAAAGGGACGCTGGGGTTCTAACATCTTCCAGTTAATGGTGGTCTTTAGCTTTAGCGTTTTCTTAGTTATTCTTGACATTTTAACCATGTTTCTTTCATCTGATGGTGACAGTTTGGTTCAGATGGGTAACATTTGGTCACACTGCAACAGGACAACGATCTAAAAGACACATTGGATTGGACTGAACAGAAAAGATTAAAACATAAATTTTCTGAAATTGCCCTGAACTCAGCCCATTTGAAATTATTTGGACTGTATTTAAAAGCTGGATTTGTGGCAGGAAACCAAATACTTAAAATGAACTCTACTTTTTACCAAGGGGTAGACGGTGGAGCAGTGATGACTTGCAGCCAGAATGTTCCAGGTTTGAATCCTGGCCTGGACCCTTTCCATATGGAGTTTGAATGTTCTGTAATTTTGACACCGTATGGATTGAAGAACACCCACAAAATAATTCAAAGTTGTGTTTCCTCTTCTTGTTTTTAAAAGTCATTGCAGCAGGGTTCGTATTATCAGGCCCCTGGATAAAGGATGCATAATTAGAAGCCTCGCATCAGTATGACATAACATGATAAGCTTTGATAGGCTTTACTGGTGTTAAAAGAAACTTCCTGCCATAAAGTAAATCTGAGCACATAATAAAAAAACTAATTTATTTTTATTCTAACCTTTTAGTAACATTAAGATTGAAACAATCCGTTTCTTTATTATCAGCTCTAAGCGAGCGGTGGATGAGAGCGAGATGGAGGCGGCGGAGAGGCGAAACCTTCGCTGTGTGTGGGTCACCGGCGGGCAGGCTCTGACAGAACAGGAAGCAGCTGCTGAGATAGTTTCGGAGGCGAGGCTCCTCCTTAAAGAGGACCTGGCTCAGCTTGGAGTTCACTGGGATCCATCAACACTTCCTCGACAGGCTTCTGCTGAAAACAGCACTGATGATCACTCCAGTGGGGATTCAGATGCTTCATCTGCCTCTCATGTCAGCCCACAGCAGTCACAAATGGACAGGACTAAAGAGCCTCAAACGGGAAAGCACAAGTGGAAGAGGAAAGTCAGCGAGAATCATGGAGAGGAGATTAGGACAGATGCACAAATTGGGAAAAGGTTTGTTGGTGGGAAAGGTGTGCTAGAAGGAGAAGCAAAAAAGCAAGACATGATGGGACCCGATATCAGTGAAGTTCTAGTAAGACCTGAGGAAAGAATTAAACTAAAACCTAGCACACCGAGCCAAGATGATGCTGAACATCCAGAGATAAAAGAAGAGAACGGAGGGGCCGTAAAAGATGGGGAACGGTTGGAAGAAATCAAGACACAAGAGGAAGAGATGAGTAAAAGAAACAAATCAATTAGAAAAGAGAATCAGCATTATTCGAATCAGCCTGCTGCTGAAAGGGGTTTAACTCAAGAGTTGGCTGAGATTTTATCCAGCTCTCTCCCTCAGCTGCCCCCACAGCCTCCGTCCCCATCATCTCCAACCCCACCCCCAAGGTTCAGAGCCCCGATTTCCCACTTAATGCAACAACAAAGTGCTTCCACCAGCACAGCAAAAGTAGTCTTTTCTACATCCCCTCTGGAGCCAGGTAGACTAAAGTACTCAGTTGCGTTAAGCAAAGTCCTCCAATCAATACAAACTGACAGGGGTCTGCAGAACCAGTTGGAGCCAGTGTCTGCTACTCATGTGCCCATAACTGTTCAAGAAAACTCAGATGATGTCACTACACCTACGCATGCAGATATGTCCGATTCTCCTCTCCTTGTTTCTCCTGCCTCTGCTCCTCTGTTCACTCCTGAGGCCAAACGAAGGAGAATCGAAGCCAGAGGGGTGGATACATTTTCATCTCCTGAGCTGTACGCAGGCAGTAAGGCTGATGAAGAGGCGCAGGGGGATGTGGAAGAAGGAGGTTTCAGCGACAGCTTTGACTTGGACACTCAGACTGAGAGAATTATTGTTCAACAAACATTCACAGGTATAGCTGCAGGAACACATCGGGTGGTAGAGGTGCAGAGGGTACAACAGGAGGATTGGGTAAGAGGAGCTGAAGATGACAGAAGAAATGAAGCTGAAGGTCCTGAAATGGCTTCTCCGAAATTCAATGTTTCTGTAACAGAGAGCCAGATGGAGCTCATCCTTAATACTAACCACAAGGTAAGTGATGCCATCATCTCCAATGATCTCCAGAAACCCTTTTTTTTTTACGTCACAACCACAAACTTTATTTTGTTTCTGTTTTATTGGGATTTTAGGTGATAGACCAACACACAATAGTTTATAGTGTGGAAGGAAAATATTTAGTTTTTATTTTTTTACATTTAAAATGTGTTTAATCTGATACCCCTAAATAAAGTCTAGTGCCTTCAAAGTAATTCTCAGAGGTTAGTAGAGAACAAATAGCAAGAGTATGGCACAACAGCAGGAGATGAGGAGAGCGCTGACCAAGAGACGCTGGAGGAGCTGCACAGATCCAAAGTTCAGGTGGGGAATCCGTTGACAGGACAGCTACAAATCTGGGCCTATATTTACTTTCAGACCTATGTGTGAATGGAAGTTATGAAAGGTCTTAGGGGTAGGAATCACTCTCACTCCCTCAGTTATTTAAGACAGCTCCAAAGGTCTCTCAACTGGTTAGGAGTTGCCACTAGGGGCCTATGATGAGCTGAGAAGACAGACGCATGTTCAGTGGCTTGTTCACAAGCAATAAGAGACCAAATGATATATATATATACACACACGCACACACACCGTTTCTTGGTCGGAACATAGGAATTGGCTGGTCTTTCATTTACTACATGAATATACTGGATTATTTCAGACATTCTTCATAAAAAAACAGATAAAATGTTATTTTATTGAATGTGAAGTTATGATAAGAATTTATTTTATTTTGCATTTCTTTGAGCCACCTGGTGGTGGCAGTATCACAGTACAATCCTGGAAGAAAATCTGTTAGAGGCTACATAAGACTTTCAGTAGGACAGCAGCTCTGAACATACAGCCGGAGCTACAAGGGATTGGTTTATATCGCAGTATATTTATCTGGGAGAATGGCCCAGTCAAAGTCCGCTCTGAAATCCAAATAAAAATCTGTGGCAAGGCTTGGACATTGGTGTTGACAGATGTTCTCCATCCAAACTGACGGAGCAAAAAATTGGCCAGATTTGTTTAGTCTCTTGATTGGTTGGAGAAATCATGCCTTTAAAGACCTGCAGCATTCATTTTAGTGAGAAGTGGTCTATAAAGTATTCACTCAGGAAGGCTGAATACAAATCACTTTTCAGGTTTATATTTCTAGAAAGAAAATTATCTTTTATATATTTTTTTTCTTCTATGTTACAACTTTGCACTACTTTTTGTTGGTCTATCACATAAAATCCCCATAAAATACATTAAAGTTTGTGGTTAGTGTGAATACTTTTGATAAGCATTTCTGAGCTTCTTTGAAAGTACCATATATGGTGTTGTTTTTCACAGATATCTCCCAGTCCAGCTGGAAGAGGGAAACACCAAGGTAAAGATGAAAACACACGTGACAATAGGCTCCCTAACAATAACGAGGCTGCAGCAGAGAGTCCAAACAGAAGCAGCAGCTTCCTGTTCGACAGCATGTACGACAGCCCTCTCCTGGACGCTCTGCAACCAAACCAGTTACCTAAACCAGGAGATGAAGAAGAATCAGTTGGCCCCTGGCCTGCTGCTTCAGCCCAGCAGAGACGACGCAGCGAGCTTCTCGCCAACCAGGAGGCGGAAGAGCAGGAGGCAGACCAGTGGGGCAAGTCCTTCTTCAATCTGTCCGAGTGGGGGGACTCGCTCTTGGTGGGTGAACACTTTCTGGAGAGGCAGAGTTTGCTGAGACACGCGGAGAGAACTGAAGAAAACCAAGAGCGGCAGCAACCAAACAAAGTCCCTGTGTTAAAATCACAAAATGAGTCTGACAAGAAGAAAGTTGGCAATGACCAGCCTTGTAATCAAAATGATAAACCATCTACTGCTAAATATTTAGATGAGGGCAGAACTGCACAACAGGTTAATAATAAAACCAATGAAGAGAATTCAAAACTTGAGGAAAATTATGATTTTGAACACCCACATTTCCAAACTTCCCCTAAAAGTGCTTTTTATTGCAGCCCTGGGTTACAGGAAATCTTTGACCGCTGGCCTAGCATGTCAGACCAGCCAGGCTCCACAAACTCCCAAACACAAGCTGCTGCAGCTGCTGCTGCTGCTACAGGCACAACAGATGCTTCAGAGGGTCCCGAGCCACTGACACAACTAGGCAGAAAGGGGGAAAAATCTCAACAACGTGATTCTCCTCAAAGTGTACAACTTTCAGAGAGACCAGGTTCTGCCGGTGACCTTATTCCTCCAACTCAGGAAACGCCCCCGGTCACACCAAGAGTAAAACTGACCACTTCCTCTGTCCACTCACCTGTCGTCACTCACCCTCTTAAACAGTCGACCCCCTCAAACCGTCTTCCAGACTGTGCCACATCCCACACAGGAAACAATCACTTAATGGCAGGTGTTTCATTTTTTGATAGTAGAATGCAGAAGAACACACCGGCTGCCCAGAGCCTCTTCCTCCCCCCAGAGAGTGCTGCTTGTCCACCGTCCCCCCAACCTAAGCCTCCATCTGACACAGAGTCCTCTGTGAGTCCTGAAGGCTTCACTCTCCAGCTGTCCCAGGACGCCTCACTATGCTGCAGCAACTCTGGGAGCTTCTCCATCATAGACGTGGCGAGCAACAGGCGTCTTTTTGCTACTTTTATTAAAGAATGGGGAAAAAAAGAGCGGTTCTCTATCGCTTTGGCCTGCGAGAAGAGAGAGCACGGGCAGCAGCCTGAGGACCAAATTGGAGGGAAACATAAGAGAGGTGAAGAAAATGTTTTAGCTTTTCTCATAACCTTTGTGTATTGCAACATCTCTGTGTATTCTTTCTGTGCAGCATCAGCAGCTCATCCAAAGCTTGATGGTTTTCCAGTAAGAGACGACGAAGGCCTTACTTTGATTGGACTATCTGTCTGCTGGGGAGCCAGAGATGCATACTATATTTCTCTGCAGCAGGAGCAGAGCAAAGGTACTGATAAAAACAGGTGTTGATAGAAGGTTCCACCTTTTAAATATGTTTCCATAGCTCAACCTGTCCGATCCCCATCAGGTCTGAGCTCCAGTCTGGCTCCTCCTCCGCTCGATGATGCTCTGCCAGTAAGGGACAGGCTGGAGCAGGTGAAGGTCTGCCTAAAGGGACAACCGACTGGTCACAAGAGCCGCACGGTTAACGTCTATGACATCATCAAGGTGTACAAGAGGCTGGTACTAAGCTGTGGCATCAGCTTGGAGGGAAGTTATGAGGATCCAAAGGTGAGAGAAGCGACAAACTAAAAACTAACTTAAATGTGCTTTTATTAGGATGTTAAGTGATACACAGTGGTCAGTAATTGTGAAGTTAAAGGAAAATGTCACATTTTCACACAAATACAAATCTCAAAAGTGTGGCATGCATTGGTCTTAAGCCTCCCTTAGTCAATACTTTATCAAACCCTGTTTTGCTGCAACTCAAAGCTCCCCCCCTGGCTGGAGAGATTTTGATCTCATCTGACCAGAGCAACTTCTTCCTCATTTTTGCTCTGTCTCCTTTTTGCAAACTGTGTTTGCAAATTGTTTTTTTTCGATGGCATTGATCACGCCACGTTTCCATACAGGCTATATTTGTGGAATAACAGTTAACCTACCAGCAGATTCTCCCACCTGAGCTGTGGGTCTCTGCAGCTCCTCTGGATTTACTATGGGCCTCATGGCTGGTTCTCTGATTAATGATCTCAGCTTGTCAGTTTAGGTGGACGGCCATGTCTTGGTAGGTTTGCAGCTGTGCCATACTTTTTCCTATCAGAGCAAAGTGGGGTAAATACAAGAATCCTAAAAATCCTAACAAAACAAGTTTGTGGTTGTAACACAACAAAATATGCAGAAGTTCAATGGGCATGAAGACATCTGCAAAGTTCTGTTGGTACACTCTTTGCTTCTCTTTGCACATATAGTCAGGTAAAAATAGTCGATATCGTGGACATTTGACACATATGGACTAGCTCTTTTAAATGCTTTTTTTGAAAATTTATCCATAAACTGAGATTTTTCAACCATCAACCTTTCCCACTGTGCTGTTCCAGTGTTCTTCAGGACTTGGTCATTTTTTAGAATTTTTTCACCTTTGGAATAACAATTACCGAGTATTAAAATAAATGGGATCAAGAGTACAGGGAAATGTGAAAACTCATGCAGATGTCCACCACAGGTTGCCTGCTGGCTGCTGGACCCTGGCAGTGAGGAGCGAACTCTTCCCAACATGGTGACTGTCTATTGTCCTGAAGAATTACCTCTGCTGGACGGTCTTGGGAACGCACATTCACACTGTCCTCGAGTCAGGGCAGCGACAAAGAGCGTGCTCATACACTTTGTGATGAACCGTCTCTCTGGCCTGCTGGAGCAACATGGCACACTAGGTATAAATACTGGATCTCTGAAAGGTCTGTGGTGAAAATGGGGTGTTCAGACGTGGTTTTAGTAATATCATATGACTCTGTCAGATATATTTAGGAGAATAGAGATGCCTTCCCAGGTCTGTCTGGCACTGTTGGAACTGAATGGAGTTGGCTTCAGCGTGGAGGAGTGTGAGAGACAAAAGCATGTGATGCAGGCCAAACTGTCAGCGCTGGAAGCTGAGGCTTACAGCCTGGCCGGACACAGCTTCTCCCTCACTAGTGCTGACGACGTAGCACAGGTCCAACTCTTCTTCTCTTTCCCAGATTCTTTTTTATTTAGTAAAATACAACACAGAATAAAACCACTTATTAATATTACAACGTGTGTGTGTGGTTGTGTGTGTTTGTGTGCTTACCTTCACATTATAGGTGTTGTTTTTGGAGCTCCATCTGCCTCCAAACAGTGATGTAGGTGGACCAAGAAATAAGAAGACTCTGGGTTACACCAGGAAAGGCGGCAGAAGAGTGCATCTTGGGAAGCATTTCAGCACCACCAAGGTGCAGCCATTTAGCATTCAACAAAACAGTCTCTGTAGCCATATCTAATAATCCTTTTTGTCCTTAAAATTGAACCAAAAGGGAAATGGATGGATGTAGAAATATTCATCTAAAGTGACAAACAGTAGCAGTGTTGAATCAGATCTAGTGTAGCATTTTATGTAGCCTGTAAATTAGAAACCTACTTTTTTAATGTATCTGAAGCCAATTAGACAACCTTACAAAATAAAATTCACTGGATATAATTTACTGCTGAGAAATCTTAGATCTAAAATACTGATTTCCTTTGTCAGGATGTTCTGGAGAAACTTCGATCACTGCACCCTTTGCCAGGTCTAATCCTGGAGTGGCGGCGAATCACTAACGCCTTGACGAAAGTGGTCTTCCCCCTGCAGAGAGAGAAGCAATATCACCCTATACTAAATATGAACAGAATATACCCCATCGCACAGACCCACACAGCTACAGGTAAAACACAGGATACTATATCTGCAAGGCTTCAACAAAGCCAATGCGTTCAATCTGGTTATTGTGAATTACAGTTTTATTCTGGGCCAAGCTAACCAATGGATTTGATCAGACTCATCCTATGTTTAGGTAGAGTGAGCTTCACTGAGCCGAACATCCAGAATGTCCCCAAAGACTTTGACATTTACATGCCGACAGTGGTAGGAGAGAGCCCTCCTTCACAAGGCGACCTCCAGCTGCCCAATAAACCGGGGTAGGTGCACTCTGGGTCAGAGGTCACAGCTCGTCATGCACAGTGATTTACAAAAGTATTCATTCATTTTCAGATTTTGTCACATTAGAAAACAAAACCTTCATGTACCAACACAGTAGTGTGTAAGAAAAGTGTGGCTTGCATATATACTCAGCCATCAGTCCCTTGAATAGACCCTTTAATAACAATCTGCGCAACCATTTGCCTTTAGAAAGCACCTATTTGTAAATAGTCTGCTTGTGTATATATGCATCTGTTATCTCTTGTTAAAAGACAGTCATATGACGTCTCATTTTCAGTTTGCCACAAGTCATGTCGGGGTCATGTGGAACGAGGTGTTCTGCTTTGTGGCCTACATGCAAAATGCTGTGTGACACTAAACTATCACCTTGAGCACACCATCCTCATGGTGAAACACGGTGGTGGCAGCGTCACAGTGTCGAGATGCTTCTCTTCAGCAGAGACGGGGAAGATTACGGAGAGTAAATGAAAAGATGGACGGAGCTAAACCCAGGGTGATACGGGAAGAAAATCTGTTAAGACGCTGCAGAGCCAGAGCTACAATGGAATGGTTTCAATCATTGCATATCCATGTGTTAGAATGGCCCAGTCAAAGCCCGGACCTAGATCCATTTGAGACCACCACTTATGATCGGATTGCCTCTGTTCCCTCTGAAAATAAATCTATTTTGTAGGTAGTAGTCCTGGGAAAAAAGCCACATTTGTCTGTTTTATGCAAATTTTTATTTTATATATTTGGTTATGTTTTAGTTATTTTACCCTTTATATTGTTTTCAATCATGTAAAATATCAGTCTCTTTCAATCAAATAAAACAGTGTTGTCATGTTTTTCCTAAGGTTTAAAAAGCTTTGCGATAGTTTCACATGCTGCCGTAGATGATGGCTTGAACCAGATTTCCCGAGCTTTATTTTACATTGACTGTGACAGGAGTGAAGACGGTTAAAGTAAACTAGAATTTACCGGCTGTGGCTGATCTGTTGTTATGCTGTTTTTACAGAAAGAGGAGAAGCTCGGTAGCTCCACCTCCTACAGCTGCACCTGCAGAACCAGGCCCCGCCTTCTCTGTCAGCATGAGACATGCATTTATTCCTTTTTCAGGTTTAAATCATCATACTGTGTTTTTATGGCACATGTTTAGACATTTTTACCAGTAGTTTCAAACCTAATCATCCATGTTTTCCTGTATTAAACTGTAGGTGGAATGATATTGGCGGCCGATTACTCTCAGCTGGAACTGAGAGTGCTGGCTCACCTGTCGAAGGATCAGCGCCTCCTGCAGGTCAGTGGTGTAGCAAAACAATATAATAATTTAATTTGGTAACAAAAATTACTTGTTGACACTCATTGTGCATTCACTAGGTGCTAAATGGAGGAGCAGATGTGTTTCGTTGCATTGCTGCCGAGTGGAAAAGCGTTGACCCGGAGTCTGTGCAGGACGGTCTCAGACAACAGGCAAAACAGGTCAGGTCAGGATAGGGAGGATAGCAGATTTGGACATATGAGGATGTATTTTATGACCTTTCCTGGGCGTGCGCTCTCTTTGCTGACAGATTTGCTATGGCATCATCTATGGAATGGGAGCAAAGTCACTTGGGGAGCAAATGGGAGTAGAGGAGAATGATGCTGCCTGCTACATCGAGAGTTTCAAAGCAAGATACAAAGGTATAGATACATCTGCAATACTCGTAAACAGCCAAAGGCCAAGAACCACTTCAGACTACAAGCTTGTAAAAGTTCATTACCTACAGTACACTTAATATTTGGGTGATAATGACCTTCTAGTACAACCCAACTCGGTTTATTTGATTTTCATGATTAATATGAGGCAAAAAAAACACGATTTTAGACCCTTATTTGATGTGGCTGGACATAGCTCTTAATCCATTTTAAACACATCAGAAATGAACAGGCTAAGTTTATGGTATGTTGGTATTTTACCAACATTGTCTTGTTGCAGCACCCAACCTTGTCCAAATTTCACTCATCTTAGGTGTTGAATTTAGGTGAAGTAAAAGAAAAAAATGGTCTTAGTCCTCATTTCATTATTCCGTCCAAGTTGTGTAATCCACCCGTACCTTCAATATTAAAACAGCGCCACAGCATGATGCTACTGCTGCCATGCTTCCAAGCTTGGTACAGTGTTCTTATTTGAAAACCTCACCTTGATTCCTTTAAACAATTTCCTTTTTCTTGTTTGACCATTAAAAATACTGTGCACCTAATTCCTGGTTCTATAAAGCACTAAAGTCGACATCTGACTGCAACAGTAAGCTGATGCATTGGTTCTTACCTGTGGCTGAGCCCAGTTGCTGCTGCATTGACCCATGTGAGAATAAACTGTTCATACCAGATTTTGACTTAAAGTAATCTCTAAATTAACCTTCAGTCTTTAACAGATTGGAAGTAATATTAATGTTTTCAAGCAGCCCCGCCAGAGTCCTGACCTGAATCTGAGCTAAAGATTAGGGTGATGGCGAGGAGTCTCGAAGCTCATCATCAAAGATAAACCATCAAAACGTTGGTCAGCAATTAGAAGAAGCCTTTGATTGCTGTAATGCAAATAATTCTTTTCCCATTGATTATTGATAAGGGTATAAATAATTTGACATTCTATTTTTTTACTAAAATGTCATAAAATACTTTCAAACTCGACAATACTTTTAATTTGTTTCTTTTTAGAGATGCCCGTCTCATCCAAATCATGTCTCCTCTTTCAGGGATCAACGCTTTTCTTAAACAGACTGTAAAGAAGTGTTTAAAGGACGGCTATGTTCAGACACTGATGGGCCGCAGGAGATATTTAGCCGGGATCACCAGCCCAAATCCACACGTCAAAGCTCATGTGAGCAAGCTTGAGATTTAAGGTTTAGTCGTAAAAAGAAAAGACACGAAGCTCCCTCCTGTTTTTGTGCCTCTCTTATCCTTCATTGTCCACTCAGGCGGAGCGACAGGCGGTGAACACGACAGTGCAGGGTTCAGCCGCTGACATCGTCAAACTAGCAACTGTCAACATCCAGAAACGGTTACGAAATACATATCCTGCAGCACCGCTGTCTCACCAGCACACTCACCCAGGTGAACTTAATACGATTGTTTCTTCTTTTTGTATTACCTCATGCAGACAGAGTGCCCTTTAACCATTCACCTTAATTTGTAATCACCTCCAGCTCATAATCACCGCAGAACGGGGACGCCTCAGCTCAGGGGAGCCTACTTTATCCTACAGCTGCATGATGAGCTCATCTATGAAACCACAGAACAGGATCTCATACAGGTATTAGCTGCACTGTTTGGCAGCTATCAGATAAAGATGCTTTATTATCTGACATTCTCTCTTCTGTCAGGTTGCACAGATAGTCAAGAGGGAGATGGAGTCGGCAGTGAAGCTGTATGTAAAGCTAAAAGCTAAAGTCAAAGTTGGACCCAGCTGGGGAAATCTGCAGGACCTTGATGTATGAACTGAGTGCTAAATTATGAAGCTGACCATAATGCTGCTTTGTAACTTATTTACACACAGTCTATTGCACATAAGATTTTTAATCATTACATTGACAAGATGCAACATCGCTCCAGTCTGTGATTTTATACATAAAATCTACATGAACTTTTGTTTGTACTTTGTATCCATGGATTTATTTGCCTGTAACCAGCTTTATTAGTTGTGATATACGCTGAAACACTAAACTCCCACCAATTTCGCTCTATAAATATATAAACTACATTGGATTTTTGATGCATTATTGGTGCAAGTCTCGTAATTCCTTCTTCTGTTGGATTCAAAACCTTTGCTTCTATCAAAGATGCTGCCACACATCCCCTCTTTTGGGTCTTTATATTCTTGAGGGGGAAAAATAAATCAGAGCCTAAAGAATAACTAGTATTGCTATTTGGCTGGGAAAAAAACGTGATCGGTGCAACACTAATATGCAGGATACCAGATCAAATGAATGGGAAATAGTTACTATTTGAGGAGCTATCTATTTAGATAGACTGATGGGAGTAGCTGTGGTGCAGGGGTGGAGCATAAGGAGGCTACAGTCCACCCCATTTCCTGTCAGTCAACTTTCAAAATAAAGGCCACTAGTGCCACAACAGTTAGAAAAAAAGATATAAACTGGACAGATTTATTCTTGAATTTATCCTGAAGTCACATTTTATTGGACCATAGTTGAGCTGGCTTTTACAAGAACATACATCATTTATTTTCTCAACAAATAACACACTTGTACACTCATGTAGTCCATTAGACAGTTGCTGTTTAAATAACAAAAACACTTTGATTTGGATTGATGAGAAAGAATCCAATATAACTTTTCAGGTCTGTATTTTCATTAAAAGCAGGAAAGCCCTGAACTCCATCCATTTTTTTGTGAAGTTCAAAAGAATTTTATTCAGAATTACTTGGATATGGCGTCAAATATCAGCCAAGTGGAAGGAAACAGAAGAGCAATCCCACTAATAGTTCCAGCTTGTCGCTAACAATTAACCAGTGCACCATGACTCCAGAGCTCAGATTTGACACAAAAATGAGTAACAAGTAAATAAATACATGTCACATGAAAAAATCTATGAACAATTATAACAAAGAGGAACAATATATTCCAGAAGAATGTGTTTTTAGAACAGGAGTGCGTTCTTGATGCTGTACTGCAGATGTTTCGTGAAAACTTCCCAACATGTACGACATTGTCAGTGCAGTCATTAGCAAAGAAAACGAGAAATGCAAGACCAGCAGCTACATTTGGGTGTTGCCAGCTCCTCACACCAGTTGCATCCTTTTTTTTTGAGCCATCTAGCAGTGACACATTGAGGTGCAGATGATTATTATTGGTAAATGTTGCTGTGATATCACCTTTTGATGAGGCAAAGTGACCAGAAATGAACAATCTGGAGACACATTTATAATCGGCACCTTTGGTCATTTTGTCACAGGCTTATTGGACCCACTTTAACTATACAACAGCTCGATCTGTTGCTCTAAACAAAAAGGGTGACTAACAGATGAGAGTAAGATGATGATGATGATGTGGGTGCCAAAGGTAAGTATTCACTGTGCCAACAGCCAAACCATTGGTCTTTTCTAAAGTCAGGCAGATCAAAAAAAATTGGCTTTCAGAAAAAACTAAATCATTTAAGGCATCAACACAGGCAGAGCTGTGAATTTTAGAGTAAAAACCGGAATTTATGTACAGAGAGGTACAATAATAAGTGCTACTTAAGCAGCTTTAACTTCTTCTGGCTTTTTGTGAAGCAAGAACGTCTGACTTTCTTGCTTCATGAAGCTCTGGAGATGGGAGGGGAGTTGTGATGGGGATGGGAGCTTTGCCGTAATCAAATAAAAACGTGCAGGGAGAACTCTTGTCCCTGCCAGGCTTCTGTTCTTGATGGGCGGGGTGGAGTACAACAGAGTGCTTGAAATAAGAGAAATAAGGACACCGTAGGTTTTTGAGGGCGACATCTCTGGAGCTGTCAGGGTGCCTTGCCGTCCGGGCTGAAGTAGTACCTGACAGGAGGACCAGGGAGGTCCTCATCTCCGTCTGATTCTGGGGCAAATGACACGGTAAGGTCGACATATTTCCGGGCCACTGATGGCTTGATGAGCTTCTGCATCCTGCAGGGGGCAGAGGTTAAATGCATCTATTGAAAAAGACAACATTTAAAAATAAAACAGTTTAGGATTAAGAAGTGCTTACGTCAGTTTGAGTCTCTTTGAATGTCCTGGCATCACGGGCACATAGAGCATCTTTACACCGTGGACAACCATGCTTGGTTCAATCCCGTACTTTTCCTGCAGGAACATATCAAATCATCCAATATACTGTGGTTGAAAATGAGTGTAGGTTCACTAATTAGTCGCCGAGAGATCGCAATCAGACACTTTTTCCCTGAGTGGTGAATCAGCAGGTAAAACACAAAAAAAATAATAATCTGATAATTTTTCAACCCTGTTCATCGCTCAACAGCTCTACTCTGATGCACTTTTTGAATTTAATACAAATCGAAGTTTAGGGATAGAAGCTTTGATGCAAACATAGGGATAATCTCATAATTCCTTCATTTTTTATGCAATTCAAAACTACCATCATGTGTTTCTTTTCGTTTCATTTTCCTTTAGGTAACAGAAAAGTCGGAATCAGTCCAAATCCTAATCAGCGCATCAGACGAACTCTGTACTGGCCAGGTAAAGTAAGATGGGTGCACCTCCACAGTAAACGTTTTCTGTTCGTTACATCGTAATGCTTCTATTACTGGGACAGAAGTAAAAAGTGCTCATGAATGCCTCACCCTCACTGCATTCATGAAGTCAGAGAGAGTGAAGTCCTCGTGACCGACGATGGTCCAACAGTCCCAAATAGAAAAGTAGATATTGTTCCTGGAGAAGATGTAACATTCAGTACTTTCTTACACAAAAACTAGCAAAAACATTTGTTATGATTTTTGAACTTATCACCATAGTGGGAATAAGTACGTGATGGAAATCATGCTTCTACCTGATGGCCGTCCGTTTAACTGGGGCAGGCTCTGTGAGCACGACGACTGGAATGGCCAAGTTAAAGAAGCAGTTTTTGAAAGATTCAAATCCGTAGCCACCAACCACCTTGATCAACTCCAATGCCACCTAAATGAATCAAAATAGTACCCGAGATGTTAGCATTCAACTTTATCTTGATCAATGGAAATTATTCAACAATTTAGAGTTGGATGCAAAGCAGCTAGAGAGCGGTTTATGTTAATAATAGAGCAAATAAGGACAAATGGCTAAAAACTAAATCCTACTATGCATGAAGTTAAGTGTTTATTAGTGAAAATATAAATCTGAATACCTAATTTAGGTCCACAATCAAAAATTATTGCAGAATCATCACTACCCACAAGCAATTTAATGTAAAGTCCAAATGCAACCAAATTCCTGTGAATTTGCGAGCATCTTAAAGCTTTGAACATCTCACAGTTATGGTCATCTACTTAAACTAACAGGCCAGACAGGGAGAGCATCAGAGAACATTTTGGCCTGCATGACACCAATTATAACCCTAAATTTATCAGGAAACCAATCGCCATGACCCTGAACACACCATCTCCACTGTGAAATACTGTAGAGGCAGCATCATGGTGTGGTAAGAAATTGGAAATACAGGTCAACTCTGAAGGAAAACCTGTTAGCAGCTGTTACAGACTTCCGACTGTGGCGAAAGTTCACCTTCCAGGAGGAAACAACACACATCCAGAGCTACATCAGAGTGATTCAGATTGAACCGTAAGACCCAGGCAAACCCCAAACTTAAGTCCAATTGGACGTTTTGAAATGGGGAAAGAAATTCTGCCTCTAGCTGCACAAAGCTGGTAGAGACATACCTAAAAACAGTCAATGCTGCAAAAGCTTGATACAATCATACTTTTCAGATTTACTTTGCATTTTGGAAGCAATGAACATTCCCTCCACTTAGTTTTGCACAACCTTCTGTTGGTTCATCACATGAAACCCTAATAAACTACACTCACATGAGTGGGAAAAAGAGCGTGTTAAGAAGGCTGTTCTCACCAGTCCGGCCACAGCGGCGGTTGCTGTAGCAATAGCGGGGATGATCTTCCCAGCAATACGTTTGGTCTTCAGTCTGTCTGCTGGCTCGATCGAGTACATCCTGGCTCGGATGGAGGAGGCTGAGGTGACAAAATCTATGTGACCGTTGCTGTCGACGTCTTTTTCAAACTGAAGGGGCCTCATCTGTAATCCTTCTGCAGAAAGAAAACAAAAGCCCCACATTTATAAAGACTATTTATGATCTGCTGATTAAAAAGGATTAAGTGTGTGCTCAAAATAATATCCGAGGAAGCAGACTTTCTAACTGTACATCAGTCATACCTGGTGTGACCTTGTTTGCAACGATGGCCTGCTCAAGTTGTGCGATAGCTTCCCTTTCCTCTTCACTGCTTAGAGGCATCTTCGTCGTGTCGGGCTTCTTAGCCGTCTCATCCGTCTCTATACACTAGCACCAACCGACCAAAATAAATCAACATTTGTCTTTTTTTTTTACTGAAAGAAATGATGAGGCCAAATGACCAGCAGAACCTACTTTCTCTGAGGGCCTGTACTCAGGAATCTCAACATCAGAAAGAAGCCTGGTTACAGCGTCTTCAGAAAGATCCTGATGAGCAAAAAAAGGCCGGCCAGTCAGTGATTAAATGTGTCTGTTGGACAGTGTATGCACAAGTGTGTGTGACCTACCTTTCCTGAGTAGGCGATGTTATAAACCTCTGCGTAAAGCCGCGCAGTGCTGACAATGAAGGTGAAGTGCCTGATGGGAAAAAAGGAGGATTAATCTTGGATGGCAGGAATTAAAAATATTAAGAAAAACAATAATCTACTCACATCGGGTCTTTCAAGTCAAAATCAATAGGTGTTGGGGGTCTTTTTGGGGACTGCCAAAACAAACCTATCCAAGCACAAAATGTGAGACGTGTTATTCTGTAGATACGTGGAGTAATTTAATAGCCAAGTAAGGTTTCAAGTAAGCACAGAGACTCACTTCCATCCTTTAACCTTGTTTCCAGAGGAAACGAGTGCAACAGCTGCTGGGCCTAGATAGTAAGCAGCACAGCCACAATATAAACACTTACATAGTAAGGCTTGGAATGGCTTTCCACATTTAATCTCATTATAAACATTCATATGCATCTATAGGTCAAGGCCAGTTACCTTTCTTTTGAAATACTTTTCAAATTTCACACGGGCAATGGTGATGCACTGTTTCCACTGACTCGGGCGTCTGCTTAGCAGCTTAATGACCTGAAAGGATCCCTCCAGACTTTCCCCCGCCTCCATCCTCTACACACACACACACACACACACACACACACACACACACACAGAGCTTACCAGGATGCTAAATGAGTAAGAAAACAATGAGCGTTGTCATAAATCTTACCTGCAGCACTGCATCGGCTGAAGGGTGAGTCTGCCAGAATGAGTTGTACATGGAGGGCTTATGGAAAAAGGAGCTCTCAAACTAGACAACCAAAGCCAAACAGAAAAGCTTTAAACACTAGTCCCTATAACAATATAACAATGATCAAATGCATTGCAGTGAGACCTTGTCTCTGGCCCACTGGATGGTGTGCTCTATAACCAAAGGGAAAGACTTGAGAGTGCAGAATGGGATCTCCTCCTCAGGGGGGTCCCTCTGGGAGGACAAAAAAACAGTTCAGGATGAGAAGAAACCGCAAAAAAAAAACAAATATGGCCTGAAAGTAAGACTCACATGGCTATTGTAAGACTCTGTTAAGCTTGGAACAATGATCTCAGTGTGTCCTTTAGTTCCCATGGTGCCCGAGTCCAAGAGAGGTCTCTGATTGGACACACATCGACTGGAAATTCAAAAAGAAACTGTAAAGCTTTGATTTAGCAAGGCTTATAGAAGCTAACATCAGTGAGTTTTAAAGCCCAGATAAAAAAAGGAACGGACCAAATCCAACTTGGATGAATACGACCAACTTCAGAGACAGTGGAGCTGTTTGCTCATGAGAAAATGGCGGGTGGAAAGAATTGGCCTCTTTAGACTGGACCAGCCCTGAAAGGTCATCAACCAGCTGGAAAATAAAACTCTCATCCTACTTTAGACCAACCTGTCCACATATCTCCTCGCTTCCACGTTGTCCAGCGCGGTGACCACTACGTTCATGGAGGAGTAGAAGGAGTCGCTGTAAATGTTCTCAGAGGCTGGACACACCTTGTTTAGGTGAGCGTCCACCTGCAGCTCCGGGTTGATGTCCAGAGTGGCGCCTGCTGCTGTGGTACTTTTTGGTTTCTGAGACAGGAAAGACGGGGCAAGGAAATAAATGAATTTACCTGCTGATTTTAGTTCATATAAAAGCTTTAACATCCATTCACCTGTATGTGATGGGGTCTGAAGAGAAACTGTCTGTTGAGGTTAGACTTCTCTATGAGGTCCGGGTCTGTGATGCAAACCTTAGATGTGTCACAGGCAACAAAAGTCAGTAAGGCTGTATTACGCAAGGAGATGAAATGCATTCAGAAAGAAGAGACATGAGGTGAAGTCGCCCACCTCTCCAGAGCTCTTCGCCAATCCCACACCGAGAAGGGCAAAGTTTTTTAGCATTTCACAGCCTATGGCTCCACAGCCGACCTTAGGAGCGGAAACAGTTGAGGTTTATTTAGCACAAACATCCCTTAGTGAATGCATTTATAATCCTGATGAAGTCCAGTTCCTACCATAAACACCCTGAGCTTGTGTAGATCGAGACACATTGATTCACCGATGCAGGCTCGTAGTCCATCGTATCGGTCACCTCGAGGGGAAAACTCCTCATCAGCAAGAGACTGAAGAGGCCTGACCAGCTCCATGGTGTCGAGATAAAACTGAACAATTGCAGAGGAAGAGGTGAAACAAATAAGGGTGAGCTGTCAGAAAGATACTTTTCACTTCTGAAATAATATCCTACCCATTGCTGAAGTGGCGCAAATTTCCCTGTAATGGCCTTGAGAACTTCCTGACTCGCTATTCCTCCCACAGCTGCAGCTAGCGGAGGAAGAGCTCCCCTGGCTGTCCGAGACAGACAGCGCACCACCTCAGCGTTTACAGGAACCTACGACAAAGGAGGACGAAACAAGGACAAAGGCAGAGAACTGATGATGAATCGGTTTGTATTACTGTAAATCCAAAGTAAGAGAAAAAATGAATTAAAAAAAAGCTCACTTTGTTTAAAAGTGTTGAATTCACTTCCTCAGTCAGCTGTAGTAAAACTTCAGCATCCTGTAGGCACCTGATGGTGACAACAGCAAAACAATTTATTACCTTCATTTATGCATTTAGATATGACATTAAAAAACCTGAATTAGATTATGCTTAATTGCAGAATTTAAAGCTGGAAATCGCAGCTGAGGGAGAAAAAAGCCAATTGAAGTCTGCTTACCCAATGTTGGGAAGTCTACAGTGCTTGACCTGGAAGTTGTCCAGAGCCAGCATGGCAGCGTGGATCTGTAGAGGAGCCTGATGGGCAGATTTCAAACACAATGAGACAAAACTCAAGCACTAATCAGAAATGAAGGCATTTGGCATATGTGAATTAGAGTACATACACCAGGCTCAACCCTTCTGCTTTAGCTTAGTTTGCAGGTGGATGAAAGGATGATCAATGGATGGGTGGATACTGTTACTGTCCACTCCAAGTTAGGTTTTTACAATGGTTCACTAATATTATTAGACAAGAACCGTCTGATCAGTGCATCGAGACAGACGAGAGTGCATCGTATCATATTCTTTTTTCCATCTATTCATCTAAAATGCATTAATAAAATCATTTGCAGCGTATCAAGACATGAATGACATTGGCTAAGGAGAAGAGCAACCCTAGTGTTCATATATGTATCACTTTTCTTTTAGCATCATTCCAGCATGAAAATACTCTTTACTGCTTTACACACTTTTTATTACCAAAATCCACAGTATAATCTGTTAAGGCATAAAAATAAACAGTTTACTATTAATTTATGGTAATTTCTACAGCGGCAGATGGACGGACGGATGGATCAATATTGACGGACAATGATAAACGGATGGGTGGAGGGACGGACAGGTGGATGATGGATGGAGTAATGGATTGGGGATCAACGGAGGGATGAAGGAACGACAGAGATTGATGGACCAAATCGACAGGTGGATGGACGGACTACAGACAGTTGAACAATGGACAGACGGGATCTATAGACGAATAGGTGGAACTTTTAGTTAGTGAATAACATCTGGAAATCCAAACATTTTTCATACTCTGATTTCTTCTTACAGATTTATCCAGACCTTGGAAAAACCTAAATCAAATTCCATACTTTACCACAGTTTTGCTAACTGTGCAGAAACTCTTACTAGTGAGCAGATGGACTGTTGACAGATTTCAGTAACATTAATTTCCAACTCATTCAGTCCTGCATCACATCAGCCACTGTTTTAATTTAACATGGTTTGATTTAATTTAACCTGGTAAAGCACGTCTTTTTCCAACAAAGTTTCCCTGCTTTCTTTCCATTCTTACCTCTGGTTTACTGAAGTCTGGAATCAGGACCTGAGGGTCACACAGCTGTCGTTCTAATGTTTCCTGTAACACACCATGTATTGGGTTTTTTTTCCATTAAAATTTCTGCTTGTTTTGTCCAGCGGTAATATTTACAGAGACAAATCTACTCACAAAAGAATATGTCCTAGGAGTTTTCACCATTACAAAGAAACCTCCGTGTGCATATGATTGTAGCTGTGATGTATCTCCTATTTCAAAGCTGTGAGGGGAAAGCACTAATACAACACACAATCACATCATGCACATAGAGCGCACAAAATGGGGAAAAAAAACATAGCATTGGTTAGTTTACTGCGATACGAGATCATACAGTAGATATAGCTAGGATGCTGTTGATACAGCCATGTCAACCCTGGTTTAAACTACAAATGTGTTCAGTATTATTGTTTTCTTTTCGCCCATTTTAAATAGTTTTACTCCGGTACCTGTGACCTGTCGTAAAGTTCCATTGAGCTCTTCCATCCCCTGGACCTCTCTGAAGATAACACTCTGGCCTGTCTGTAAGCCATGGGGGCGGTTGTCCATGCAGGTTACAATGCCAGGATTGTCCTGAAGTAGAATAAGATTGTTTTTTTTAAGTGGATAAAGTTTAGGAACAGCTAGACCTCCTCTTCTGTGCACAGAATATAAGAGCATCAACGCTACCTGAGTGATACTTTGGATGAAAATTTCTTTGGCCTCCTCTCCTGTGGGATCAGACACCTCAAACTCTTCCCCAAAATCACAAAATAGGCGTGCGCAAATGCCATACACATCACAGCAGATAAACTGGGGACAACAAAGATGTCACAGGGTTTGGTTAAAATGCAGGGTCAAGGTTAGAGACATAAGGTCAGGTCACCGGAGTTAAGACCTACTCTGATGGGGGGTTGTTGCGAGTGGCAGAATGTATTTACTCTCTTCTGTAGGCTCAAACTGGCCTCTGTCAAAATCACACACTGCAGTAGAAAGAACAACAGTGAGGACATAAACATCAGCAATAGTCTGCAGCAGACAGTGAAGGACAATCTTGATTTTAAGTTAACATTAAATGAGTCAAAACTTGAACAGTTACAATGATGGCCAAGGAAACTGCACCTGACAATACTAACTAATAAGCCAATCAATGCCCAGATGGATGATTGCTTTTACATGTTAACACTTTTTTACATTTTGACCTAAATCTAACATTTCCTTGCAAAAGCTTTCATACTAATCCACATTTTGTTATTTTACAGATACAAAATATTGTAATTTATTTGGGTTTTCTGGTGAGTCTATTAGAAACTATGGTAACTACTTGGAATTTAACCAGAGAACTTACACCACATTCCCACAAGAAAAATAAGGAAAATCAACTGCTGCAGCCGGATTACTAATCTGCAGGACCGAGTGTTCCCACACCTGCATATACAAATCGATAAAATATACTAATCCTTCACCACAAGCAGCAGTGTTTGACGGCTATTTTCCTGAGACTGGAAGCAGCTCATTTGGCTTTCTTTTTTACACAGCTTTCTAACATGTATCAACTTACTTGATACTTTCTGAGAAAACTTAAGTCAGTGTTGTCATCCACAGGCAAGGAGGACATGTCAACTTGGACATATGGGTTTAAGTCCGCAACCCGAGGACATACTGCCTCCACCCTTAAACAGAAGCATTAGGTTCAGTTAAACAAGCGTAAGAGCTAACATACAAAACAAGACACAGCCTGCGTACGGATACGAACTAGGGGTGCACCGATTGCAGTTTTCTTGCCGATAACGTTGTTTTTTTTTTTTTAATTAACTTACACTGTCATGTGTTATAAGGTCACATGTCACTAAATGTAGTGACAATGTTGCTAAGTTGGCAACAGTGGGGTGACTATTGTTAACTGCACACGCGCAAACGTGACCTGGTGGGCGGGTCTGTCAGTCAGCCCTGCAGAGGCAGAAAAGATCGGTTTCACATGCAAGTATCGGCCAATTCGCAGATCATTCAAAATTAAGGAAATTGTGACAGATCAATCGGTGCACCCCTAATACAAACTCTTGCATTACGACATGTTTGAGCAGATCTCTTGGTTATAGGTTTTCAGCTGCATGGCCAATCAGCCATGCAGTTATGGAGTAATCACAGGAAAACTAAAATAAACTGTAGTTTGGTTTGCTTTTGTTTATGGACGGTAAACACAGAACCATGTGTTGGTGGTCATAGAACTACCACTAACTCCTAACAATAGAACAAAGCCTTATTCATTTGTTTCAAAGCTCATTATACTGAACTGACATTTATTTTCTATAAAGTGGTATTTTACACATTTACTTCAAATATACGAAATAATATCCTTGCAACACAGCACCAATGTCACAACATTAACTACAAACATATTTTTGAATTCTGATACTTTGTCAGTCAGCTCCAAGGCAAGGCGTAGCTGTTCCTGTTGCCTCTGTTTTTCTATAACTTTCTATAACATGCTAACAATTCCAGTCAGGGGTTTGTGTATACCCATCATCCTAGATGTCTTACATTCTTAATAATGATACAGCTTTAATGGATTTTAAAAACAAGAATTGGGCACACACATTGGGTTTTCTCTTCATTCACAGAGGGTCATATTACCACCTCAAACACGCCAATATTTGGATAAATGTCCCTAAGAAAGTCATAGAGAAACCACACACTCTTCAGCGCCATCAACAAGCCTCTGACATAACTCTGGACGGATGTTTGAACACCACTCTTACAAGAAATAGTGGGGCTCATTTGAATTGTAGGCACCATCTACAGATTTTCAACAGGGTTGAGGGCCAGGCCTAACAGAAGCTTGATGTTAGCTTCCTTTTTTGCCATTCCAAAACCAGTGTGATGTTTGTTTAGGATCACTGTCATGTTAAAACACCCAATTGTGTTCAAATTTCGCCCGTTCAACTCAAGCTGAGACCCTTAGGTGAAAAACAACCCAGGAACCATCCAAGGCTAAAACCTATCCTAAACCAAAGACAACCTCTCTAGCATAGTGGTGCTGTTTTACTTCCAGCAGTGCACTAAACAAAGCGGTTGGATCGATGAAGGTGGAGTACCTCTAAATTATTTAACTCCATGGACTGTGCACAAAAGCAGGGCACATGTCAGGAAACCAACCGATATCCATAACCTCCAGCATTTCTGCTCTGAAAAGTAGTATCCAGCAGTAACTAAGTTCAAACCTGCTCACACATATGCGCTCTTTAAATTTCACTGAAATTCAGTGAAAAAAAGTGCTGAATCAACATACAACCAGCCCTAAAAATGAGAGGCCAAAAAAAACATAAAATTCATGGTGATGATGGGTGCACACAAACTTGTGACAGGCACCGTAAATCACTACAGCCCACATTACCTGCTCCTATGGCTTAACACATCCTCATTGCGGATAAAGAAGTTGCAGCCCAGATCCCAGGTCTCACACTTCTTTGTATCGTGAAGGGTCACTGACTGTACAGAACACACGTGTGAACAGAAAGCGGAGTCTCAGGAGGGTTCAAATCCGACCCTGGTGCTTGACAATCTTACAATTTTAGCACTGTGCCTACCTTTACACCAGCAAGGGCTATGTTCTTTGCTGAGGAAAACAGAAAAAAGATTTAAGACAGTTATTAACATTTTTTGCTACAATAGTATCAAAAAGGAGAAACAAAAAATAAAAGATTTTTTCCTGCCTACCTATCTCAACTCCCAGTGCTCCCATGCCACTGAGAAAGACTGAGGACTGGGCCATCTGGTGCATAGCACTGTCTCCAAGCACATAACGCTGGCGGCTGAAGGGAGAAGACCGTCAAGAGGGATAACGTGTGAGAGAAGGTGAGGATCACAGATTAAAGGGCGCTGTCATTTCCTGACCTGACCGCCACGCCATGTTTTCTGCTTAATTAATGAGAGGATCACCACACTGCACTTGCCTGTACAGAGAGTCGTCAATCTCCATCAGGTCTGCAGCCATGCTGAGAGGGGAAGGGGGGTGATTCGGCCGCTTCGAAAATCACGACTCTTCCTAATAAATCATATACAGGAAGACACAATGTGACATTTGTGGCGTTTTCGGTTCGGGTTTTAAACCAACGCCCAGCTGCAGGTTAGCTACGTGGCTAGCTGGTTGACAGTAGCCGCGGCACTGAGCCTCGACTCAGAGAAACGTGCTCGGCTGGAGGGCCCTCTCTAACCGCCAAACATTAAAACAAAATAAGCCAGTATTTTACTAAAAAACACAGAGAACTGCTGGTTGAAACTCGACATTAGCGCATAAATTAGCACTGTGTGTCACTCCTGGTAAGGTACCGGTCAACAGGACTTATCAGAAACTCGTTAAAAGTGGGGACGTAAATACCAGGCTACCTAAACTGTCCAAGTTATTCCTCTGTTTAAGAAAACCAAACCTCCGTCATGTACAGTGTCAAATGGGCTGCTACAATTGTCACGATAATAATAATTTAAAACCATAAGATGTTACCTGACAGTATGCGCGATGGGGCAAATGAATTGCTGTGACTGGTTAAAAACTCCGAGTACTTCCGGGTTACTCTGATCACATGACCCAAATTATCCAATGATTTCCCAGTACTCCATTTGTTTTTTGGGGCAAGAAAGTTTAGATTATTTTGGTGTTTTGTTCACTGATGTAAAGGAAAACTCTCTTACAATGATTAAAATTTCAATTCAACAAAATGTCATTTTTCAAATAAATATATACATAATTGATGATTTACATAGGACTGTAATAAATTCATTGTATATATTTTTAAAATGTATCAATATTCATAAAGGTGTGTTCAAAGGGTATGAAATATGCGAATAAATAGTTTAATGTGTGACTCGTTAATAACGCTTGAATTAATTATATTGTATATTAACATAGAAATAAATATTTAATAAATCACTTCAGCAATGCAGCAGTGTAACTTTAAATTGTCTCTGTGGCTGATCTAGGAAAGTTTAACGTTGGACTGGTTAACCTGCACAGTAGCAGACCAGTCACATTGTCTGCACTGTTAGCACCGCTGAGAGTGGCTGATGGATAAATTAATGGCGTGCTACAGCAAGGCAAAGTAATATATTTAGATTTATACTGATATAACTATATTTACCATAATATTTAGATTTATTATTTCCACATTTAAGTATTTAATTACAAATGTATTATATATTTTATAAATTGTTACATTTAGATATATTGATTTTGGAAATGTATGTATTTCCAGTTTCATTTAACTGATCACATTTGCAAATGCAGTACTGTGAAAAGGTTTTAGGCAGGTGTGAAAAAATGCCGTAAACAAAGAATGCTTTCAAAAATTGAAGTGTTAATCATTTATTTTCATCAATCAATAAAATGCAGTGAATGAACAAAAGAGAAATCAAAATCAAATCAATATTTGGTGTGACCCCCCTTTGCCTTCAAAACAGGATTCCATCTTGCTTTTTGCGGATGATGTGGTTCTGTTCTCTGGCTCTCACTGAAGTCCTTAGCAGCCGAGTGTGAAGCGGCTGGGATGAGGATGACCACCTAAAAATCTGAGGCCATGGTCCTCAAGGCAGTCCCTCAAGGGTGGACTGCCCTCTCCACATTGGAGATGAGGTGGTGCCTCAAGTGGAGGAGTTTAAGTAGGTTTATTAAGTATCTCGGGATTTTGTTCATGACTGTTGGAAGAAGGGAGCATGAGGTTGATAGAAGGATCGATGCGGCTTCCGCAGTATTAGGTGTTCTGTACCGGTCTGTTGTATTGGAAAGGGAACTGACCTGTAAGGCAAAGCTCCCTGTTTACCATTCAGTCTACGTTCCTATCGTCACCTGTGGTCACAAACTTTGGGTAGTGAACGAAAGATTGAGATTGCGGATATCGCAAAATTTATTTTCTCCACAGGGTAGCTGGGCTCTCCCTTAGAGATAGGGTGAGGAGTTTGGCTAACTGTGAGAGACTTGGAGTAGAGCAGTTGCTCCTTCACATCGAAAGGAGCCAGTTGAGATGGCTTTGGTATCTGTTAAGGATGCCTCCCTAGGGAGGTGTTCCAAGCATGTCCAACTGGGAGGAGACCCCAAAGAAGCCCCAGGACACGCTGGAGAGACTATCTCTCAGCTTGCCTGGGAAAGCCTTGGGGTTCTCCCAGAGGAGCTGGAAGAGGTGGCTGTGTTTCCTTACTCAAGCTACTGTTTCTTGAAAATTAGATATACTTGTCCAAATTAGTATTCAGGATCTTTTACTTTACTTGACATTACAGACCAATTTACTGATCAAATGCCTGTGACTTCCTCCTGAATGCTTCTTACACACCAATAAAATGTTATATTTTTTGCATTAACCTGTTTATTTTTATATTCTAAACAATATAAAAGTCTTACACACGACTTTTGGGAAAATAGGGCACTACTGATCCAGTGTGAGCCAGAGAAAAGACCAAAATGTTTTTGGGTATTCTCCTGTTTAAAGAAACAAAGGTCAACAGGCAGGTGAAACATTTACATCTGTCTCATTTCAATTTGGTGGTCTGATTTGTGAAATTTTCAGCAATCCTTTTATATTAGTTTGAACGTGTGTAAGCGTCAGATCTTTGTGTGTCAATTTTGAATTCCATTCACAATGCAATGCAAATGGATTTTATTTTCACTGAAATCCGGACAAATACAAAGTCAGTAATTTTGTGTTCCTTTGGTCTGGAAAAAAAATTACCCTTCACCTGAAGACCTCTGAGGCACCCTCCCTTTGAGCACATTGGTCAAGCACACATGGGAACCGCCCCCTGAACTGCAGCCAGAACTAAACACATGCCTGCGACAGTCTAAACTCCAAAAGTATCACCTCATCTTACTGAGAACTGCAGGTTACTGGCAATGTTAAGCAGCCACATGGCACTACGCCGACTACAGAGACTTGCTGTTGCTCCTTTGAGTTTCACCGGTGGTGCAACAACCCAAGTGCTCAGGGAGATGTCAACTCTGCCACGGGTTTATGTCACTAGACAGATCCCACCTGAAGGCCTGAGGATCCTCCGGGATTCTAGACAGTGAGTCAGAAAAGAGTCCTGCAATAGACTTACAGACAGACTTCTAATGTTTACCTTCAGATTAATAAGATATAAACATGGCATCTGAAATTATATTTCTCCAGCATTACTTTCAATATGTTTTTAAGATAAATATGTTTTATCCACTCCTCTGAGCACCTCGGTGTCTGATGAATAACTGTTTGCTGTGCTGCAGATAATCAGCAATGTTTTGAGTTCTCTTCACACAGGGTGCAGTTTGAGCTGTGGGATTCGGACGACGTCCCTGTGCCGAGGAAGGAGCTGCTTCAGAATGTGAAAGGTGTTGATGGTCTGCTCTGCGTGCTGACTGAAAAGATTGATGCAGAACTGTTGGATGCTGCAGGTATGCAAAAGCATTCAAGTTCTTTGAACTTTTTCACTGCAATCGCAGCTGTGCATCTTTTGGAGTATTTCTCCACCAGCTTTGCACATCTAAAGACAGAAATTTGTGCCAGTCAGTCTTTGCAAAATAGCTCAGTCTCACTCTGATTGAATTCAGGGAGTCTGTGAATATGAAAGATTCCCACTAAGATTTAGGTCTGGACTTTGACTGGGCCATTTTACACATGGATATGCTTTAAACTAAACCATTCAATTGTAGCTGAGGTTTTGTGCCAGGGGTTGTTGTACTGCTAGCAGGTGAACATTTGCCCCAAACTCAAGTCTTTTTCAGCGTCTAAAAGAGTTTTGCTTCCAGGATTACTCTGTATTTTCTCTGACCAGATTCCCTGTCCCAGCTGAAGACTAGAATCCCCAACAGCATGAGGCTTATTCCACGGTTGCAGTGTCACCTGCCTTGCTTGTGTCAAACAGCAAACATGACTTCTTTCAACACAGACTTTCTTCTGGCAACTGTTTTGTAAAGACCAAACTGATGGAGTGCACAACTAATAGTTTTCCTCCCTAGAGATTCTCCATCTGAGCTGTGGATCTTCACAGCTCCTCCAGAGTTCCCATGGTCCTTTTAGCCACACAATTAATGATTATTGCTCTCCAAGTCTGGCCTGTTAGTCTAGGTGGAGAACCATGTCTTGGTTGGTTTGCAGTTGTGCAATACTCTTTCCACTAAGGGATGATAAATTGAATAGTGCAACATGAGATGTTCAAAGCATGGGGTATTGTTTCATAACTTAACACTGCTTTGAAGTTCTCCACATTTTTATCTCTGATCTTGGGCTGATTCAGTGTCCGTGAATTATTTTGATGTTGTCCTGTAGGCCCAAACCTGAAGGTCCTCAGTACTATGTCAGTGGGGTTTGATCATCTATCTTTGGAGGAGCTGAAGAAAAGGTGATCTTTTCCTCCAGTAATACAGTTGAATCCGTAAGGTTCATATACGTGTATGTAGGCTTTATTTTCCTGCGACATGGTCATTTAGTCATGCACATTTTTGTCTCTAGAGGAATCCGTGTAGGTTACACCCCTGAGGTCCTGACAGATGCAGTTGCAGAGCTGACTGTAGCTCTGCTGCTTGCAACCTCCAGGAGACTCATAGAGGCCACTCATGAAGCTAAGACGTAAGTTCATGCACACAATCATGCTTATACCACTCAATTATTTTGTAGAAAATATTACCAAGTCAATTCTTTGTCAAATTTGAAGAAATTTCTTCCACTGTAACTTATGTCAGTGGCGGCTGGGGCACATGGAGAACTCTGTGGCTGTGTGGATACGAGCTGGCCAACAGCACTGTGGGAATTCTCGGTCTTGGAAGGATAGGTAAGCAAAATGCATTTACATCAGTTTATCACACAATCAGTTTGATGCCTTTTCTGTTTGTTGCCCAGGTGTGGCTATCGCAGAGCGGCTGGCACCTTTCAAAGTAAAGAAGTTTATCTACACAGATGTGGCTCCTAGACCTGAGTTGGCCAAGGCCATCAATGCTGAATACGGTAAGATGTGGATCATCGGCACGCAAGCCATGTATACAATTATGGCTACAGTTCTGATTTTCCCCTAATTTGCAACCTAAATCTAGAACTTGTGCCTTCTTCTGCCAGTGAAGAAGGAGTGAGTAAATTATTTAATTAAAGCAATATTTTAGGGTCTTCTCTTTTCCTTATATTTATAGCTTTGATCTTCCAAGACCCAAATAAAAACACAGCAGCTTCCAGGAATTTGAATCATTACTTGCTTTTAAGTTTGCATGAATCTCTTCTGGGATAAATCCAGGTCCATCTATTAAACGTCAATTAATTGGAGGGATTTCACTGTTGTTTCGACTCTGAAACAAATCAAAAGAAATCTCTGCAGAAGAGTGGGTTTTAATCTCGATTGGGGCTCCCTTTTATCTCTCATCTGCTGCAAATCCAGTGAAAGTAGAAGTCTGGTTCCTTGCTTTACATTTAAACAGATTTCAGTCAGAACTGGGCCTGGAGTGTCAACACATAGGTTAAAGAGTAATGTCTGTGGAAAAAGCATTGGTTGTTGTTTCAGTGCTGAAGTTGCAGCTTTTTCGTTTCGTGAGAAGCCTTTGTTTCCCCTTTTTCCTGCACACATTTTGCAATACTCCTCAGCAAGCAGCACCCCTACCTGAGTAGGGGTAAACAACAAAGATTCTAGGAGAGATAAAGTTCCGGATAATTATGCTCTGCAAAATTAAAATCCAGAAAATTATTTAAATCCTGAGGCAAGAAGAAATGCACAGCGGTGCCGCACAAAGCACGTAAATACTGCAAGCAGCAACTCTCTATTGACTGCACATGTATAAAAGCAATGGACAACTTGTTCAAGGCACAACTGACTGAAAAGTTAGAAATTTTATCTGGTGCTAGTGCGCCCGCCCTTTGTAATCCTGCCCTGGGCAACTCCCCATATGATAGAAACACGCCTTTAGCAAGCATGTCGTACTCTTATGTGGATGGGTTGGAGACCGTAGGAGAATATAGAGTATTTTCCAAACACGTTTTCTCTTTTGAACATATTAATAGAAATACATGGATGGGACTGTATTAGTTTGTGTTTGCAACAGTCACACGTGTGTTATATACTTAAGATTTTGATGCTGTTTCTGTTTCAAGTCTCATTGGATGAACTGGCAAAGCAGTCAGACTTCCTGTCGGTGTGCTGTGCTCTAACACCGGAGACCAATGAAATCTGCAACAAGGACCTCTTCGCAAAGATGAAAAACACCTCCATCTTCATCAACACCAGCAGGTACCCCAGTCTTAATCACCAACCCACCCTGAGTGACCTCAGAACAGGCTGGTCCATATATACAGCATCTACAATGCTGGTCAAAAGCTTCAAATAATCAATAATTAACAGACATTGTAGGAATCGTTTGAAGTGGTATTCTTCAACATTTCTCCAGGCTGTTAGAAGGTATTTTATAGTTGCTCTTTGGACATTGACTGCTTTTGCTTTCATTTTCAGAGGAAATGTATTTGTGTGTTAAAGTGACTTAACTCTGAGCTATTAATTAATCTGGCTTTAAAAATTATCTTAAATCTTAAGGAATGAACCAGCATAAGGTTTTCATGTATAGCAGACACAGACATGATTTATTCAAAACTTCTTAAATTGAATTTACAAAAAAACAAAGATAACACAATTTGAAAGACATAAAACAATATCAGAGCACCAACACCATGATTCCCAAAAAGCTGTGGCATTAGCTGAAAACCTAGCCTACAGTATTGAAGGATGATGGTGGCGTAAACAGTTTGAGGTTAAAATATAATTAGAAAAAGTACCGAAAATGGAAGCAAAGTGATTCCAGAAGTTAATTCTTCATTTTAAAAGACAGATGGTAAATATTTAAAATAATACCATCTAAAATCTAACACAAAATACAATATTTAGTGCAGTTTAATATGCTGTGAAACAGTACCTTCCTTTAAATCATCCCAAAGTTTCCTTCAAATAACTGATACTTTTTTTAAGGTATCAACACTTAGCATATTAGGTCATAACACTGGGCCATAAAATACTTAATGTTCAGTTGTTGATAAAGAGGAAAAAACTGGCCAAATAACTGTTGGCAGTTTGGTTTAAAACTACAGAAATTGAGTATTTGATGTAGCTTTTATCCTTGCTTGCTCAAGCCAGTGTTTATTATTATTTGTAAAGTACAATGTTATATCTGTAAAATTAGACAATGACTCCAGTGTCCGTGTTGCCTTCTGTCTGTAAGTCAGTAATGTCTTTCTGTTACATCAGAGGAGGGGTTGTGAATCAGGAGGACCTGTACGAAGCTCTGTCCACCGGGCAGATAGCTGGAGCTGGGTTAGATGTCACCGTCCCTGAGCCCCTGCCCACCAGCCACCCGCTGTTTACCCTCAAAAACTGCGGTGAGTCTGCCAGATCTTTCTGTTGGCCGCACAAATCTCAGCTCTCAGTACTTACCCTCAATTGTTTGTCTTAATTCTCTCATTCCACAGTGATTCTTCCGCATATTGCAAGTGCTTCCTACAGCACCCGTAACGCCATGTCTGCCCTGGCAGTGAACAACCTCCTCCTTGGCCTGCGAGGCCAGCCAATGATCAAAGAGCTCAAGCTGTAAGAACAGACTTGCTAAAGAGGACGTTTTGGAGAACTACAGGGCTCCAAATTTCCCACTGAAGTATTTCCACTTTTGCAGATTGGTAGATTTTTTTTTTCCATCAGTTAGCTTTTATATCATTGTTCACATTTGAAAATGAAACATTTAACTAAAATTTCCCAAACCATGAAACACAACCCTGACCCACTCAGAGTCATGAATCAATATGTCAGGAGTCATGAGATTTATTAACAAAAGTGACAAGTGTAAGAGCTTTTTCAAAGTTTCTGTTTGGTCATTTATTTCTTTTGTGAAGCAATTATTTTTTGCAAAAACATCTTACACCATTGAAAAGCTCATTTCCCTTCAAATGGTGCAAAGTTTTTCATGGCAGCAAGCTAAATATTCAGCTCCGCTGCTCAACTGACAAATGGATTTTCATTTAAAACGTGGTACCATTCCACAGGCTTTTCAACGGGGTAAGATTTAATCCAAACTGTAAAAATAAAATCCCCACAAATTTCTTTACCTGTGGTGCACAGCTAAAAAAGTCTATGTATGTGTAATGCTCCAAACCACAGGTTCAGTTTACAACCCTGATCTCAGAGGGTCTAAATGCCTAAAAAGCAGTGAAATGGGCCTTTTAAAAAATGTGGTATCAGTGGATTTTTCCGGCAGTATCTACAGAAATCTAAATATTCACTAAAATTGGACAAATACCAAAGTTGTGTTTTAGTAAAGGAAAAATGATGCTTAAACATAAATAAATGTAGAAAGCCTGTTTGTTTCAGAAAGTCTTTGTTTTTCTTCTGAATGATGAAAAAAGATCTAATCAAAGCCAACTGAGGTTTGCACAGGAACCCTGGCATTAGTTCGCATCTGCTGAGATAAGAATTTCACCAAAAAAAAAAATGCCCAAAAGGGTTCGATTGTTTTATTCAGTCTGTACAACAAATCAACATAATTTACAACCTTCATACAGCAAAGAGACAACGATTTGACTGTTTCATGGTAACAGTATTTGTGGGTTAAAACATAAACAAAACTTTCTCACTTTTCTGAAAACAAATGAAACTGAGCTTTTAAAGCTAGAGTGTAAGTCAGTGACTTAAGCCTAATTTACAAATCTGCTATATTAAGGGGAAAGTACATAAGGTGCTTTCTTTTCAAAGTATATGAACCGTTAAATTTAGTCATTTTTTGTAAAGCACCAATAGGATTCTTAACAAGTAAAAGCAGTAAAGTGGGTGATGGCTTCACTTTATCACCTCTTTATTTCTCACATGAATGCCTTTTCTTCTCTAGAACGTGACTAACTGAGTTACATGATACATTAAACCAGCACCTGCCATTTTAAACTCACACAGCAACACGGTAACCACTGGATAATATGTTGGCAACATCAAACCTGGAGTTTTCTTCTGTAACAAGGCACCAATATGTCTCATCAAGTCAAATAAAAAACGCTATACTGTACAGACAGGCAGTGTAACGACTTTAATATAAGGTGCCGACTGGTTTAAAACAAATGGCCAGTGTCACAATACATACAGTGATTAAGAATATGAAAAGACAGACATGATTGGTTATTTCTTTGATTCACTAAAACAGAACTACACAATAAACAGTCTAGTCCAAAGAAGTTGCTCTTATTGAGGTTTTGAAACAGTTGCAAAGTTTTCCCAAGTAATTTTCTTCCCATCATATAGTTTCTATGGTTTAACATCTGAGAGAAAGAGTTGGGAGTTTTCTCTGGTTGTTGCAGAGCTCTGCTGGTCAGCTGGCTTACTTTGCTCTGGCTTACGAGAAAAACAAAGTCAGCTGTTTGAAAATAACTGCAATAGTTCCAGTGAAACTGGGCATCAATGTGTGAGTTTTACTTCTTTTTAAAAGTATCGTTTGAAATACGGGATGAACTCCAGCACAGCAACACAAACCTACATTTCAATAAGTAAACACAGCATATCAGTGACCAGGAGAAACCTTCTTTTCCATGTGGGGTGAGGTTTTATTTAGGTCGCAACTTTTATACAATTTCAGTCATAAACTGCAATATAAATACAGTGAAAATGTTGACACTTAAAGAATCTATTTACAAAGGGGTTTCCAGTGAAACTCCGGATTAATATGGCACTAATGTTCAGGACTTTATATTAGTTTTCTTTAAAAATGTGAAGGCATGATCAAATTATGACTGAGTGACCCTTTAACTGTTGTCCTGAATATTATTACCTTTTTTCCTCAATGCAACTTCATTCTAAAGTAAATATGCCCAAAAACAAACTGCAGAGATGTGATTCAGACAAATGCAAAGTTTTTCATTTCCCAAACCGATCAATCATCGAAACTGAACTGCAAAACCTTGTCAAATAAACGAATATGTATGAAAATCTATCCAGAGATAAAGCACCACAGAAGTAATCTTCATCTTCATTCCTGCTAAAAATGCTTTAACTGCCACTGTTTTTGTAAGTAAACCATTAAAATGCACTTATATTACCTGCTGAGGCCGACAACGACCCTAGATTCTGTTTTCTTCTCTTGTTTAAACTTACATGTACATTTATCAGCTTCATCTATTCCCCCCTTCAAGTTCACATAAAAATCTAACACACAAACAGAGCACATGTATAATCTCCAGTCCACAGCGCCTTTTAAAAGTATTCACACCCCTTGGAGATTCCAACATGTAAACCTTCGGACCATAAACTTCAATGTATTTTATTGGGATGCTATAGTTCAAGTAGTGCATCACTTTGAAGTGGAAGGAATATTGTACATAGTTTGAAAATGTGTGAAAAAAAATCTTAAAAGTGTGAGGTGCATTTATATTTGGTACGCTTTAAACATAATGCAGTGCAACCAATTTGTCTTCAGGAGTCATCTAAATAATAAATAGAGTCCAACTGTGTATTATTTAATCTCAGTATAAAGGCAGCTGCTTCTCTGAAGGCCTCAGAGTTTTGTTTGAGAATATTAATGAACAATCAGCATCATGAAGACCAAGGAAGATGGCAGACAGGTCAGGGAGAAAGTAGTGGAAACGTTTAAAGAAGTTCATAAAAAGGTCATAAAAACCATATCCATGTTAACTCTGTAGGAGCTGTAGCAATCGACAGTTCGGGTGGGACAATCTGTTGACAGTACAGCTATTAGTTGTGCATTTCTTAAATCCCAATGAGTGGCAAAAAGAAAGCTATTGTAAAAAAAAAAACAACCAGAAGTCCTGTTTCCAGTTTGCCCCAAGCCATGTAGCAAAACAGTCGAGGTAGAAATTGAACCTTTTGGCCACTACGAAACACAGTAGTGGCAGCATTATGCTGTGGGGATTCAGTCCTCCAGCAGAGACAGGGAACCTGCGTAGAATTAATAGGGAAGATGGATGAAGCTAATGGCAGGAAGGAAACCTGCAAGACTTGAGGTGCAAATAGTGGTTCTATGATGAACTCATGGGGGCGGAATATTAATGCACGCCACAAAGACTTTCATTAGTAAAGAGTCTTAAAAACAGTAGATTATTTTCCTTCTGTTTCACAAATATGCACTGCTTTGTCTTGGTATAGCGTATAAAATCCCAATAAAATATACCGCCGTTTATGGTTGGACCGTGACGAAATGTGCAAAGGTTCAGGGGGAATGACATCTTTGCAAGCCACTGTGTTGAAGCCTGCAGACTGCTCAGTCAATATGTACTTACAGTATGGATGGAAATGATAGGTAGGAGGCTGCAGCGTGTTGCAAGAGTCTCACATGATTAAAACAGTGCAAACATCAGCACTGATCAAATCAGGGCAAGATCCAAATGTGACTGTTTTTCAAAGCTAAATAGTTTTCAAGGACTTTTTTGGTTCTGGTATTGAAGCCTAAGAAAAAAGAAACCTTGATTAGTCTTTTGATATTGATACAGAAGAGAATGCATAATGCAATGCAATAAATCAAAGCTATACACGTTTTTCAGAGTACATACAAAGTACAACTTGATAGTTTGGGCTTGAACAGCAAAAATAAGATGCACGATAACAAAGTCATCCTTATCTTTGGTCTGAGATCAGGACTGATTTATCTGAAACGAGATGATGAGATCCAATAATTCTGACAGAAGAAGAGAACATGAGAATTTCTGGGATTTCCCTGCACTGATTGCCGCTTTTTATTTTAACCTTCTGAAGTCCTTCTACAGCAGGGCACTGGACATGTTACTGTTCTGCCAGCGCAGACATGTGGTCTTGGAATGCTTGTAAAGGTGCGAGGATTGGCTAAAACGTTTTCCACACTTGAGACACGCGTAGGGTTTTTCTCCCGTGTGGACTCGGATGTGTTTCTTGCAGTCGGTCAGGGTGAGGAACGTTTTACAGCAGATCTTGCAGGCGTACTTCCGTGCCCCTTCCACCACCAGGACATTGTGCTCCGAGAGTGCCTTCTTGCACTTTGACAGGACATCGGCGGACGCCCGCGTGAGTTGGGGTGGGAGAGAGGTGGGCCTGCCGCTGTTCATCCCGTACCCTCCGCTCTCATTAAGGAGCAGAGGACCAGCTACGCTCGAGGAAGAGGAGGCAGCATCCTGAAGAATCCCACCTACTGCTTCTTCTCCTCCCATCCCGGGGGGCATTTTCGGAGCGATACGCCTGTAGCTTTGATAACCCAGAGCGTTTGCAGTTGTTCCTCCTGCTCCCCTTGAGGGGAGTGAAGCCAGTGAGTGAAGGCCCAAACTGGAACGCTGGAAGTCCAAGGCAAAGGGATCCCCCCCTCCACGTCCTCCACTAGCACCTCCTCCACTGGCTCTTGGGTGTCCTAAACCATCATGCAGCGGGCGGAGGAACAGAGAATCAGGCTGGAGGTTGTCTCCAAAGCTGTTTCTGCTCTCAGCGCTGAGTATTCCAGACTGCAGAACAGATGACGAGGCAGAGCCCGATGGTGCGGCTGTGTCCTGCCTCAGCAGGAAATGATGTGCAACCGCATCTCCTGTTGTTGTGTTGGGAAGGGCATCCTCTCCAGCAACCAACCCCTGCCTGCCGCTGCTGAAATCCTTCGGTCCGAGGAAGCTGGAAATATTAAAACCAGTTTTGCTGTTATTGCAGCTGAAACCTGCTGTGACCCCTGCACCTCCTGGCATGCTGCTCTTGAGGAGGAGCTGCGTGCTGGACTGGAGGGGAGACCCGGAGCTGGGCTGGGGTTCAGAGGTAAAGCTGCGGTCGCTGCTCTCCGGGCTCAGCTCCACCTTCTCCTCTTCCTCCTGGCACCCCGGCTCGGCCGGGTCGCTTCCTTCTGCCTGAGACGTCACGTCGCTGTTTTCATCCGCTGGGTCAGGCGAGCTGAGCGGCTCTCGTTTGACCACCAGCTGAGAGAAGAAAACAAATACAGTTAAAATGAAGCTACAGTCCCGGGTTAAAGTGTACATGTACTCTTTTTCAGATTAACCTAATAATACAACTTCAAACATTCTAAATTATACATACCACCTCAAATATATATATATTTTCCTATGAATATTCGGATACAAATGGCAGAAAATGCAACTTTTGCAGCCATCAACCATCTCCTGGTGTGTTTCCGTTTGAATATTTAAATGTGGTTTTCATCAGAAACGGTAGAGCTCATTTAACATGGTTGGTTTCCAGACACAGACCCTGCTGTTAAACACAGTTTAAAGAGAGTTAACATTAGTCTGCTATGGATCTATGTCCTGTCTGAACACCTAGTTATGTCCACCTTTAATCCATCTAGCTGTCGTTTTGAGACAACCTTGAAGGTAGTCCTTCACCTTCCCTTTACTTTGTACAATGCATCCATGTGCACCAAAGCACACCCTCAGCATGATGCTGCCACCAGAAGCAGAGCCTTGGTGGTTTCCGGAATGGGCCAAGTCACAACTTTTTTCAAAATTTGTTAAACTTGTTAAAAATCCGGGTCAGTGCCAGGAAATTTAAAAGATATTTAAATGCTCAACCAGAAATAGCTGTGCTGATTACAGAGAATCCATAATAATCACATCCAAATTTCTTGCGTATTGTATTTTGATATTGTTTCTTTACCTTCTGCTCCTCTTCTTCAGCCTCTTCCTCCTCTGATCCGGATTTTATCTTCACCCCCACTCTTTCGTCCTGGTTGTCATGATCACTGTTGTCCTCTTCCTTGCCCAACCCTTCCTGCATTCTCCCCAAGCTCGCCTCTTCACAGTGTCCGCTGTCCGACTGACTTGGCATTTGGGGGTCATCTTGAGGGGCCGACACTAACCCCGTGATTGCACCATCTAACTTGGATTCATCACCCATCCTGTGGGAATCTGGTGACAGAAGCGCTCCGTCCTCTCTCTCTGCGTTACCCACGCTCACTCCCAATAGCCGCTGCCTCTGTCTGGGTCTTTCCTCTGAAAGCCCCAGACCCAGAGGGGGTTTACGTTTGTGAAAGCGCCGGATTGGGAAGGAGGCTCTCTGTTCGACCACTCTGCTGCCCACCCCATCTTCCTCCATACCTCCCAATGCAGAACTCACCAAGCTGAGTCCCAGCTGCTGCAGCAAGAAGGAGCGCTGCAGCTTGGATGTAGCAGCAGAAGCGGTGAGGTTAGCATTAGCTCCTAAATCCCCAACCTGCTGCTGCTGCCTGTGCCGCTGCTGCTCCTGCTGAGGGTGGTGATGGGAGGGCCTGTCTGACGAGGGGGAGAGGGGCAGCGTGCGCGTGGTCAGGTAGTGTTTGCAGGCCTTCACAACATTGTTCAGGTGCAGATGCGAAGCAGCGAGGAGGATATCCATGACGTTGCTCTCCCCCAGCATCAGTGTCGACGTGTACATCATGTCCACCAGAGCAGCGAAAGCTTCTGCTGTCACCACCTGCAAGCAAACAGTTTTATTATTACGCAATTAACAGAGATTATTGATGCTGTCGTCAGGTAAGTCCAAACCTCGCTGTCCAGCTGGATCATGTTCATGCTTACATCCCCTTCTGCGACTGTAAACAGAGCTCTGAAGTGGGTGCTGCACGCCGCAAGCACTGAGCGGTGGGCCTTAAAGTGCCGGCTGCCCACCACAATGACACAGTCGCACAGCTGGCCGTGGATGCGCTGATAGTTGAGCTGCTGAAAGATCTGCTCGAAGTGGCAGGGAAAATCCATGGTCCTGTAGACATGACGGTAAACAAGCAGAAAATGCTGTCAGATCACACACACAAGGTGCAGATCTACACGCAGATGTATTCATATCCACTCATTTTTTTTTTATTTCCATATTGTAAAAGCCACAAACTTATATATTTCAACAGATTATATATATGAAGGACAAAACAGTCCATAATTGTGATGAGAAATGAAACAGCCACATTGTGACGTGTATTTGTATTCAATCGTCTATACTCTGATGCCCCTAAATAAAGTCCTGTGTGACCAATTGCATTCAGAAGATAAGTAAATGCAGTTCATCTGCGTGACATGTAGAAAACAATTATTAGTCGTGCTATCCACAAATGCAGCCTTTATGGAGAAGTGACAAGAAGGTTTGTTAAGAGAAAGACATAAAAAGTCCTGTTTGTAGTTTGAAGAGGCTATACAGAAATACCACAAACCTGTGGAAGAGAACTCATTGGTCACGAGTCTGAAATGAAACCTTTAGGCCTAAATGCAAAACACTATGTGTGGCGGAAAACTAGTACTCCAAGTCACTCTGAAAACTCCACAGTGAAACATAATGGTGGCAGCATCATGTTTCACCTCATAAGGCAGTCCGCTCCACAGCCATCACCATATGCAACGACTCTACTAGTCTAATACTAGTCACAACATCATTTAATTTTTATTTTGGTTTGCAAAAGTATTTTTGAACGTAACTGAAGTCTGTGGGTATGATTTTCTTCGTCGGGGACAAGGAAGGTAGTCCGAGTTGATGGGAAGACGGACTGAGCTAAATACAGGGGACCCTTGAAACAACCTGAAGAGTCTGCTTGAAACTAAGGCAGATGTTTACCTTCCAGCATGACAATGACCTTAAACACACAGAGAGAGCTACAACTGAATGGTTTGTGTATGTGTATGTATGGCTCAGTCAAAGTCCAAATCTAAATCACATCCAGAAACTGTGGCAGGATATGAAAATTGTTGTTAAGTAAAAAACTTAAAGCTGTAATTGCCGCAAAAAGTGTCTCTACAAAATATTGACCCAGGAGGGCTGAATACAAGTACCAACCCAACTTTACAGATCTGGATTTATAAAAAGAAAAAGTATAATAATTATAGTAACATATTTTTTTCTTCTACTACGCAGTTTTGCGCTGCTTTGTGTGGTTCTGTCACATAAAATACCTTTCAAGGGACTGTTAAGTTAGTCAGTAAGGGTTCCCATAGATAAAAACCAGCCAGATGTCGATCTTGTTTAAATAAATCACAGAAGATTCCGCGGTCCTTCAGCATCAGCCTTAAATATTTAAATACTTTTATTAAACAAGCAACAATGTTCGTGAATGTTTAGATGTGCAAGAAATTAAAATAATGAAAAAAATAAGACCTAAGCTGGTGAAGGAGTTCACTAGCAGAGTCGTCAACGCCGTAGCCCTGACAGATACACACCAACTAGCTAGCGCATTACCAGTTAATTAACTCAATTAAACAGCTATAAATTAGTAGTCTTGATTTTAAAGAAAAGGGGGATACTAAAACATACATTACCGGGAGTTCTCTTTAAAATGCAGGTTTCAAGGGGGAGAAACAAGTCCGGTCCTGGAGCTGGAGAGGCTAAATCTAGCTAAAGACAACCCAGCAAAGTGCCTGCTAGCAACAGAAGCATACTGTTCTCTGGTAAGACCCGCTACTCTGTGCCGAGACCTCTACCCAACAAAATGTCCCCTCAACTGTGTCTACCACCAGCTAGCATTTTCACTGCTGCGTCCAACAGCCCGTTCCCCCTGTGGTGGTCCACTTCCTCCCAGCTTTTTACCCTGCGCCGTCTGTCTGGGTGATTTGGCTGAGCGGTGTCGCGTTGACCACTGGTTCCAAACCTAGAGGGATAGTCTCACTAGCAGCAGGCCACGGCCTTACACAGGCCGACCACATTCAAACATCATCACAGGCGTAGGTCCTGTCTGCGGAAAGACGCGTGTACAATGATTTCTAACGATGTCCTTACTCAGACGGTTTTACCAGCCAGACTCACAAGGTGGCGCTATGCTTCACTTCCGAGTCCGCGAACCGGCTGCGGTATTGGATGGGCGTGGTCAGCCATTAGACCCAACCCTTAAACAGCTTTGATTGGATAGTCGCTCTCCGTCCCTCCAAATGTCTCCGCCCAGTACTCAACCCCGCAGCCGCTGTTGTGCCATAAAGAGATGGTCTGCCAGAAATGAATCAGACATAACTTTTCAATATTCGAATTACTGATTTTTATTTATATTCCCCTACCTTGTAATGTGTCAAAGCCATGATCGATTCATTTTCCTCTCCCCTGAGCTTTGATGTTCACTGTCTGAACTCAGTTGCTCTCAGCCTAATAAGAGTTGCCACAGCAGTTTTAGCAGCTTCACATTACTCTACTACATTAAAAGTTATTTATCTTTGCCGTGTTGTAGTTTGTAAACGACCCAAATGCAGAGGCCAACAGTGTCGGAAATAAGCAGTTTTAATGATTACATAACAAAGTAACGAGTGGAGAATGGCACTGGATACAGGTGAGCTTAAACGGGATTGTGGAACAGCTATGTAAGAGAGCAAACAGGGAGATTGATGGAAGGTGAATAATTAACACAGACAGAGCTAAACTAGAAACAAAGGAAACTAGAAACCAAGGTGGAAAAAAGACTAACACTGATCTAAGAGTATAAAGTACAATACACGTAGAACAGAACACAAGAAAAAAGAAAGAAACCAAACATAAAGGAATGAACTCATATTTCAAGGCCCTCATATCAACAATGAACACAGAGAATTGTGCTGAATACGGAAAGACCTTTTTAACAATAATAAATAACTAAAATGACAGGACATGAACAATAACAAAGAACTCAGAAATTATCCAAAACATAAACACAAATGAAAATCAAAACCCAAACACCCATGAATCATGACGATCTATTGTTGGTTGAGGAGCTTCTGACAATGCTCAGAGCCCTGATCCTGCAGCGGCTCCAGTGGCGCTTTCAGCTTCCCTCACTAACCTCTCCAAGGCCCTCTTTTCTGCTGCAGTGGGTAAAAACCCCTCATGGTGAGACATATAATTGTTTGATTACTTCTTCAGGTCATGTTCAAAATATCATGATTAGTATTCCAGTTTTTTGTCAGAACAGTTATTATATTCACAGTGTAAGAGAGCCTTAGACCTTGGAGTCTGTTAGGCTTCAAGCTGAACGCCACAGATATTCAGGTATCATATCATTATTAGATGTAGCTTTAATTATTAATAATTGTGTCAGACTTTTAAGGTGAATGTGGTATTTTATTTCATAATGTGATTAATCATTCTTTAAACCTGGGGAACCCTACACTCAATATGATTGAATATTCAGCAGGCAGACTTTTTGCACACAGATTCAAACATTTTACTCTCTCACCAAGAAAGAAGGCCTTTATCATGACATCACATTGAGCTGAAAAAATATTTTATCCAGCACATGATGGTCTTGAAATCATCTTGAGACCTGACAATGTTAATGACCCTGAAGCTATTATGACCAGGAACCATTGCTCAAAGTAATGATCTTATTCAACTAGTTTAGAGCTCAGTAAGCTTATAAAATGAATACAAGTTTATGTTTGTTATCTATTCAATATTTTTCTTCTATAATTAGTATATATTTGTAAATCTATACTACATTGCCAAAAGTGTTGTGCCACTTATTTTCACACATATGAATTGAAGAGACATCACATTCTTAATTCATAGGAGTTATCATAATGTCTACCCACCTTTTGTAGCTATAACAGTTTCAAATCTTCTGGGAAGGCTTTCCACAAGGTTTAGGAGTGTATTTATGGAAATTTCTCACCATTTTCTAGAAATGCATTCTCTGGTCTAATCTATCCCAAATGTGTTCTGACTTGATCTATCAAGGTGAAGTCAAGACTCTGAGGCGGCCAGTCAAGTTCTTCCACACCAAAATAGTTCATCGATGTATTTATGGACCTTGCTTAGTGCACTAGTACAGTCACATACTGATCAGCGACCACGAGAAACATCAGAAATAATGCTATGAATGGCATTTCTAGATAGGTTAAATAAATCACAGTTTCACTAATGATTTTAGGATGTTGAAACTGGCCACAAATGTTACCGTACAGTTGTGTCATGTCTGAAATGTTCTGAGTCAAACCTCCCTCCCATGTCTCTGTTTTGGTACAGTTATGTTGAGAAGAAGCATTCGTCTGAAACCGACAGGATACTAAAACTCTGAAGAAGAACCCACAGTTTCAAGAGACCAGAGTCAGGTCAGCTGAATCAACAGATGTGGTAAATACAGGACATAGTAAAAGTATTCCCACCCCTTGAACTTGTCACATTATTTCATGTAACACAAACTTATGTGGACTATTTTGGGATTTTATGTAAAAAACTAACAACAAGTAGAAGAAAATTAACTATTTTGCCAAATAAAAATTATATTCCCCCCTTTACTCTGATGCCCATAAATTAAGTCCAGTTTAACCAACTGCCTTTAGAAGTCACATTAGTAGTAAACAGAGTCAACCTGTGTTTAATTACATTGATTATAAATGCAGCTGTTTTGTCAAGGCCTCAGAGGTTTGTTAGAAAATCTTAGTGAAAAAGCAGCTTCATGAAGACCAAAAACACACCAGAGAGGTCAGAGACAAAAAATTGTGGGGAAATATGTTATAAAACAACATTTCAAGCTTCAAAGATCTCACAGATCATCCATCATCTGAAAATGGAAAGAGCCTGGCGCAAATATAAAACCTATCAACACATGGCCGTCCACCAAAGATACAACCACCATGTGGGGAGAAAAAACTTCTGGTCAGATGAAACCAAAACTGAACATTTCAGTCTACATGCAAAGTGCCACACATGACTTTGGTCACACCTTCCCACAGTGAAGCATGGTAGTGGCAGCATCATGCTGTGGAGATGCTTTTCTTTAGCAGAGACAGGGATGTTAGTCAGAGCTGATGGAAAGATGGACAGATCTAAATAAAAGGCAATCCTGGAAGAATGATTCAAAACTTTGTGTTTGTCTATCATGAAAAATCACAGAAAATACATTGATGTTTGTGGATGTAATGTGATAACATGAAAAAGGGAGTGAATACTATTGCAAAGCACTGAATGGAAAACATAACCATCTCCTGATCCATGTGCCTGTTTACATATTTGCATTTGTTCAACCACAGCTAAGCAGAAGGTATAGAAATCGTCGTTATGATAATAAAGAAACAGCAGAGGTGCCTTCAGAAAACAGCAGCAGCAGCAATGAAGACCTACTGAAGTACAATCAAGCATTTTTGTTTAAGCATCATATTCCGCTTGTTCTTTGATAAATACTCTCCTTCCACAAACAGTCCAGTGCCAACATTTCTACGTTTTGTAGAAAGTCTGAGGTCTGAAAACACCTTCTGCTCATTTCTGTCAGGATTTGCCTGCCTGGTTTCTTCACCAACTACCATAAACACAGAAAGCTTTCTGTTAATCAAATTCTATTCTAAGAATAGAAAGACCTGGGCTATTTAAAAGAGTATCAGATTGAGTAGTTTTGTCCAGCTGTTTTTCAAATGTAGGGCAGGAACCCCATTGGTCCTACTGCTCAAAATGAGGGATTAATGATTTCACTCACAATCTCAAGATTGTTTATGAAACTGAAATAACGGCTAATATCATATCTGTGATAACTGTTAAAATAGATTAAAACAGTAATAAGAAATGGATAAGACAGTGAAATATTATATTTTGTCAACAATAGTGTATGACTATATTTATTAACATCTTTTATGAACTCAATTATTAACAGACCACCTGGTTTCATTTTTATTTTATGTTTTGTTTTTTATTTTATTTATTGATGCTTTTGCTTCTTTTTTCAAGACAACTCCAGCTTTCAGTTTGTGACAGTTAGTCAGTATTACTAACCGTAACCCTAACGTCAACCCTTTTAAAAGTGCACTAGCAGTTCAAAAAGCAAATAAAAACAATACAAATGCCAAATCTCCGGTCAGTCTGTGCTGACCGGATGGTAATAACAGGATTAAATAGCTGGTCTGGTTTTAGAATTGTTGGGAAGCAATTACTTAGTTTCTTTGTTGGCCTCTAGATGGCAGCAAAACACCTGAAAAATGTTAACACCGCCTTTTATCAACAAAAAAGAAGAAAACCCACAACAACTGTCATGGCTGCCTCCTGCACGTTAGTGTGCTGCGGAGAGGAGACGGAATCCGACAAAGCCGCCATAGGTGAATATACCTGTCTTTTCATATAAACTCGTGGGACCTGAGTGTTAATTACAGTAGTGTCACTTAGTTTTCTGTGAAGATTAGCGACCATGTTTAGCGACTCGTGCGCGCACACGTGGGCGCTCGCTTGCCACAGTTTGTCTTCAGATAAACCAAGAACACACTCTTGTGATTTTTTCCTCAAATTTGTTGATGAGAAGATAACAGCTGCTCTCTGAATGTTTCTCTCCAATAGTCCGGTTTTCCAATGGCAGCGTCAGCAATGCAGACAACCTGGATTTCAGCATATACAAGAACACAGACGAGAAGAACCCGAGGAAGAAGAGCAGGAGGATAATGGTGACGAGGATGATGGTGGCCTGATGATTTCTGTATACCGAGGTTGTGTTGCTGGGATTTTCATGCGTTTGTCATGTTTTTTCTTCCGTTGAGGTTGCTGAGTCAGACAGGCTGAGTTATGTTGGACAGAATTTTGGAGCGGGATCACTGAAATGCAACAGCCTCTGCAAGTAGGTAACAATATATTGGTTTTAAAATAAGTGCTTTGTAGGTTGCCTTACTGCAGTAAAGTCACTTTTAAATGTACTGTCTAGAGGTGAACTTTTTTTCCTCTAACAAATGTACACTGACAGTAAAACACAGCTGGTTAATGAAGTATAGATTTTCACTGTATGGTTAAAAATTACTCCGAGGAAAAAAAAAACAAGCTAATTTCGCTTTGTTAGTATTTGGATTGATGACATCACTGGAGTTATACCAATCGAAATGATCAGCTGATATTAGTAAACACCATGGCAGAAGAGAGAGTTTTTGACACATTTTATTTAGATCTGGAAGCATTCAAATGCCATTTTAGGTGTTCCTCTCCTGATCACAGCCCAGCCATAATGGATAGTGCTATGGTTGGTAAAACTGATGCAAATGGTGACAGTAACAATTAATGTCTTTAGAACTTTAACTATATCCGTATCTAGTGTGTCACAGCATTTTCACCACTTTTATAATGAATAGATGCTATATTCTGCTTGCACCACTTTAAAAACAATGCCTTCCATAAGGACTTGTACCCTTCTAGAATATTTGGATATCGCCACATTAGACCCACAAACGTCAGTGTATTTCTGGGGACTTAATGTCAGAAAACCAGCACAAAGTAGTGCGTAATTGTGAAAAATCTGAAAGGTTAGGCACATGTGTTCAACCCTTCTGAATCAACATTTTTTAAAACTTGTGTATCTTTGGGCTGTGAATACTGCTGTGTATTCTTTGCGGTACGTCTCCACCACTTTTACACGTCTAAAATGTTCTTTTCGTGTTCATTGCAAAATAACTCAAACTGGGTCAGATTGGATGGAGACTGTTTGTCAACAACAGATATCAAGTCTTTTTACCATGGGTATGGTGTGTTCTGAGTGGTATCCAGTGTTACTTTTCTGCTACATATAATGTTTTTATGTAGGCCAAAAAAAACTTGTATTTCAGTCTCATCTGACCAGACCACCTTCTTCTTTTGTGTGTCACCTACATGGCTGGTGGCAGACTGGTAATACATTTCTTTTAACAATGTTTTCCTCCCTGCTACTGTTCCATAAAAGCCAAATTTAGTGCACCACTATCAGTTGTCTATCCAGCAGAATTTTTCCACCTGAGCTCCTGCGGAGTTACCAAATTCTTCTTGGTTGCTTCTCTTACTAGTGCTTGCTTTGTCCTGCCCAGGCGCATAGTTAGACCTGGGCTTATTTAAAAAAACAATCAGATTTTTTCAATTGTGTTCCATATAATCATGTCCCGCTCCACCTAAACTGACAATGAGTTAAAAGGAGAAGGCTAAAGCGCGAATATGCAACAACGCACACAGCTAGAGAGGACTCCATTCTGGAGAAGTCCAGAACAGCAGTTAACTCCAGAACCGTCGACCTGCCTTGTTCATTACCCGAAAAGTTACACTGAGCGCCTCGAACAGGGCTCATATTAGAGCAGCCACGGAGCCAACAGGAGATTGGGATGCTGGTGCGTGTGTGTGTTCAGGAACAGGTGGAAGCAGAGCTGTATAACCCAGACGAAGATAGTGGTAAAACCTGAATGCTGGCTCAGGATGGGCTAATTGTAAGTTATAGCTAATCACGGATTCATCCAGCAAGACATGAGGTGGAGGTTCACTCTAATGAGCATCATCAGGGTCATGATGAGGGACTTTCACCTGAGCTACAGGTAAAGTTAAATGATCTGTATGTGATAGAAAACAGTAGCAACCTTCTCTGTGAGCTTCTAGCGGGATTTGCATCATAATGTGAAAATATCTGGTCCTTTACTTCAGTCAAAATAAAAGCATTTAATCCTAACGTAGCTAAACACATTAAAAGGTCCTTCAGATCAACACATTACATCTCATTGCAGCAGCCAGTCTTACAGTCTAGTTCTACATGTAGACAGAAAAAAGTGTTGCTCAATAAACCAGGAAAATATCTCCTGGTTCCAGTAAGACGTTGTGGAAAGAGCAAAAGTAAGCTTCCCTCTTCTCTTTCATATCTTCTCTGCTGATTCTAAACATTCAGCTCTGGCTTTAAAGATGCAGTACAATTAAGAAATAAATCATAGAAATTAATCACAGATGGACCATTGATTAGTTAACTGTTTTATTTTTCTGAATTACACATTAAAAAAAAATATATAAACTAAACTAATTAAACAAGGATACAGTTTTACTGAAGGTGAGACATACATACCATATGTATACAGTTATTAATAACTGTAATATTAGTACTAATAAGGTCCAGGATGAGGCTCTATGCTGTATTTTAAACACCACAACTTAACACCCTTTCCTCTCAAAGTGTTTAATAGTACGAACTGCACTAATGTCTCACATGCTCAGTGCGGAATAAAAGACTGTTGAAAAATGTTTCTTTTATTATTTTTGGCAGGACAGATTTCTCTAGAAGTGGAAAGAAGGGCTGAAAAGATGGTGATAAAAGAGAACAGGTTCATAAAAGAAGGAATAATTTTAATGAAATGTTTCGTAAGCCCTTGGCATAATAAAATAAATAAATGTGTTTTAGGATTTTGCCATTTGACTAAGATTTAATAAAAATCTACTTTATACCAGTTTTCTTTTTTGAGATATATACGAATAAAGACAACGGAGCCTCGGGAGTGGAACACTTTGATGAGAGTATAATGTTTAAAAAAGGTAATTCATGTAGATGACAAAAGAAGCACATTTATCTGGCCCAAAGTAAACATCTCTGAGTTTAAGAAAAAACTTTGTCAGCAAAAATTCAGATTAAGTTATTTTCTAAATACCTCAAAATGTGTCATTATTTGCTTCGGCAAAATGGTTTTTCATCAGGCCTAAAATCTGTTTCTCCTTGTCCTTCATTCAGCTTCTAACAAAAATAAAAAGTAAAATTATTGCAAACCTTTCTTGTTTGATTTACAATAATTTACATTCAGTCTAAAAACAGCCGAGACAGAGAACTGGTACAATATGTCCTTTGTTATTTTAACTTTAAATTACCTATAAATTGTCTTATTGAAATCTAAATATTTTGGATTTGGGCTAAAGCCCCCAATGTTTTGAGACCCTAAAAACGCCCCTGGTCCTGCCTATAAGTTAGGATGGGGGTCCATGTCTTGGTTGGTTTGCAGATGGGCAATACTCTTTCCATTTTCAAAAGATTGATTGCACAGCACTCCATGAGATGTTCAAAGCCTGAGATATTGTCTTTTAACCTAACTCTGCTTTAAACTACTTCATAACATTCTCCCTGACCTGTTGGCTATGTTCCTTGGTCTTCATAATGATGTTTATTCTCTAATCCTCTCAATTAACCACTGAAAACCTTCACAGAACACCTGTATGTATGCTGTGAATTACACACTATTTACTGATCCGGCAACTTCTGAAGGTATTGGTCTCATTGCATTTTATTAAGGGGTCTCAGAGTAAAGGGGGCTACAAAGTATTGGCTCAGGTTGACTGAACACAAAATCATTCCACATTATTCAGATTGTGGAATGATAGTAAAACCCTCTATTCTTTTCCTATTACTTCATTTATGAGCTACTATATGTTGGTCCGTCACACAAAATACACTGATGTTTGTGGTTGTCCCGTAAACAATGTAGCAAACAAATAGAAAACCGACCATGACGCATTGTTTTACAGATTTTATAGAAAGGTTGGAAACATAATGTTGGGTGTCTTTTCAGATATTATGTCGGAGTGCTGAACAAACAGACCATGCAAATGGAGGTGCACAATGCTGTGCTGTTCAACATGCAGCCTGTTATTCCAGGTAAAAACAACCCACTTTTGTACTGATTGTAACATTAGCACCTCTTGTATCCTTTCAAAATGACTGAGAACCAGCCGAAAAGCTTAAAGTGATCAATTATTGTGACTTCAACACCAGGGGAGACATCAACTGCCACACCACAGAATACTGCTCAGTCCTACAGAGACAAGGTACACTGATTTACCCCCGCCCCCCTACTTGATTAAGTCAGAATGAATTAAAAAAACAGAAGCAATGTTTAAATTTGATCCTTTTTTCTCTTCAGGTTGACTTGTTGATTGAGGCGTTTGGCACGAACAAACAGAAACGAGCCCTGGCCTCCCGCAGGCTGAACCAGGTGGGCAGTAACGCCCTGCAGAACGTTGTGGCTAAAGCTGCCACCTCTGTGATCGACAAGAAGGGTCTGGCAGGTAAGGTTACCTGCTGTTTTGTCTAAAAAAATCAGCAAGGGAAGATAATATCCCAAGATAACGCCATAATATCACAGGTCCTCCTTTCTCTACATGCTCTGCGCTCACTTTACCAGATTTATTTTTTCATTTTTCTCCTCAGCCCTCCAACAGGAAGTGGCAGAGACAGAGTCCCAGGAGGCCCTAGCACCCCACGTTCCTCCATGCAATCCAAACGCAGACAGACGAGAGGACGTCTACCCATTTGATGAGCGTATCTTTTATTTGGTTACTGTCGGTGTGTGCGTGACTTTAGGAATGTGACTAGTTCTGTGTCTAGCCCCACAGCAGATGTTTTCTCCACCCTTAACTGATCTCCTCAGTCCTGAGTCCAGTGGAACTTGCTGCTTTGGAGGAACCTGGATCCAAGATGGCAGCACTCACGCCAGCGGAGCTGCAGAAGATGAGAGATGAAGGAGGGTAGGGCAACAAAGTGCTCACATTTCCTGAAACCTCTAGGGTTTTAGCAGAGTGTTTTCCTGCATGGTGGATTTAATTTTTACATCTTGCTTGAAGGTCCCTGAGTGTTGTGAAGCATTTAGAAAACATGGCCGCTGCGGGCGAAGCCGGAGAGAGAACAGCATGCTGCGCTTTTTACCTCTCTCTGCTCCTTAAGCTGGCGAGGCAGAAGAGCGTTCAACACAAGTGTGAGTAAATCTGCTTTTCCTCTTCTTCTACACTGTAGACTGAAAGGTTTTACTGCCCTTCGTGAGTCAGTCGTGTACAAAGACGTTTATACAGGTACAGCTAAAAAAAAGCAAGTGAAAATTTTTGTTACTCATTTCAAAAAGTCAAACTCATATTATAAAGGTTCATTATACATAGAATGCAATATTCCAAGCCTTCGTTTCTTGGAATTGTGATTATTATGACTTACAGATGATGAAAACCCAAAATCCAGTCTCAAAAATTAGAATATTACAGAAGATCAATAAAAAATTATATTTTAAACAGAAATGTCAGGTTTCTGAAAAGAATGTTCATTTCTACGTACTCAATACTTGGTGTGGCCTCCTTTTGCTTGAATTACTGCATTAATGCGGCGTGGCACGTAGGAGATCAACCTGTGGTTCTGCTGAGGTGAAATGGAAGTCCAGGTTGCTTTGTTAGCGACCTTCAGGTCATCTGCATTGTTGGGTCTGGTGTCTGTCATCTTCCTCTTGACAGTAATCCATAGATTCTCTATGGGGTTCAGGTCACCACCGTGGTCATTGAACCAGCCTTTGGTACCTTTGGCAGTGTGTCCCGGTACCAAGTCCTGCTGGAAAATGAAATCAGCATCTCCATAAAGCTTGTCAGCAGCAGGGAGCATGAAGTGATCCAAAATGTCCTTGTAGATGGCTGCATTGACTGTGGACTTCAGAAAACACAGTAGACCAACACCAGCATGGAGTCCAATATCAACACTGGCTTGTAGCCCATGTGTGTCATTTCTCTGTGTCTAGTAGGTCTTAATGCACTGACTTCAGCCTCAGTCTACTTCCTCATCTTCTTGAATGGCTTTTGCTTAACAATCCTCTAAAGGCTGCGAGTATCCCTGCTGCATCTTTTCCTATCACACCTTTTCCTTCCACTCAACTTTCTATAAATATACTTGGATACAAACCTCTGTGAACATCAAGCTTACCCTCCTTGTGGAGGGTGTCAGTGACTGTCTTCTGGACATCTGTCCAGTCATTAGTCTTCTCCATGATTGTGTCTCCTACTGACCCAACCTGGGAGAACATTTAGAGGCTCAGGAAACCTTTGCAGGTGTTTTGAGTTAATTAGCTTATTAGGGTGTGAGTTTCCAATATCTTTCACAGTAGTCCAGTTTTCTGAGACACAGATTTAGATTTTCACTTTTTGTAAGCCATAATCATCAAAATTAGAAGAAATAGAGGCTTAAAATATTTCACTGTGTAATGAGTTACACTCATAGCTAAATAAATATTGAACTTTTTTACAAGATTGTAATTTTTTTAGATGTACCTGTTACGTGGCAAGGTAGAATAGTTTTGCAAAAATAAACTTTTGACATGAAACAACTATTGGCTGCCCTCTTAAACATGTGCAGAAAACCTTAAAATAAATGTATCTTTATTGCAGTTGCACAATTCCACATTTAAGATTGATTTTCCACATTAAGAAATTGTCTCTGCTTAATTTTCTAAAGTAAACAATCCATGACTTCCTTTTTGCCTAGGGTATAACATCTAAAATTGTCCTTTTGTTTTTACCATTTTTTTTTTTGGAAAATATAAATGATAAAAAAAAATATTTTATGTTACTCAGGGTTAGTGGTTGGGTGAAGGCATTTATTAACAGTCTGCTTTTTTTAAAATCCTGAAACAGAAACTCAAATGACCCTGGTTGGTTTACCCAACCCAGTTCTTAATCCCATGTATTTCCCGGTGCCTAACACCTGGATGGATGCTGCTGTTGTACCTGTCCCTACACGCAGTTATTCTTAAAGTGTTGCTGATTTTAGACCAGTAGCTCTAAGCTCAGTTTTTATCAAAATGTGAAGGGTTTAATCAGATGTGAGACTTTTAGATCCAATGCAGTTTGCATACAGGCCTCACAGAGGAGTGGAGGACGCTACCCTCACTCTGTTAAACCCGCTTTTTAAACACCTGGATTTTATTGGGGCACATGCCAGGCTTTTATTTGTGAATTGTTTCCTTGGCTCTTAACGCAATTCAACCCCATATTTTAATGAAAAGGCGTCACGAGCAGTTTGACTTAAGGAATAATTTGCCGGGGTGGTTCTGGATTTTGGAACAAGCAGGACATAGGGAGTGAGAGTTAACGGTTGTCTCTCAAATCTTAAATGCACTTCCACTGGGACACCTCAGGGTTGTGTGCTATCACCTCTACTTTTTATTCTGTATACAAACATGTGTCAGGGCAGATATAACAATAGATTCATCATGACGTACGCTAATGATTATGTTGTCATCAATGACCTTTGTGAAGAATCTTATCTTTATCTTAATACTAATTAGACAAAATAGATGATTATTGATTTTTGGAGAAAACCTCACAAGCACAATGTCACTTTCATTAGAGATTGGCCCAGTGAGAGTGTGCATTCTTACAAATGCTTATGGACTATTTTAGATTGAAGTTTGAAGGCAACTGTGAGGCAATGTGCAAAAATTCACATTAGCACCTGTTCTGCCAGAGGAAACTCCCATTTTAATATTGACTGACGCCTAATGACCCTTGGTTCTGCTTTTATCAAATTTTTACCGTTTTCGTTTGTGTCATGGTTTGGTCACATAACTCTGAAAGAGAAAAGCTCCCTTCAGCAGATTGTGAAACATCAACAGGCAGGTAAAGCGTATAGCCACTTCTGGTTTAAATGATAAATCTCATCCCCTTCACGAGTAGTTTCAGCTTCTTTCCTCTGGAAGAAGAATGTTAGACCCTAATGTACCTAATGTAGAACCAAACATTTTGAAAACAGCTTTGTTCAGACTGCTGTTACTGATCAAGTAATCATTCTGCCACTCTCAATGGATTTTAATTATTATTTTATTTATTATGTCAGGATTATTTCAGGTCTTGCTCTCTTCTATGTCCTGCATTGATTTGATTTATGGAGCTTGGAGAACGTTGAGTACTATTATATTTATTTTAATGGTTCTGGTTGTGTTGAGAAGTTTGTATGAATGTTTTGAACCACTGCAAAACACAACTACCTTTGGGTATCAATAAAGGAACATTTAACCTGAACACCAATGACAGCTTAAAGTGTTTTGCTGTATTTATGGATGAGTCCCTTTAATCTTCTCTGATGGTCAAGCTGCCCATTCTTCTGGCCAAAAATCCAAACTCTTGAGTTGTCTTGTTGGAAATCTTAGTTATATTGAGCTCATAGTCAACTCGCTCTGATCTTCACCCTGATCTTCAACAAGTCACTGGAGAAGTGTGAGGTCCCCTCCTGCTTCAAACGATCCACCATCATCCCAGTGGCCCCAGGAAACCCACCATCCTAGATTAAATGACTACAGACGCTGCTAGCTGCCTGACGTCTCGTGGTCATGAAATCCTTTGAGCGGCTGGTGTTGAAGCCACTGAAAGACATCACAGCTGCCCTCATACTGCGACGCCCTGCAGTCCATTGCCTTTACCGAGCACACAGGCCGGCCAAGATGATGCTGTTAACTTAGGCTACACTTCATCCTGCAACACCTCGACCGATCCCAGAGGACCTACGCCAGGCATCATGTTTGTAAGACTTCAGCTTCAGGCTTCAACACATCATACCAGACATCGCTCCACAACGAAGCTACACCCAGCTCAACGTACCAGACCTACCACCTGTCAAGTGGGGATCAACAGATACTCCTGACCGGACGCGACAGCAGCAGGTTGAGAACTGGGGAGCATCTTCGCCACAAACTAGATCAATAAGTACTGAGCTGGCCCCCAGCGGGGTTCTCATCCCCACTCCTCTTACTCCCTGCTACATAAATGACTGCACCTCAGCGGACTCGTCCGTGAAACTACCTGAAGTTTGCCAGATAGATACCAACTTAACATTAGGACTGCAATCCAGGACGGTTTTATTTGCAGCTCCTGCATACAGGACAGGAAGGTGGATCGGATGGTACACTGGTGTAGTCAGAACAAAACAAAAAAACAAAACACAACACTAAATGCTGCGAACTAAACCACTCAAAGACTGTAAGCGAGAGGGTGGACTTTCGAAAAACACCTCCATACACCCCTCACTCATCCTCAACAACCCCCACACCGCTGTCGGCTGTGGACCACTTCAGGTTCCTAGACGAACAGCCTATAACTCTCGAGACTCTGATGATCGGTCTTCACACATAGAACACTGTTCGAAACCCCAAGAATAAAAAGTAGGAAGGCCCAGCAGAGAACTGTACTTCCTGAGGCCAACTCAAGAAGTTTCAACCTTCCCACAGGAGCAGCTGGTCATCTTCTACACTGCCATACATCAGTCTGTCCTGTCTCTCATCCATCTCAGTGTGGGTTGGTCTCATCAACAAAACAGCGACAGGTCCAGACTGCCAACAAATAATCAGGTCTTGCAGAGAGAAGACATATCAGGACTGACATTTCACTCATACCAGGACTCATACAGGTCAAGCGGTCAGCGAAAAGAGCCTCAGCCTAAATCTCTGCAGACCCCACACACCCTGCCACATACAACGGTTTAGAGTTTTACCCTTCAGGCCGACGGCGGTACAGAGCGCTGTCTAACTAAAACTAGCCGCCACAGAGACAGTTTCTTCCACAGGCTGTCTCTGATGAACAGACTAATAGCAGCCATACCAAACAACTGAAGTCACAAATGCAACTTCTGAATATGATGTAGTATTGCGTATTATATGTATATTTAAAGACATAATAGATATATGTATAATATATCTGTATAACGCAATAAAAAAAAGAGCAAAGTGTACTGGAGTTCAAATTCCTTGTTTTTTTTTTTGTATGTACGAACTTGGCCCAATAAAGCTGATTCTGAAAGAGACTGACATGGCCACTTCAGAACCCCTTTTCTGCTGTAGCCCATAATGGGTCACCTTGGCATTTTATTTTGGATCATTGTCATGTTTAACAAGTTGACACATGCACAGCTTCAGCGCTGCCGAGTGTGAATTCCACTCCAGTATTTTCTGATCATTGCTGTGTTCATCTTGACCAACTTCCTTGTATCTTTTGTAGCTCAGACATCCCCAAACCATCAGCGCTCCACCTCCAGGTTTGACAGGAGGAATGGTGAACTTTTCATCTTCAGTCTTGTTAATTCCTCTCCAAATGTAGTGTTTTTGGTTGTGTCCATAAATTTTCATTTTTGTGTAATTATTCCAGATAACTTTACACCAGACTTTCTGTAGCCTGTGTCTGGGCCATTTGGCACAGTAATGTCATTCAAGTGCCTCCTTAATGTGCATCTAGAAACACCTACACTGTCATCTGTGTCAGCTGGAGTTATTTGTGGGTTTTAGTTGCATCTTGGAACAAATTCCCAGGGTATTGTGGCTGAAATCTTTGTTCGTCTACCTGACTGCAGCTTGTTTCAACATTTTTCACTTTTTAATTACAGTTTGAACACTGCTGGCTGACATTCCCAATGTCTTCGATAACTTAGTTTAGCCTTTTCCTATTTCATGAAGCTCAACTACCTTCTCCTGTATACCTTTGATAATTGTTTTGCTGTCCCAGTGGTTTTGAATCCTGCAACATTAGTGCAGCACTGTCTGAAACATGCAGGGGTCTATCAGGAAGCCAGAAACTCACCGACTTTCTATACACGCGCGCACGCACTCACACACACACACACTGATCACAAGCAAACAGATCACAGCTGAGGATGCTCACCTTTAAAGGCAATATAAACACAGTATGTATCAACATATTCTTTAAAAAATGCCAAAAAATCAAGACAAGAGCATGCCATTAAGGGAAGGCTGCTGTCAGAGCATTAGTTAATACATTTTAACCAGTTGAAACAAGGCTATACGATGATTCCTGTTAAGAATGTCAACATGTACACTACGGAGGGAGGGAAGATTGTCACTGTGAGTTCCTGCTACTGCAATGAAAATGTATTTATTTTACAACTTTTGCCACATCTTTGCCAGAAGTTCTAATAAATTGAAATGGTGCTATATGATCTTTAATACTATAGATGGTGGAGATTGTACAAAGGTACTTTGGTATTCACCAATGTTTTCTGTTACTGGGGCTGGAGGACTTTCTACAGAGTTGTTGAAGTAAACATTTAGCAAAGCTAAACTCTGAAGACATCCATCTCAGCGATCTAGCACAGAAACACAGGAGAGGTATTTGCGAAAACAAAGCTAAAATGTTTTTGTCACTCAGCTGGAGGTCTTGTTTATTTCTGACTGAATGTTCAGCCTCAAAGGAACCAAACATGTTTTTTCCCCCCAGATGAATCACAAAAACTAAACTGTTTACTTTGCCAAAGTATGCAGAGGAAAATTTGTCTCAACAGAATGTGAAAACTGTCTCTGCCATGTTTTGCTCCTTTTGCTTCCTTACTGTTCATTAATGATTGTGTCTGTGTCCAGTTGGACATGATCAAGGCTGCCCTCGCATCATTCAGAACAAGCTGTTTAAAACTTTCACCGTGGAGACTTTCAACAATGGGAGGTATGATGACAAAGTGACTGTTGGCGCCATTTGCTGTGGTTTTACACCACAAGGCAGTTTACATTCTGTAAAACAAACGTCAGACTGGCTTTACAGTGAGTTGTTTTAAATAACATTTCACCTTTTTTTCGCCCTCCTGTTTAGGGTGCAGAACATAGTTTCAACATCAATGCGAACCAAGTTAGCAGCATACAGCCTGGCTCTGCTGCTGCACATGGGTCACATGACTGCCGACCTCTCGTTACTGCATCGTGATCTAGGAATCACCGAAGCCAAGTGAGAGTTGATTTCATTTTCTGTGCTGAAAAAAAGGATTTGCAACCTTCCAGATTTCTTGTTTTTGCCTTTTTTAGCCACACCTAAATGTTTCAGATCACACACTTTGTTTAATCAACAACTGATAAGCAGAGTACATACAAAAAACTGTTTTCTGCTTTCTTTACCAAGTGGAAAAAGTCTGATTAGCCACATTTTGTTACAGGTATGGTCAGTGATCATGATTTAACAATTAAAGAAAACAGGCAAAATGTCAGCGATGGGGGAGTTCCATGACCAAAACTTCTGCTGACCACAAAGAACACAAAAGCCCGTCCCACATTTGTTAAACACTATGATAATCCCCAAGACTTTTGGCCCAATTACACAAAACTGTAATTTTTTTTGAAAAGCACGTCTGTTATAGCTGGAGTAAAAATAACACAGCATGTCAAAAAAGGAAGTAATACGTGGCGGCAGAGTCCGGGGTTGGTTTGCTGCTTTAGGACCTGGACGATTGGCCATAAGTGCTGGAACTATAAAATCTGCTCACTACCAGAAAATCCTGTAGGAGGAAGCACCCATTGGTTATGCAGTGGGACAATGTTCAGACGCACACTGGCAAGTCCATCTCTAAATAGCGCAAAATAAAAAAAGGTTTCTAAAGTGGCCCAATCAAAGTCTGCTCTTCTATCAAATTGTGAGATGCTGTTGCTCATGCTGAAAAGCCCACCAATGTGGCTGATTTTAAAACGAATAGTGATTCCTCCTCAGCCACGTAAATGACTCCTTACCAGCCTTCACAAACATTTGATGTCAGTTTTTGTCGCCAATGGCTGAACGACCAAATTTTTGGTTTAGGGGGCAATTACTTTTCCAAATAGGGCAAGGCTGCTTTTGATACCTTTTCCTTTAATAATCTCATCATTTAAAAACTGCAATTTGTATTTCCTCTGGTCATCTTTGTCTGATGATCACTATTTGTTTTTTTGCTTTAACTCTGAAGAAGCTGCAAAGACAGAAGAAGTCAGTTAAGGGGCCAAACAAGTTTAACAAGATTGTATATGTGACATGCCAATGGTCTTCTGAGTGAACAAAATCATCAGATTTCATCTGATCTGTTATTTTAACTACGACAGTAACAGTATGTTTGTTTTTCATAAAAATAAACTCTGACCCACTTATACACAGGGTGATCGAGGTTGCAAAGTCAATGGGGCTGTCTTTGATCAAACCAGCAAGGGCCAAAGGGGACGAAGCTTCACTGAGGGATGACCATCGACAGGCCACAGTTGTCCTACCACTGGTCAAGTATGATCAGTTCATCGAGCGACGGAAACGCAAGAAAATGTATTGAGGACTCTGGGACTAGATGGAGAGACGACAGGAAATGGAAACATCACCAACAAGAGCTGTTTATTTTGTTTTGTAGACAAATAAAAGTGGGTAGCTTCGAGTTGAACATCTTATTTTTTACAGTTACTGCCGAGGATGTAAAAGAGCAGACTAACGAGCTGTAAACAACCTTTAGATGACCGAACATCCAGCTTTAACATATAGGCACATTTGTGGACTTCACATATTGCACAATAAACATCTTTTTCTGTCTGGTTGCAAGAAAGTGAGTCTTGGACGTTGAAGCCAGAAACTCGCCTTAAAACAACTCACTGGGCAAGAGGCAGAAGCTTAATATTGTTTTGTTGTTGCATATTCACTTCATATAATTCATCTTTTTGAACCCCCTTGCTACAATGTTTTTATTTTAAAAATGTCAAGAGGCACAGATTTGTACCAAACGAGTTATTTCTGAAGCCTCCTCCTGCTGCTGGGATTTGTTAAAGTGCACATCCTAAACAGATACTATCAGAAGCAGAAAGACGAAGACGAGTCGAGGGTGAAAAGGAATTTTAAGATAAAGCTTCAGTGAAACATGTCTATTTGTTTAAAAGGTGGTGGGCAGGCATTTTATTGTAAAATTTCCCCGATTTTAACGTTTACATACTGCAGCAAAGGTGATCTCATGAATGTTCAACAATGTCCATAAATGATACACTTTGCCTGGAACTAAAAGTCAGGACTTCCTTTGGACCATCAGTAGTTAAAAAGTGACCAGATGGTGACCTCGAGCCACAGCAACACACTTCAGTTTGTGGGTGCTTGCCCAGTAAGTCACAGGATGGAGCAGAACATGCTGCCGCTGTGACAACCACTCTCTACGGCAGCGCCAACTCTCGTGGTCATGGAGATCCCAAGCCGGGAGGGATACTGGGAGGACGAGAGGCCTGCAGGGGAGGTGGCCAGAGGGCGAGGAGGAGGGTTTTCCAGCAACCAGGGTGGGGAAGATGTACCACTAAAAATAAAAAGCATAAATAAAAAGCAGATTTTAATACCCGTTTCTTTTCATCTTCAATTGATCTTCATGATTTGGGCCCTTGCTCTTCTGGAAAACATTTAACTCTATAAACTGTTCAGCAAATTATTAAGAATTCATACCTCTTGAACACATTTTGTTACAATACAGTCAAAACCTTCATCAGTTTATTATTTACTACTAGGTAGTAAATAATGAGACAAAATCTGAAAAGTGTGGCATGCATTTTATTCAGACCCCCCTACTTTGTTGAAACCACCATACAGCTGGAAGCCCGATGGGGTATAGACCAGGGGCGTTTTTAGGGTCTCAAAATATTGGGGGCTTTAGCCCAAATCCAAAATATTTAGATTTCAATAAGAAAATTTATAGGTAATTTAAAATTAAAATAATATAGGACATATTGTACCAGTTCTTTGTCTCGGCTGGTTTTAGACTGAATGTAAATTATTGTGAATCAAACAAAAAAGGCTTGCAATAATTTTACTTTTTATTTTCGTTAGAAGCTAAATGAAGGACAAGGAGAGACAGAGTTTAGGCCTGATGAAAAAACATTTTGCTGAAGCAAATAATGACACATTTTGAGGTATTTAGAAAAGAACTTAATCTGAATTTTTGCTGACAAAGGTTTTTCTTAAACTCAGAGATGTTTACTATGGGACAGTTAAATGTGCTTCTTTTGTCATCTACATAAATTACCTTTTTAAACATTATACTCTCATCAAAGTGTTCCACTCCTGAGGCTCCATTGTCTTTATTCGTATATTTCAAAAAAGGAAAGAGGTATAAAGTTGATTTTCCTAAATGGTGAAATCCTTTATTTTATTATGCCAAGAGCTTTTGAAACATTTTATAAAAATTCTTCCTTCTTTTATGAACCTGTTCTCTTTTACCACCATCTTTTCAGCCCTTCATTCCACTTCTGAAGAAATTTAGCCTGCCAAAAATAATAAAAGAAACATTTTTCAACACAGTCTTTTATTCTGCACTGAGCATGTGAGACATTAATGCAGTTCTTACTATTAAAAACTTTGAGAGGAAAGGGTGTTAAGTTGTGGTGTTTAAAATACAGCATAGAGCCTCATCCTGGACCTTATTAGTACTAATATTACAGTTATTAATAACTGTATACATATGGTATGTATGTCTCACCTTGAGTAAAACTGTATCCTTGTTTAATTAGTTTAGTTTATATAATATTACATGTGTAATTCAGAAAAATAAAATAGTTAATTAATCAATGGTCCACCTATGATTAATTTCTATGATTTATTTCTTAATTATACTGCATCTTTAAAGCCAAAGCTGAATGTTTAGAATCAGCAGAGAAGATATGAAAGAGAAGAGGGAGGCTTACTTTTGCACTTTCTACGTTTTACTGGCTCCAGGAGATATTTTCCTGGTTTATTGAGCAACACTTTTTTCTGTCTACATGTAGAACTAGACTGTAAGACTGGCTGCTGCAATGAGATGTAATGTGTTGATCTGAAGGACCTTTTAATGTGTTTAGCTACGTTAGGATTAAATGATTTTATTTTGACTGAAGTAAAGGATCAGATATTTTCACATTATGATGCAAATCCCGCTAGAAGCTCACAGAGAAGGTTGCTACTGTTTTCTATCACATACAGATCATTTAACGTCACCTGTAGCTCAGGTGAAAGTCCCTCATCATGACCCTGATGATGCTCATTAGAGTGAACCTCCACCTCATGTCTTGCTGGGTGAATCCGTGATTAGCTGTAACTTACAATTAGCCCATTCCGTTTCAGCATTCAGGTTATACCGCTATCTTCAGCCTGGTTTATACCGCTCTGCTTCCACTTGTTCCTGAACACACAAACGCACCAGCCTCCCTCTCTCTGGTTGGCTCCGCGGTTGCTCTGAAATGAGCCTTGTTTGAGGCGCTCAGTGTAACTTTTCAGGTCATGAAGGAGGCAGGTCGACCTGGAGTAAACTGCTGTTCTGGACTTCTCCAGAATGGAGTCCGTCTCTGCCTGTGCGCGTAGTTGCGCATTTGTCTTCTCCTTTTAACACATTATCAGGTTAGGTGGAGAGGGACGAGATTATATGGAACACAATTGAAAAAATCTGATTGTTTTTAAATAAAAATGTGAAGTCCAATACCATTTTGTGGCTGCATCTTTTTAATACTTCTAAATTTCTTCTATCAAGAAGACGTCCGGGGCTATTCAGAAAACATCCGGGGCTACCCCCCCGGAAGCCCAGGTCTAACTACGCGCCTGGTATAGGCTACTAGAGACTGATGTTTTTCCCCAAGACACCAAACTTAGACTGGAGAGCTACAGATTCTCAATTGGATTTAGGTCTGGACTTTGACTGGACCATTCAACTTCAGATGATGGGTTAAAAGGAGGTCTGTGAGATTTCCGTAGTTTGGAATATTTATTTATAAGCTAACCTTGGTTTCAGTTTCCACAAGGTTATCTTCGAACTGCTATGTTCCCTTGGTCTCTGATGGTGTTTGTTCACTAATGTTCTCTAACACCTCTGAGGCCTTCAGATTTATGAAATTAAATAGTACACCTGTGGACCCTATTTACTATTAAGGGTAATTCTGAAGTAAGTTAGCTTTAAGATTTTCACAAAGTAAAATGTGAAAATCCTTAAGCAGTATGAATACTTTAGCTAGGCACTTCTGGCTGCCCAACAGTTGTGAGCAAAGCCTTTACATCACAGCATTTCAGTTTTTCCTCCTGGAAGTGTCTGCTCAGGCCCAAACATGCCTATTAACGCACAGACTATAGGAAAGGAGTTTTTTTTGTGTGTGCAGATATTCTTATGAACATCTCTGGGTCTCATTCCCAAATATAGCACAATTACTCACATTTAAAAGAGGAACTTCTTGAGTCTTAGGTTGGAAGTGGGACATTCTCACAATGTCTAATTTTCACTAGAAAATGACTAGAATATTTTTTTTCTGTGCAGATTTACGGTAACATCCTGACATTTTGAGCCAGTTACACCATCTCTCAGGAGCAGAGGAGAAGCTTGCAACTGAAGGACAGGAGGGGTGTAAACTTACAAGAAAACGTTGCACTGACATTGACGGTACAGGGTTCAATTTCTAGGAGCTGATATAACTGAAATGTCACTGTTATAAAAAGATCAGCAGGAGCTGCTTATTTTGACATGCAAAGGAAAGAAAACCCCACACAGGTACTTTTCACTGGTTGCTTGGTTACCTGTTATTAGGCCTTAGAATACTGTTGTTACGCAACACACAGCTTTCATTTCCAGCATCCGTGTGTAGGAGTGGTTTCTTGTTTTCTGGGTGACCCTGGAATAGGATATTGTCGTGGACGACACCCTTTACTGGGCCCAGAAGAGCAATACCACAGCCCTGTGCTGGTTGGACACGGTTGCGAACTACCTGAAGACCAAAATCATAAAACTCACATTATATGCAGAAAAGGTAAAGTGGTCGATGTAATATGTGTTTCTTAAATGAGCCTACTACACTATCTCACCTTGATATCAGTGCTTGCAGAGACCTGGATGCCGTATCCACAGTTACCGACCACATCATTCTCCGCTATCTGCCCAGTGCCACTGAACCTGACACCGTGGCCACTGTTTTCATAGATGCCGTTACCGCGGAGCTCCACTCTGCAGTCCTTCTCCACTGTAACGCCACCCCGACCGTTTTCGACGATGCAGTTAGTAACGAGCCGGGTCAGCTGAGCGCTTTGCAGCACAGCGATACCCGGGCCGCAGTTCCTGTTCATCAGGTTTGCAAGAACATTCAGGGCCTCGCTGCTCTTCACGTACAGGCCAACTGCTACAGAAAGGCAGAAACGGAGAATTATGAAAGCTGACGTTACAGTGATTTAAAGTTTTCACACCCCTTGACATTTTTTCCCTATGCTACAAACACAAAGTTCATTAGATTTTATTATGATTTTATATGATAGACCAACAAAAAGTTGCCCATCACTGTGAAAAACAAGAAAAATTGTATCTTTTTTTTTTTTTACAAATATCTAAAAAGCGTGCATTCGTGGTCAACTCTCCATACTACGATACCTCTAAATAAAATCCCTATTGCCATCCTAGACAAAGCCATCTTCCTAAACTCACCTGTGAATGGCCTTTTGAATAGGCTTGACCTACATGCCATATCTATGGGTGGCAATAAACTCACATTGCAGATCAGCCTAAATACACCATCCCCATTCTGAAACACAGTAGTTGCAGCATCATGCTGTGTGGATACTTTTCTGCAGTGAAGCTTGTCAGAGTTATTGGGAAGATGGATGGAGCTAAGCATACGTCAATCCTCACATAAAAACAAACTTGTTAAATGCTGCCAAAGACTGGACAGAGGTTCACCTTCCAGCAGGACAACGACATTACACATATAGCCAGAGCTGCAATGATTTATATCAAAACATATCCACATATGTGTTAGAAAGGCCCTGTCAAAGTTCAGACCTAAATAACTTGGAAATCTGTGGCAAGACTTTGAAATTGGTCTTCACAGACAGTTTATCCACCTTGACAAAGCTAGAGCTATTTTGTAAAGAAAAATGAGAAAATCTTTCAGTGTCTAAAAGGCCATTGTATACTTATGCTCCATCTTGTTTTGGTCTCACATAAAATCCCTAGAAAATACACTAAATTTTGTGGTTGTAATGGGACAAAAGATAGAAAAGTTCAAAGGGCATGTAATCTTCGTATTTACACTTTATGTGACACACAGCTTAGTACCTCCATTGTAGCTCACACAATTGCCCTCCATTAGCGCCACGCTGATAGAGCGCCGAGCAGAGTGCCGCTCATCCTCGCTGTCCAGATCGCTCTCCCAAGCGAACAGTTCCCCCTCTTCATTGAAGTTCTCCTGCCCTTCCCTGGCCTCTCCTTCGACTCCTCTCCTTTCCCCATTGCCTATATCTCCACCGATCCCCTCCTGTCCATGCCAGCTTCCCTCCCTGGCTTCGATGTTATCCGGATCCTTCCTGCAGAACACCGCCAGTCCGTACATACAGTTATGAACAATGTAGTTCCCCAAGAGCTGTGGGAGGCTGGATGACATAACCCACACGCCGCAACCTTTGTTACCTGGAGAAAGCAAGGGAGGGAAGTGTTTGAAAGCAAACTGGTATAAAATGATGCCATTATCAGGCTGAAAGGACATACAGTAGACATGATTTCCCTCAATAAGTCCACGTCCCCTCTCTCCCACCACCACTCCGTCGGAGTAGCCATAACAGATGTAGTTGTTCCTCAGTATGGGGTCACCTCCTCTGCGGATGTCCACCCCTCCCCACTGATTCTCTCTTATCACATTTTCTGGAATATAAACAAAACATACTTGCATAAAGAGTCCAGCTTTGCTGATGTGGATGAAGAAAATGTGCAAAGCCACCCACACAGACCTGTTATCAGCCCTCTGCCGTTCTCGTTTATAGCTACTCCTGCTGCCTGGCCTTGGAAGATGCGATTCCCACTAAAAGTAGAGAGAACAAACAGTCCATTAATATTTAATGCTGAACACACTCAAGCTACAGTCATGGGAAAAAGTATGTACACCCCATGATTCAGTAGCTTGTATCATAGCAGCAATAACCTAAAGTAGTTTTTTTTTCCAAAGAAGAAAACGCAAGGTTTGGTGCCAGCAAACTCCAACTTCATTGGGATTTGCTGGCATTCATTAATACAAAGCTGTCCTAAGGTTTCACAACAGCATAGAAAAAAAAATTCTTGACTCTTTTATTCTTCAATCATTCTGTTTTAGATTTGCTGCTGTGTTCGGGATCATTGTCCTGTTTGGGAAACCAGGACCTTTTAGACCTTTTCTAAGCGGCTTTATGTCAGATCTGTTTTTTTTTTAATAAACATTGTTTAAGAAGTCATGTGGTTGATACAGATACAGCCTTGCAAACTCAGCTCCATCCATCCATTTTCTATACCTGCCACTTTCCAACAGGGTCGCGGGGGAGCTGGTGCTTATCTCCAGTGGTTAACAGGCAAGAGGTGGGGTACACCCTGTACAAGTCGCCAGTCCATCGCGGGGCAACAGAGGCACACAGGACAAACAACCATGCACACGCCCATTCATACCTAGGGGCAAATTTGGAGAGACCAATAAACCTAACTGTCATGTTTTTGGACTGTGGGAGGAAGCTGGAGTACCCGGAGAGAACACACGCATGCACAGGGAGAACATGCAAACTCCATTCAGAAAGAAACAAACAAACTGCACCACTGTGCAGCCCACAAACTAAGGTCATGCAGCCATATTTGTTTTAGAGAGAAGTATCTATCTCCTAGCAACACTTTCAAACCATTCTTCTTTTTTTCTTTTTCTACTAGGATTAATTTGGTTGTTTATTATGCTAACTGAGGCCTATAAAGTCTGACATCCAGTCCTTTTTTTTTTTTTTTTTTGCAATTTCTCTAGCATTGCACAGTCTGACCTTAGAATGAGTTTCCACTCCTGGAGAGATTGACAAACTTCTAAAATGTTTCCTCCCTGTGAATAATCTGTTTTTGCAGTAGACTGATGATTTCCAAGAATAATGGACAGTAACAGTTGTTTTTTCAGTCTAGCAAACTGCTAAAATTCCTGTTTAGAGGCGGTCTCACCTGCAAATTGTTACCTAATGACATGCTTTAATTAGCTGCACCTAGCTGCTACTTTCCACCCTAATTCATATGGGAGCAGCAAGGCTGTATACTTTCCAGAGTCTGTGTTGACACTGGAAACTGTATTTTACCCCTATGACTACAGATTGTGTCAGAAGTGGTTCATCATAAGAAAACCTAACAATATCAGTTAAGAGTGACGATGTACAGCATTAAATATCGCCTAGTGGTCAACCTGTGTAATTGAACCAAAATGTTTTAAAGGGGACATATGCTTTTAAATACTTCCTTTTCCTATTTAAATCATTCAGATGGGGTCTGTATAAAGTGTAATTGCAATACTTTGGTTTGAATTTGTCATTATTTTAGCTCCTTAGGCGTTCATTTTACTCATTTTTTAAGCTTCCTTTTTGACCGTCTCGTTTTACTGCAGTTTCTTTAAATGTAAATAAGGCACTTCACACCCCGCCCTCCTCCAGGCTTCGGGGCCCGCCACTCCACCCCGTTCGGCCTGTGCTGGTAAATGATGGCTCCTGCCTCATTGCTTTAGACATCTGAATATAACATTATTCCATTACGTTACTTGCCCTCGAAAAATATAAACAAATGTCTAAAAAACAAGAAGTATATACAAAATCATTGCAACAAAAATGTGCTACGTTTCCGAATGCATGAGAACAGCACCACTAAAACTAATGTAACTGTAAGCTATCAAATTCAACAAACCACAGCGATGGTTGATTAACAGGCTTTTGTTGAGCTGCAATCATCAAAATCAGGTGTGTTAAAGCAGGGAAACGTCAGGATCTCGCGAGGACTGACTTTGAACACCCCTGCCCTGGTAGGCTACATGAAAAATGTAAATTCTTAAACAATAGCAGAGAAAAGTTAAGGAGTAACAGTAACAGTAGTAACAAAAGCTGTAATCCCATTACTAATGTTACTGAGAATATTTTTACACAAACAACATGTAAGATACCTTTTAAAATGTTAATGCTACCACAACAAGACCCTAACATAGTTTACGAGTTTTAATGCTAACGCTACCATCACGAACATCACTGAATGCATTTGGATCATGTGTTTCCCAAGGCAAAAAGGGCAACCAAACAGATTGCCGACAACAGAACATTTAGATTTTTCCACTTGCTGCTTCGGCATCCTTCAACTTGAACTACATACTGCGAGAAAAGAACGGCGAATTTGCTGGATTGGTTAGCCATCTTTAGAAGTTCCACAGAAAATACTGTGACGTAATAGAGAACGAAACGTAATAGAAAATGGAAAAATCCGAACAGACTGACATACTATCACTCAAAAAGCATCTGGAGTGACTAAATTCTAATTTTCTAGACTTTCTTTTTACAATACACAAAAAATGTGTTTAAAGGCCAAAAAAGTGGATTTTGCATGGGTGCAGGGTGTTGGTCAACCAGAAAAGCTGACCCCTCGAGAATATCTTGATAGTTTTTCTATAGTGTGAGACTCTTGCAGGTAAAACCATAATAAGTTATAAAAATTTTAATATTTTAAAAGATAGATTTTTTGTTGGGAAGAAATTCTCAATAATAATCTGTCAACCCAACTGGACATCATGCATCACTGGCTGTATTTTTTAAATAACACACTGCCTTTGCCTTACTACACATTTGGCACAGTAGCATAGGGCTGCAGCTAATGATTGTTTTAGTAATTAAGTATATTATAGATTATTCTGACCATTAATCGAATTACAAATTGGCACATTCTGCAGATTTTTCATTTAACTACTTAGCCTATTTTATGAGTAATAGAAATACATGAAAGAGGATGTGCAAGTAAACAAAAAATTACACTTTTTAAATCAACATTTTATATTTGTTAATATGCAATAACATAGCGTGTCTTTAGCGTACGTTTGTAGCAAAGGACGCATCTGTAGTTAAAACTAAATTCAACATGTTAGAAGCTCAGCTCTTTCTAGTTGACTTAATATCAATAGAGTGCTAGCCGCCTCTGTAGTGAAAATGTTGCATAAAGTTCACTTGCATATTGCATTCTGGATTGTGTAAAGAGATTTTTTATCTTATAAAGCAAGATGGTATCCAAATAAAATAGAACCACTGAAATGTACTTCAGTGCCAAGTTACACTATTCCTGTTTTTTTTGGAGCAAAAAAAAAAAAGAAATAAAACCTAATTACACATTCCCTATCAAAACAGTAAACAGCTAATTTTAATTCAGTTATGAACACTGCCTTTATACAGTGCCTTCCGAAAGTATTCAGCCCCCTTGAACTGGTCCTCCTCTTGCCACATTTCAGGCTTCAAACATAAAGATATAAAATTCAAATTTTTTGTGAAGAATCAACAACAAGTGGGACACAATCGTGAAGTGGAATGAAATTTATTGGATGTGTCAAACTTTTTAACAAAAAAAAAAACTGAAAAGTGGGGCGTGCAATATTATTTGGCCCCCTTGCATTAATACTTTGTAGCGCCACCCTTTGCTGCAATTACAGCTGCAAGTCACTTGGGGTATGTCTCTATCAGTTTTGCACATCGAGAGACTAAAATTCCTGCCCATTTTTCCTTGCAAAAAAAGCTCGAGCTCCAGTGAGGTGGATGGAGAGCGTTTCGTGAACAGCAGTCTTTAGCTCTTTCCACAGATTCTCGATTGGATTCAGGTCTGGACTTTGACTTGGCCATTCCAACACCTGGATACGTTTATTTGTGAACCATTCCATTGTAGATTTGGCTTTATGTTTTGGATCATTGTCTTGTTGGAAGATAAATCTCCGTCCCAGTCTCAGGTCTCTTGCAGACTCCAACAGGTTTTCTTCCAGAATGGTCCTGTATTTGGCCCCATCCATCTTCCCATCAATTTTGACCATCTTCCCTGTCCCTCCTGACGAAAAGCAGGCCCAAACCATGATGCTGCCACCACCATGTTTGACAGTGGGGATGGTGTGTTCAGGGTGATGAGCTGTGTTGCTTTTACGCCAAACATATCGTTTTGCATTGTGAACAAACAGTTCGATTTTGGTTTCATCTGACCAGAGCACCTTCTTCCACATGGTTGGTGTGTCTCCCAGGTGGCTTGTGGCAAACTTTAAACAAGACTTTTTTATGGATATCTTTGAGAAATGGCTTTCTTCTTGCCACTCTTCCATAAAGGCCAGATTTGTGTAGTGTACGACTAATTGTTGTCCTATGGACAGACTCTCCCACCTCAGCTGTAGATCTCTGCAGTTCATACAGAGTGATCATGGGCCTCTTGGCTGCATCTCTGATCAGTCTTCTCCTTGTTCGAGATGAAAGTTTAGAGGGAAATCTTTTTGTATCCCAATCCGGCTTTAAACTTCTCCACAACAGTATCTTGGACCTGCCTGGTGTGTTCCTTGGTCTTCATGATGCTCTCTGCGCTTTGAACAGAACCCTGAGACTATCACAGAGAGTGATTACACACAGGTGGATTCTATTTATCATCATCAGTCATTTGGGACAACATTGGATCATTCAGAGATCCTCACTGAACTTCTGAAGTGAGTTTGCTGCACTGAAAGTAAAGGGGCCGAATAATATTGCACGCCCCACTTTTCAGTTTTTTATTTCTTTATCCAATAAATTTCATTCCACTTCACGATTGTGTCCCACTTGTTGATTCTTCACAAAAAATTTGAATTTTATATCTTTATGTTTGAAGCCTGAAATGTGGCAAGAGGTTGACCAGTTCAAGGGGGCCGAGTACTTTCGCAAGGCACTGTATATCCAAAACTAACTGTCAGTTTCCTCGCACACGCAAATGGTCTCCTCCTGCAGACATCTGTTGTGTATAGAGGTATTCTGTTATTAAAATACGTTCTTCTGGTGGGCTTTGGAAAGCTCGACTTGATAATAAATGCGCAAATTGAAAGTGAGAGCGTCGTGCGACACAGTTAACCACCCGGCCGGGACACAGTGTGCTGAATAGTTCCAGAATTTAACGAAGCCTTGAGGCAGATAATTTGGCTCGAGGTATTTTAGTAATCAAGGTACTCAAATCACTCGAGGAATCATTTCAGACCGCTAGCATGGACATTTTGATCACCATGTAATCCAGGCTGCCACGTCTTTTTTTCTTTTGAACAGGTCATAAAAATTCCACCACATATGGGCTGGATCTCTCACAAACCGCACACAGGTGCCAATGCTCACCATAACCTGACAAAGCGCCTTTGGGATGAATTAGAGCAGAAGCTGTGAGCCTGGCGTTTCTTTTGTCCAACATCAGTGTCTGACCTCACAAATGCTCTCCTGGAAGAATGTCAGATACTCCCATAAACACACTTCTGAACCTTGCATTTCAAAGTCGTAAACATGTCCACCTGGGTGGACATATGGAAACCCTTTCAAAACTTCATGCTTAAAAAAATGAATTCCATTTCCAAAATGAATGAAAACACTTAGGAAAAAGTCCTAAGTGAGGCGATCACGATTTATGCATGAAAGGGTTAGTAATTGTAAAAACACCTAATCGTATCCAAACATGGGGGGGTTCAAGATCCAAACATTTCTGAGTGAGATGGATGTTTATTCAGTCTGACTTACCTCACCACTGGATTTCCACTAAAGAGAATGTACACGCCAGCTTCTTTGTTGTTATAGATCAGATTGCTCCGAACCGAACCTTTCCCATTGCCAAGGACAACAACACCAGAACGCAAACCGCTGTGTATCTTATTGCACTGTGGAGCAAAAGGATGGAAGTTTAGACTGAAACTCAGAAGCTCAGTGAATGACAATCAACACTAAAGTGGTGATACCAGGGAAAGTCTTTTTTAAACCAATTGGCAAGTGTTTCTAACTTTAAAAGACAGTGGTATTACATTTACCAGGATGATGGGGTTAGCCCCTTTTCGTATGTCCAGCCCAGCCTCCCCATTGGAGTGGATGTTGTTTTCTGCGATGAGGCCCTGAGCAGATAGGCGCAGAAACACACCTGAAGCACGGCACTCGCACACCTCATTTCTTAGCATCACGATCTGAAGAAAGAGAGAGCAAACCGGCAGCTCAAGTAACAGCTTGAGAAGGAAACTGCTCCAAATTATCTGATCTGAGTGCCCTGACTCGATATTTTTCTGAATATAATGCGTAAAATCTAAAGGTGTCAAAAAATATAGTGGTTCTCAAAAGTGCACACACCTGTTAAAATGTATTATTTTAGTGATGTGAAATTATAATTTTAATCTTTTCCACATGTGGCATATTTCCTGTATAATACAGCTTATGAAAATGTTTAATACATTTTCAAAAGCAATAATATGGCTTCACAAGTGTACATGACATTAAACTAATACCTTGTTGAACCAACGCTTGATTCAATTTTAGCATCAGCAGCACCCACATCTCCACTTGGTAATATTTGCCCACGCTAATTTGCAAGGTTCTTCAAATACGTCATATTATGAGGACATCTCTTGTTCACATGCCCTCTTCAGGTAACCACACAGATTTTCTTTCAGATTTAGTCCTCCGCCCTGTTTAGGCCATTCAAAAACGTAAATTCAGCCAGGCGGTAATTGCCTCACGTAGAACACAGAATGTCCTTGTCTCCGTTTGTTGAGGACTGTTTTCATTGTGCCATGGTATATAAATATTGCTGTGCAACATTTTGTACTCTTTCTCTGACTGATGACTTTGTACAGTAAGGTCCTTCTGCTGCTCTGTCAACTCTCTTCAAATTATGCTTTAGCTAAAGAAATCAAATGTGGAAAAGTCAGGAAAAGCAAAGTAGGACAGCTGAACTTTATTTTAGATTTATCAGATCCAATATATCTAATGGTAGTGAAAACTGAATCACAAGGTGCATCAGCAAAGTATTTGAGGGTTTGCACACTTATGCAACAAGGTTACTGCACCAGCAAATGCAGACTGGAGCTCACTAATCAGCTTTATTGTGCAGACTTTGTTATTATTAGAAGATTATTTCACCTTTTTAATTAACAGATGTGCTTGTTTTTTTTAGCTGGATTAAACAGAATAAATATCAAATCCTGGCATGTGTGTAGATTTTTGAGAGCCACTGTGTTTTACAGATTAGAGAGAAAAAAACAAGATAATGATTTAATTTACTGTGGAATGCTGGATGCAGCGGACGGCATAGTTCAGGCCACGGAATACGTTTTCCTCCAGCCGAGCTTGTCCGTAGTTTGACAAATGTACACCCCCCTTCCCGTCCCTAAACAGGCAGCGCCTGAGGATGCAGCCGAGGATAGATGATGCCAGCATCTGAGCTTCGGGGTCCCTGTCTAGCTCCTGCTGAAGGGTGAGGGGTTCTGGGGTCACAGATGGAGGGTCAGGGGAGGAGGCAGGTGGGAGAGAGCCATCCGCCCGAGTCTTCAGTAAATGAGATAGCCCGTGGTGGTTATAAGGGATTTTGTAATCCAGTGTAAAGAACTTCTTGGTGTTGTCAATTGCTTCTTGATTCTCTTCCTCCCCCTCGGTGTGCTCACCATCACTCCAACCATCTTCAATAACTGTTCCCTGACACGCTGCATTTCCACCTGTCCGTCTCTTCCAGTCCTCCATGTTCATGTTCTCCTTTTTTACGTTCCCACTAGAAGGGTCAGGCTCACCAGTGGAGCTGCCTTCAGGACCCTTGGGGGTGCTGCTGGACTGAGCTGGGAATGTCCTAGCCAGAGCAGCCAAGTGCTTGCATGCCCAGTTCCTTTCTGATGCCGGAGGACCCTCCACAGTCACAGAAGCTGTGTCACTTCCCGAGAAATCACAGCTGTCCAACAAACTGAGGACAACGCCCAGCAAGTGGGCGGAGCTGCCCTGGGAGAAGGAGCAAAAACGAGCCTGGCATGACCCGGGGCCACGGATATGTAGCTGGGCTCCCTCAAAATTGCAGTTATCTAGTTGAACATGACCCCATGATGTCTAGAGGGGGACAAGGACAGAAATGTGACTGGAGTCAGACAGCAACAAAGACAGAAATATTATAATGAAGACAACAGAATATTAGGGTTACAGTTCGTTGCAAAAGAATACACACTACAACTGTGTAGTGAAAGGAAAATGATCAATGATTTTCTACAGTTCTTACAAATAAAAATCTAAATAAAGAAAAAGTGCTGCATTAAATTTTATTCAGTCCCAATTTTCAAGTCTTGCACACATATTCTCCAAAGAATTTAGGTCTGGCCTTTGATTGTGACATTCTAAGACATGACTATGCATTGATATAAACCTTCCCATTGTAATTCTGGCTGTATGTTTAACGTCATTGTCCTGCTGGAAGTTGAACCTCTGCCCTGTTCTGGAGTCTTTTGCAGCATTTCCTTGAAAATTGCCCTGTATTTAGCTCCATCCAGCTACCCTGTCTGCTGAAATATAACTGTGCCACAGCTTGATGCTGCCAACACCATGTCACCTTGGTTGATGGTGTGTTCAGGTTTATGTGCAGTGTGTTTTCCACACCATACTGGTACATCAGAAATGTTCAAATTTGGTCTCATTCTGGCCAGAGAACCTTTATCCAAGTTTGCTGTTTCCCCTACATGGCATTTGGCAAACTTTAAACAGGATTTCTAATGGCTTTCTTCCTCCCACACTTCCATAAAGGCCAGAATTGTTAATTCATTCATTTATTTTCTATAACGCTTATTCCATAGTGGGTCACGGGGAAGCTGGTGCTTATCTCCAGCAGTCTACGGGCGAGGGACACAGAGACTCCTTCACACCTAAGGGAAATTTAGAGAGACCAATTTACCTAACAGTCATGTTTTTGGACAGCCAGTGAGACCCACGCATGCACGGGGAAAACATGCAAACTCCATGCAGAAAGACCCCCGGCTGGAAGTCCCAGGACCTTCATGCTGCAAGGCAACAGTGCTACAAACTGCGCCACCGTGCAGAATTGTTGAGTGCATGAATAATTGTTGTCCTGTCAACCACTTCCCCCAACTGAGCTATGGATATCTGCAGCTCCTCCACAATTTTCTCAAACAAATCTCTCTGATTTTTACAGTACAGCTGGATTTTTACTGAGATTAAAATATACACAGGTTGACTATTGACCAATCAGGTGACTTCAGAATGCAACTGATTGCGCTGGATTTTATTTAATGGTATATTTAATGGTATATATCTATATATATCTACAACTGGTACACTTCTTAAATTTGTTTTTGTAAAAAAAAAAAAAGCATGTACACGTTTCCTTCCACTTCACAATCATGCACCACTTTGTGTTGCTCTATCAGGTAAAAGCCCAAACAAATACACTGTACTTGGTGGTTGCAAAATGACCAAATGTGAAAAGGTTCAAGGGGTATGAATACTTTTTCAAGGTAATGCGTGACAAGCTGTTACAACACCTTGTAGACAACAGTTGAGAACCAGGGTGGCATGAACACCAGGTTACACAGCCTGGCTGTCGAGCACTGCTGCTCAATGCAAACCAGGAGGGCCACCTCACCCAGTCGCCCCACGCCAACCAGCTCCACAGGCACTTTCAGCACCACCTCAGCCTGCTCCTCATACACCCCTGGATGGAGGGCCACGCGGTCATATGGCCCCACCACTCCAAGAGCCCCGCGCAGGGTCTCAAACTCACACCCAGGGCCCACATGCCAAACCCTGCGGTCTTTTCGTCTACGGAAGAAGAGCAGGCAGGCAGAGGACTGGAGCTCCTGCCCGTTTCGGGTCCAGGTGCGCGTTGCAAGGGCGTGCTGTTTCAGGGCCTCCCTCCAGGATGCGGGCTCCAGGTAGGGCTGACTGGGCCAGTTGGGATGCCTGCACTCGGGACAGCCAAGGCAGAGCTGCCTCCAGCGGGTGTTATCAAGCGAGAAGATGAGCTCCCTCCAGGCACGGCACACCTGGCAGCAGCGGCCCAGGTCAGGGAGGGGGAGGTAGGCCAAGATAACCCTCCACAGCTCTACGGGGAGGCTACCCACCTCCATGGCAGCAGAGACACCTGGAGACAGGGGCACACGCATGCGCAGTTAAAGCAATAAGACACCACTTAGGTAAACAATAATAACAAGCATACATGTTTAGTAAGGTGATACAACAACTGTGTTATTTTAGAGGGAAAACAGTAGTGGGCATTAAGCTATAATATGTATTCTTAATGTTTTTTCATAACTAACATCCAGCCGCGGTGTTTTCTTTAAAGTTGGCTATAAATAATGATGGCTAGCTAGCATGAAGACACCACTAGTTGTTGCAAGTTATTGCGCAACTACCGTTAGCTAATCGCATGATGAGAGATAAAAACCTTACCTTTCAGCAGTTTGCCATAGTTCGACGGATCAACACATGTCGGCTCGACGTTTGCACCAGATGTTTACCCATCGCTCCATGTCTGCATGCCGGCGACTCTCCTCACAGCCGCCGCCGGAACAGTTCACTGCAGCCCATGATGGCTGCAGATGTGCCGCCGAAATGCGGAGTTCAGACCAAAACCTCTTTCAGTTTACGGCAGAAGGCAAACACAGACCCCCATCTTCCGCTTCCAGAAAGTGGGCGTTTACCTTTACGACCTCCCTCCTCTCCTCCCCACCACGCACAGACACGAGCACGCGCGCACCTTCAAGGCGAGACGGGGAGGCTGCAGTCAGAGGCGGTTCTTACGTGTATGTGGCTCTGGGCCACCCTGTCTCTGTTCCCCAGCTATCAGTGCTTGACTGTTTCTATATGGGGTTAGGATTATGTAAAAAAACAACAACAACAATACAACAAACGTATTTTTAAAAGTAATTTCGTAAATGTAACTCAGTAGACATGCATTGCCTTACAGTCAAATCACACATAATTGGTAAATCTGCATATGATCTGGGAAAATACAAATTTAGTTATCATAAATTATAACTATGCAGATGACACACAGCTATACATTACAATGTCACCAGGTGACTATGAACCCACTGAAGCACTTGGTGAATGCTTGGCAGGAATCAATGGATGGATGTGCCAAAATGTTCTTCAACTGAATCAAAACAAAACAGTAACAAGGTCAGCCTTCTATCACCTAAAGAACATCTCCAGGATTAAAGGACTAATGTCTCAGCAGGACCTTGAAAACTAATTCATGCGTTCAACTTTAGTAGGATTGATTACTGCAACGGTGTCATCACAGGTCTGACTAAAAAGTCGATTAGACAGCTGCAGTTGATCCAGAACGCAGCTGAAACTAAAACTCCTCACTAAAACTAAGAAAGTGGAGCACATCACCCCAGTTCTAAAGTCCCTACACTGGCTCCCCGTATCTCAAAGAATAGACTTTAAAATACTTCTATTATATAGAAGTATTTTAAAGTCTATTCTATGTCTATAAATCACTGAATGGCTCAGCACCAAAATACATTACAGACTTGTTGTCAGTGTATCAACCACCCAGACCTCTCAGGTCTTCTGGCTCAAATCTACTCTGCACACCCAGAACCAGAACCAAACATGGACAAGCAGCTTTTAGTTCTTATGGTCTATTAACCTGGAATAAACTCCCAGAAAACTGTAATACCGCTGAAACCCTAAGTTGCTTTAAATCAAGATTAAAAACTTCTGTGTTTAGAGTGGCCTTTGACTGTGCCATCTAAACATTATTAGTTAAGTTTTAAGTCCACCTTTTCTATCATCTTCTTATCGATCATTTTATCATTAATTTTTGTTACCATATTTTTAATTATTCATTTTTTATACTCTTTAGTTATTTAATTACCTTTATGCCACTGTAATGTACTTTTCCTATTATGTTCCTTTTTCTTTTTTTCATGTTCAGCACTTTAAATTGTCTTGCTACTGAAATGTACTGTGTAAATAAACTCACCTTGCCTTTATTTATAGAGCGCTTTACACACCCAAGTGACCAAAGGTCCAAAAATAAAAAGAAAACAAATACATAAAATAAAACAAAAGACACAAACACCAATATAAATTTGAATCCACAAGAGTGAATAAATTGTCATAATTAAGTCATAAGGTCACAGGCATCATGCCTGGAACGCAGGAAACATCTATGAACAGCCAGCAAGGTATCCCACAAAGCATTAGGTCATCATCAGCAAATAACGGAGAAGGTGAGAGCAAAAATTTATCGTATTTATAGCACTATTAAATTGTTCCAAAAACTAGTTTTAAGTTGTAAAGATATTGTAAAGATATTTAAGATATAAAGCGTTTCAGTATTTGCGGTGGATAAATGCAAGTACCAGAATATACAATATATTGGGTACTTTTCCCAAGACATTTTTGACATTTGAAGTTAATGTAGGTATTTTATAAACTGTGTCGCAACAGTTTGTCCTTACAACAACAAATCATTTTATTTATCTTCCAAGCAATTTTTTGGCATATAAATTCATAGCAAGGAAATTTTTTTAATACAGTACCTCCTAATGATCAAACAGAGCACTTTCACTTCTCCTTTTAATTAAAAAATACGCATTTCCCTAGGATCGGCGTTTCATGCAAACCTAATTTAGGGGAGTGTGAACTCTATTACTTTCCATTTTTGATAGTTTTATGCAGACAGCTGTGCAGCAGGAGAGACCACAGTTCCAGGTTTGGATGCAGTTTGCCAAAATTTCCCAGTGATCCTCTTCACCCTCGTGTCCTACCATCATACACTCCACTGTCTCCTCATCTTCTTTTACATTTTTAAATTATATTATTATTTGCTTATGATTAGACAGTCTCAATCCCGGTACCTGCTGACTAAGATTTATCTGCTGTAGATATCTGAAAGGAGTTTACCTGATGATAATAATTTAAGAAAAAGTTTGTTAATCAGTGTTTAGTAGTTATTGTAAATGAATAATGCAGTTGTAAAGCAACAACTCTGGCCAGATGCAGGTTGGTTAAAACTTAAATGTTAAATAATTATTTAAACGTTTCCTGCTTATGGATCCAGTGCAAACATAAGATATAATGAAAGCAGAAATCGGCTGTATAACTCTAAAACTGGTCATCATCTCCTATTATTCATCAGTTGAGATAAAAGATGTAAGCAAATAGTCTAATGAGGGGGGTAAAGCTTTAACATTTTTTGGTGGAAATTCATGCTTCCCTCGTAACAGAAGTCTGAAAAAGTAATACAAATTTTTACTGATCAAAAATTAACCCTGATTTTAAAAGGTTTCAATTTAGTACTGACACATCTTCCAAATTAAATATTTAATGTGTTATTTATTTATCTTATAATTTATAATTATTTACATTTATATAAAACTGGTGCATTAATTGAAACTTTAGGAAAAACCTTGGCTGAGCGGTGACATCATAAAGTACGCTCTGTTCTGCTGGTACTAATTCTTGCATTCTCGACAAGAACAAACTTTCAACTGTACTTGCCAAGCACACAAGAACATACTTGGGTACTGAGAAAAGCCCTTGAGTTTGTTCAATTAACTTTTTTAGCAAGGTATCCCACAATGCATTGTGGGAGTTTGCATGTGGAGCATGCTGTTCGATCGATGTTTCTTATTTTCCACCCATGATGCCAGTGACCTCATGATGTGATTTTGACACTTTATTCACTCTTGTGGATTCATATTTAAATAAAGTATCCACATCCATAAATTTGCGATTTGTATTTATATTATAATTGCAATTTGTATTCTTATAGATTAAATGCAGATTTCTCAATTATGTGTGATTTGACTGTAAGGGAAAAAATACAAATCTTAAATTTATGCACATCTACTAACTTACCTTTAAGAAATTACTTTAATGAAAATGTTTTTTTGTTTTTTTTTGCAGAAACTTTGCTCCATATTTTTATTATAAACCTGCAATGAAAAAAACAAATATAAAAAAAGCAAGAAAAAAAGAAATGGTTTATTGATTTTTTTCAGTTTTATAATACAAAATATAAAAGCAAAACGCAAGCCTTATTTTTGTTTTCTGGTCAAAAATAGATGAGTTTAATTAGGTTTGATTTATTTTTATGATTTTTATGTTAAAATGGTTAAAATAAAATCCCTGGCCTAGAGAAATGACAAATTGCCCCATTCTTTCACATGGTAACTAATTATGTGACCATCATGCACTGTGTAGGGAGTAACATTTCTTCTGTACGGCTCAAAGGTGTCGTCTCACGTGTTTTTTACACCACAAACCAAATCTTCATGAGCAAGAACATGGACAATAGACACATATCTAACACTTTCACGAGTCAGACAAGCATACAAAATTCACATAAAACAGGATTTTTTTTTATTCAGTGTATGTAAATATTTGGTGTCTACTGTATATCTTCTCTGGCTCAGAAACACTATTGGATCCCTCAGAAGGAGCTAGGGAGTGTTGTTGGGGAGAGGGGACCCGACAAACTAATCGTGTATGGATTTTATAATACCACCCAGTCCTATTAAAGTAAATGAAATAAGAAAAAAAGTATATTTTTACTTCCCCTTGTGTGAGATTTATTTCTTCCTATTTCTAAGCTACACTTTGGAATGAAGACATGCACTTTGCCTATCGTTATATTTTTCCACCTAAAGCAGAAAAACCCCAAATGTATGCCAAGCAGTTTTGGAAAATATAAATATAAAAGTATCAAACGACATTAGTGGATGTTAGTGGCTGGATCTGAAATAAGATACAGAGGTAAACAGAAATGGGTATAATACAAAATGTATATTTTCTTTATATCTATGGCCTTTACAATTTATTTTCAAAATATATATTATGTCAGTAACAGCATTATCAAGTGCAGCTGGTTTTGTCTTAGTGATCACAGTAGATTTAACTGTGCAGCAGAGAGGGTCTTACTTGAAATTATCCAAAGTCCTTGTAGTGCCAAAACGTTGCCAGGAGATGGCGTTGTTTCACCAGGAACAAAGCATTTCTAGTTCTTTTTGAAAGCCATTATGCGAGATAGGAGTAAACGCAATGTCAGCTGTGGCTGAAGCCCCATGCAAGTCCCAGTGTATACATGGAATAAGATGTGTGGTAGAATAGAAAAAATCCTACCAAACATAATACTGTATATTTTCAATAGTGTATTATGTATGTGTTTTAGAAAATGGCCCTTCTTCTCTAAAAAAAGAGGGAGTAATTACAAATTTTAATCTCTGCGATGAAGCTTTGGAGACAATAAGGAGATACAAACCTTTTTCCTATAGAAAAATCAACCTGAGATAAGAGGCTAGACTAAAAGCTATCAACCTTTTATCCGGTTAATGTTGACACAAAGACAATGTGTAACAGCTATGTACATTAAAAAATCATATATGATATATATATATATATAATATATATATATATATATATAATTTATATATATATATATATATATATATATAATATATATATATATATATATATTCCACGTCCCTAGAGCCAGCCCGGCCAGGTCCCGCAGGGAGCAACCCAGCCACCAGGCACTCTCCGACAAGTCCTGACCCCAGGCCTGGCTCCAGGGTGGGACCCCAGCTCCGCCGTACCGGGCGACGTCACATGCCCCAGTTTTATAGTCCTCATGAAAGTGTCTTTAACCGCTCTTTGTCTGACCTGTCACCTAAAGCCTGTTTGCCATGGGAGACCCTACCAGGGGCATTTAAGCCCCAGACAGCATAACCTCTAGGATCATTCGACCACTCAAACCCCTCCACCACTTTAAGGTGGCGGTTCAAGGAGGGGCTCGGAGTAGAGCTGCTGCTCCTCCACATCGAGAGTAGCCAGTTGAGGTGGCGCGGGCATCTATACCGGATGCCTCCTGCCTTTTCCTCGGGAGGTGTTCCAGGCACGTCCCACCGGGAGGAGGCCCAGGGGACGGCCCAGGACACACTGGAGGGACTATGTCTCTCGGCTGGCCTGGGAACGTCTTAGGCTCCCCCCGGAGGAGCTGGAGGAGGTGTCTGGGGAGAGGGACGTCTGGGTGTCTCTGCTGAGTCTGCTGCCCCACGACCCGGTCGCAGATAGAGCGGAAGACGACAAGTATATATATATATATATATATAATATATATATATTATATATATATATATGTCTTTAACATGTTGTCTATAAGATCTTATAACGATACACAAGATTTTTATTTAAAAAAAGTAAATTCCGGTATTGGGATAAAAAATCACAGTTTATTCACAATTATTCTGTCAATACATTTGATTGCAAAAGAAATTCAACGTGTATACAACTCTGCCCTTTCGTATCAAAATTAGAACTAAGTTTAGAAGTAAACATTAAGCCCAAAGAGGTTTACACATAAAGAAGTTTAAAAGGTCTTTAGATAAACATGATTCAGGTTGAAAGTAATGAATTTGATTATTTACAAAAATAGCTTTTTAAAGTTACAAGATACTGTAAATAATGTGTACCATTTCCTTTATGAAAAGATTTTCCTGTGCAGTTGTCCGTCGACCTGCCGGCAGTTAGGTGTGTACTATCAGGAACTGACTGTCACAATTACTGGATGAAACTTTTTCCTTCAGAGAACAAATGTTGTGCTTGTCTACATTTAAAGCTTTCAGGCTGAGAATCTATGCTTTGAAGGTTGGTTCCTCAACTTTCTGCCTACAAAGAAAGATACAATTATAGTTTATACAGAGGTTTACTTTATTCAGACAGTCTGAACATGACATTTACCCATTTGTAATGATAATTAAATAGGAATGTGGATTAAGCTTTATGCACTTGAATGCTTGCTGACTGTCTGTCTGTCTGTCTGTCTGTCTGTCTGTCTGTCTGTCTGTCTGTCTATCTATCTATCTATCTATCTATCTATCTATCTATCTATCTATCTATCTATCTATCTATCTATCTATCTATCTATCTATCTATCTATCTATCTATCTATCTATCTATCTATCTATCTATCTATCTATCTATCTATCCTTCTCCTTTAAGATGTGAAGGGTTGTGAGGTACGAACTCAAGAGGCTTGAATCTTTAAGCTTTTTTCTAAAGCTTTTTTCAGCTGCTTTCAGCTGAACTATAAACAGAATGTCACATTAACGATGACATTTAAAAAAAAGTGACTTCTCATGGTCTCATAGTTTTTTTGTTTTTTCTTTATTAAAAACCTGCTATTTTGGCAGTGGTGGGAAAACTTTAGTGAACCGCTGTTTCTGTTTAGAAACACAAAAGCCCACTCACCTTGCACGTCTATTCTTAAGCACTCTTTTGACCCATGGAACATCTGGATCGAGGCAAACCTTTAGCTTATCCTTCTTTAGAGTTGCACTGCAGAATCAAAAACAGACCCAAGACATCAGAAACTCTGCATGGTACCCTGCCAGGACTTTAACTTTAACCAATAAAAACACAGCCGACTGCATAAGCAAGTATATGGAACAACTTTGCTTTGAAGGACTCACATTATTTGAACTTCTACACAGTGGGAGGTTGCAGGGTGCACCTCCAACACCGCTATGTGACGGCCAATAGGCTTTCTTTCCTTGTTAATGCAAAGACAGCGCAGATTAACCCCATGATCCCCCACAATGTTACCTGAGAGTTTAAAAGTGACAAAGTCAGGATCTTTACATAAAGAAAACGCAGACACCGACACAACATTTATTTGACAGATACACTCACCTTCATGCATGGTCAGAAAAACCAGTATGGCCAAAATAGTGCTCAGAGACATATCTGCCTTGAGAATGAACTTAAAGGTTTCAGAGCTAAATCCTGTTGGTGTCTTTAGAAATGCAAAGGCTGTAAAATGGAAAGCTCGACTGTTGCCTGTTCAGCTGTAAACTCTGTTGCAAGACTGTTCACTTTTTATATGTGCTACCTCAGCTCCTTTAAGAGAAGAAGGGAGTTTTTCCTTTTTTCTGCAGGTCACACAAGAGCCAACCACAATCAGTGTTGTGTGCCTGGAGGATGATGTGGTTCTGTGGAAACCCATTCTAATAGCAAAAGTAAACTTATATTTAACTCTCACTTAACTTTTTCAGTTTTCAGCTGCAGCTGTGTAGTTATTAGTCTCTGTTTGATTTGGAGATTTTGACATAGGCAATTTAATGTAATTTAATGTGTTTTTTTAATTTCACAAATAAAAATTTTCCCTATTTAAACCAAGTCATTGTTTCATGTAAATTATCCGGAGCAGAGCAGCACTGAAACAACTGCTAGCTTCTCTGTTCCCGTGCAGCTGTATTGCAACATTCTACATTGTCTTGATTCAGGAATCGACAGATCCTTGTATTTTCATGTAAATGTTGTCTTGGCTAAACTACATGAGAAACCAAGCTATCGTTGTGCAAGCACCTATCCACATACCGACTCCTGCACACATGTCTAAGCTTGCCTCTCCTGACATGACAGCTGACATTCAAACACATGGAATGTGTGCTGCAGTCCCCCGGTCACCAGAAAAATGGCCTGCATTGGTGGGTAAGGGTTATGTCTTATCTCATCCACTCCTCTTCTGTGTTAAAAACTCCCTGAGATTTCCAGTAATTCCCACAAGCTGACTGCCTTTTCTTCTTTTTCTGACAGACTTTCACTTCCTCATCTGCAAATCATTTATATTATCCCCAGCACCGCCCTTTTTCCAGCTCAATGTAAGCTACTGCAAACATACTGCTCTAAATCGGCACACAAATGACAAAACATACTTAACCTACACACATACGACACAGAGCGAAAACTGAAAGATGTGATGACAAGTTGATGATTCATGCCTGATTTTCCCAGCTCTTGTTTGTACATACTATTTCTCAGGCTCCACATTCATTTGGAAATTTTTGTGGCATAGCAGTGGTAACAGACCTTATAAAGCAGTTTGCCAATGAAGATAGAGATTCTCAAGGGTGCAATGTTACTCTCCAATATTATGTACTCATGCAGTGCCTTGCAAAAGTTTTCATACTATTTGAACCTTTTTACATTTTGTCAGATAAACACAAACTTCTTTGTCTCTTACTGGTATCAACCAGAACAAAATAGTGCAGTAGTGTTAGGTAGCAGGAAAAAATACGTGGTTTTTAAAGGTTTTTGCATAAAAACTAACACTTTTTATTTTGCGTCACTGAATCAAGACTTTATAAAACCACCTTTTGCTGATATTACAGCTGCAAGTCTTTTGAAAAACATATCTTCAATGCTGATCTTGGCCTGTGAATTAAGTTGAGAGGTGTCTTGATTGGTTTGCAGTTTTATCACACTCATCTTAATTTTTTTAGGGCTGCAACTAATGATTATTTTGATAATTAATTAATCTTTTGACTATTCTTTTGATTAACCAATTAATAATTGGACAGAAAAGGTCCTCAATAGGCAATTTTTTACAGAATTTTAACAGAGTGAAGCTAAAACTATGCCACTAGGGGAGTTCTGGATAGAGCATATTTGCAAACTAAGGAGGTTTTAAATTCTCCTTTTAACTCTGCTTTTAACTTCTCTACATCCTTCACATCCTCCACATCTGAATACAAATGTACGTCATATGTTTTAAAGTTTAATTGGTAAAAAAAAAATTTAAAACCATGTATCATTTTCCTTCCACTTCTCAGTTAAGCGTTACTTTGAGTTGGCCTATCTCATTAAATCCCAACAAGATAAATTAAAGTTTGTGGAACTCAGGTGACAAAAGGATTAGAGTTAAAGCTGTATGGATTCTTTTGCAAAGCACTCTATATTGCATGCTACACTATATTTCCAAAAGCATTGGGTCACACCACCAAATCAATGAACTCCAGTGTTACAATCACTTCCATGGCTGCAGGTCTATAAAGTTTGGTGTGGAGAAACTTGACTGACCTGCACAGAGTCCTGACGTCAACCTGCTTGAACACCTTTGGGATGAATTACAGCAGAGGCTGTAATTCTGGTTTACTCATCTAACTATGAACACACTACTAAACCTTGTGGAAGATGTTTACAGAATAAATAAAGTTGCTATTGCTGTCAACGGTGGGTCCATCAACAAATTGGAATTTATGGATTAAGAATAGGATGTCATCAAAGTTCATGTACCTGTAAAAATAGAAAGACACATACTTTTGGCAATATAGTGTATGTCCAGGAAGGCATTGAAGCATCTGTCTTCTTTTGGAAATGTTAGTCTGATTGCAAAAGACAGAATGTCTGGCACCAGTCAGATTTATTCTTCTTACAACATAATAAATAGGTACAGCTCAATGCTTCAACACCAGTAGGCATGAATGAAACTGTAGAATTTGACATGCCAAGTTTATATCAAGTGGAACGAGAATAATAAATGCAGCATTAATGTTCTTGACTGTAATCCCATGCTCATCTAGGAATTTCACCAAACAAGCACAAATAAGCTGGTCTGGCCAAGTTAAATAAAAAGAAAATCTGCTGATCCTGAACTTTTATCTAGAATAAGCCTGGGAAAGATTTTCACAGTTGGCCATCTTGATTTAGTTAAATAAAATATTGGGTATTCACTGAGTTGAAACATTGGCAAAGCGTCCTGCTTTTCAGAACATCATGCAGCATTAAGTTTCAGAAATATATTGAAAGTGTTTGTCTCTGTTTTGTTTGAATACAAGCATACAGATAATGTGTTGCAGGTTGGCCTGGTTAGCGATAGATAAGGTATGTTGGAAGTCATTTATTACATGTTGAAAGATGCTGTGATGGTTTTTTTCCCTCCCTTCTCTAATGAGCTTTAATTTTCTTTTTCTTTTTTTGGAAAATCAGTAATAGATGGACATGATTGTATGGCAGCTTATGGACTTTGGGCCATATTTTTTCCATATGTGATCCGGATACTGAGATACAACATATTGTATTGCAAGTACAGTGTAGTATTGGGTTACCCCACCAAATCACAACAACATCTATGGCCAGAAGGGTATAAAATCTAGCACCAACGCATGTGGACTGCTTCTACAAACATTTGTGACAGAATGGGCCCCTTTCTGGGTCTCAGGAATGGATGCCACCTGTGCAATAAGTGCAGTTAAAAAATTTCTTCTCTACTAACTATTCAGTAGTTAACTGATAGCTGTGTTTTAACAATGTGGAAGTCATTCGGAACAACAGCACCTCAGCCACAATGTGGAGGGCCATGTAAATTCAAAATGCACTGTTTTGATTATTTATATAAATATATTATTCAATATTTAAAATAAATACTTTAATATTTTATTATGTAATATATTGGTCTGTTAAGGGTTGTCCTGTGAATACCAGCCCAATAAGGCAGTGGTATTAGAACAAAATTGAAAGGGATGAGTCAAGCTCTGTCGTTATTGAACAGCTAAACTCTGCGCACACACAGAATGAATTCACACAATTTCTTAAAATACAAGAATTTATTAACAAAAATAAGTCAACTTAAAGTCAAACATATTTCAATCAACAAAGTCTTTACTATGCTAAAACAACCCAATGTTATGATTCTGGCACGTCTGCTCTAGCCTGTCTCTCTGGCTGCAATCAGCAGATGAGATGCACCTGGTGACTGCTGCAGTGCAGTGCAATCTGTGGCATTCCAAGCACCTGTGTCTTCCCTGATATATACTGACTCTGACAAGCAGATGATGCCAGATTTTTGAAAGCCATCGTGTGAGTAGATATCCAGCGGTCCTTCCTGACTGATCGTTGTTTTGACCTTGCCTTGCCTCTTGGATTTTTGGCTCTGCCTGCCCCTTGTCGGACTGTTTGGATTTTGGTTTTGACCCTGTTTCCTGCATCTGATTTACGCCTCTGCCTGCCCCTTGCCTGCCCCTTGCCTGACGTCTCTTGTTCCGTTTATTGACCCTGTTTCTGTCCCTGGATTATTGAATCAGCCTAGCCCTTGGATTATTCAGCCAAAAGTCACCTGTCTCTCTCACCTGCGCTGTGGAGATTCCTGCCTTCTACCCAATGAGGTTTCCCCTCTGGGTTTCAAGTTTAACCCAAGACAAGAACAGGTTAGTGACTTTTCTGATCCTTGCAAGATTTGGAGAAACTACAAGTCACTAATCCTTCTTTCTGCTTCAGTGATTCCTGGAAGCTGTGTGGAGTTTAACCTGAGTGACGTTTTCCTGTGGCTGAATAAACTTTTTAATCTTTCAGTTCTGTGTCTGGCTGAATCTTGGGTCTGCCTTTTTCTAATTCGTAATAGAAAAATCTGGCCAAAAAATGGACTCATCGCCAGCACAGCAGTGGCGCATCCATGTTGATGAGGCCCTTTCCTGGCTGGGTTCCGGCATGGAGGAAATAATTTCCACATTACGTTCTTGCAATCCTGTCTCCAAGCCGCCATCGTCACAAATTAACCACGCCCAAGTGACACAGACAACAGCAGAGGTAAGGGAGCCACGCCTATCTCCGCCTGAGATGTTCAGGGGAGACCCAGACCAGTGTCGAGCTTTCCTAACTCAGTGTGAGATTCATTTTGAGCTTCAGCCGTCATCCTTTCCCACTGAGCGCTCCAAGGTGGCTTTTGTTATATCTCTGCTGGCAGCAAGGGGGAAGCAGTGGGCTACTGCTGAATGGCAGAACAGGTCTGCATCTTGTAACTTCTATGAAACTTTTTCCAAGGAACTCATTCGAGTTTTTAACCCTTTTCTTCCAAGTCGTGAAGCTGCAAGAGGCTTACTGTCCCTCAAACAGGGTGATCAGCCTGTCTCGTCCTATATAATTGACTTTCATTTGCTGGCCGCAGATAGCCGTTGGAATGAGGCAGCACAAATGGATGCATTTATGCAAGGACTGAACGCAGACATCAAGGATGAGTTAGCGACCCGTGACTTCCCCTCCTCCCTGAAACAGCTCGAGGATCTTGCTGCTCGCATAGATGTTCGACTGGCAGAGGGAAGGAGGGAGAAGCGACATGAGGTGGGTCGTCCCTCATTTCAGGGTCCGGCACACCTGCGTGAAAGAAGGAGCCGGTCACCTCTCACTGAGGAGAACGATGATTGTGAGCCCATGCAGTTGGGCAGAACCAAGATTACCCCTGAGGAGAAAGATCGTTGGAGGAAGTTCCATTAAAAGGACAGGCTCAGCAGAGGAAGGGAGGTCTCTACTGAGCCGAAGCCAGCTAACTGCCTCCTCCTTCTTGTTTCCTGCTTGTTTTCAAACCTCTTCCATGTCTCTCCAGGGGCCGTGTTTATTGATTCAGGAGCAGACACTGAATTCATGGACGAAACATTCGCAAATAAGAACAGCATAAAACTCATTCCGTCAGCTGACACACGAAACGTGCTAGCATTGGATGGTCACAGCATGAACAATTCACACCTCAGGACGGAGGAGATTACCTTAACAGTTGGAGGTAATCATCAAGAAAAAGTAACTTTCATGATCATTAATTCACCTGAACTTCCTGTAGTCTTAGGGGCCTCCTGGTTGCAGAAACACAACCCTCATATTGACTGGAAGAAGAAAGAAATTCTGGGTTGGTCTGAGTCATGTTCCGCTGCCTGCCTTTTGTCTGCTGCTATGGAGGTCAGCGTGGAGAATGAGGTCGAGGAAACATACCCGGATTTATCCAAGGTACCGCAAGAATACCATGACTTAAAGGAAGTGTTTAATAAGATCAAGGCCACAGCTCTGCCACCCCACAGACCATATGATTGTGCTATTGATTTTCTTCCTGGCACCTCACCCCCCAAAGGCAGGCTTTACTTGTTGTCTGGTCCAGAGCACAGGGCCACGAAGAAATATGTTGATGAGGCATTAAAGGCAGGGCAAATTCAACCTTCTTACTCTCCTGCAGGTGCTGGTTTCTTTTTTGTTGGGAAGAAGGATGGTTTGGTGAGACCATGCATTGATTATAGAGGCCTTAATGAGATAACAGTTAAAAATAGATACCCCTTACCACTCATGAACACAGCTTTTGATCAGATCCAGGGAGCCAAGATATTTTCTAAGCTGGATTTAAGGAATGCTTATCATCTGGTCCGAATCAGAGAAGGGGATGAGTGGAAGACGGCTTTTAACACGCCTACGGGCCATTATGAATACAAGGTCATGCCATTTGGAATTACTAACGCTCCTGCAGTTTTTCAGTCATTGGTCAATGAGGTTCTAAGAGACATGGTGGGTCAATTCATGTTTGTTTACCTTGATGATATATTAATCTATTCTCAAGATCTGGATACCCACAGGAAACATGTCAGAGCTGTTCTCCTGCGTCTTCTGCAAAACCAGTTGTTCGTCAAGGCAGAGAAATGTGAGTTTCACACCACTATTACATCCTTTTTGGGCTTCATCATTTCCCCAGGTCAAGTGATTGTCGACCCCTCTAAAGTAAAGGCCGTCTTGGAATGGCCTGTTCCCACTGATCGTAAGCAGCTTCAGAGATTTCTGGGATTCGCAAACTTTTATAGGATGTTTATTAGAAATTACAGGCTGGTTGCTACTCCCCTGAACGCTCTTACCTCTTCCAAGACAAGATTTGTATGGAATAAGGATGCAGAGAAGGCCTTCAACAGGTTAAAGGAACTCTTCACGTCAGCTCCAGTGCTACGGTCTCCTGACCCAGAGAGACAGTTTATCGTGGAGGTGGATGCCTGAGCAATGGGGTTGGAGCCGTGTTAAGCCAGAGAGGTGAGGATGATCGTGTTCACCCATGTGCCTTCCGCTCAGGACTCTGAGCGGAATTACGACGTGGGAGACAGAGAGTTGTTGGCCGTCAAGTTGGCATTGACAGAGTGGAGACATTGGTTGGAGGGGACTAAGGAGCCGTTTATGGTGTGGACTGACCATAAGAATTTGGAGTACCTGAAATCAGCTAAACGGCTGAACCCCAGGCAGGCATGGTGGGCTCTGATTTTTGGTCGTTTTAATTTCTCCCTGTCTTACAGGCCAGGGAGTAAAAAAGGCAAACCTGACGCCCTATCACGGATTCAAGAGCCCGCAGAATCTCAGTATGCAGGTGAAGAGGAGTTTATCCTTCCTGAGGCCGTCAGGTTGTCTGTGTCCCGAGTTGAAGTGGAAAGGGAGGTCCAGGAGGCCATCAGGGATCTGCCTATCCCACCATCATGCCCACCGGACCGCTGTTTTGTTCCCGAAAGCCTTGTGCCAAAGTTACTGGAGTCTTGTCATTGCTCTCTTCTCGTTTGTCATCCTGGAATCAGCAGAACGATTCAGACTGTACAAGCTCAGTTTTGGTGGCCATCACTTGTGAAGGATGTCAAAGACTATGTTTCTGCATGCACTCAATGTTGTCAAGCCAAGTCTTCTCGTCGCCCCCCTGCGGGGTTGTTGCACCCATTGCCCATTCCCCCTCGCCCATGGTCACACATTGCTATGGACTTTGTAACAGGTTTACCGATGTCAAATGGTCACTCTGTTCTACTGACGATAAATGACAGATTTTCTAAGATGGTTCATCTGATGCCCCTGGAGAAGCTCTCGTCTGCAAAGGAGATGGGTGAGATATTGACCAGAGAAGTTTTCAGGCTCCATGGAATACCTACTGACATTGTTTCCGATAGAGGACCCCAGTTTGTGTCACGTTTTTGGAAGGAGTTCTGTTCTTTGTTGGGAATTTCTGTTAGTCTCTCTTCAGGGTTTCATCCTCAATCTGATGGCCAAACTGAGGGAGCCAACCAAGAAGTGGAAACCAAACTTCGCATTTTATGTGAGTCAGACCCGACCAAGTGGTCACAAAATTTACCCTGGGTTGAATACGCCATGAACTCTTTGCAGTCAAGTGCCACTGGTTTGTCCCCTTTCCATGTTGTTTTTGGTTTCCAGCCACCCATGTTTTCCGTACAGGAGAAAGAGGCTAATGTTCCGTCTGCCCAAGCAGCTGCCTTAAGATGCCGAAGAATATGGAGAAAGGCCAGGAGGTCAATGATCAGAATGTCACTGGTTCAGTCAAGAACGGCCAACCGGAGACGGATCCCTGCCCCTAATTACCAGGTGGGGCAGAAAGTTTGGCTCTCCGCCAAAGACCTGCCGTTACGGATAGAGTCCCGGAAGTTGGCACCCCGATTTGTTGGACCTTTCCCTATCTCCAAGATCATCAACCCTGTCTCTGTATGGCTGAGATTGCCCAATTCCATGAGGATTCACCCCACGTTCCACGTTTCTCAGGTCAAGCCCTTCGTGGAGCCCCGACTCGGGCACTTGAACACATAGGCCTACATTTAAAATACCACTAATAAAAGAGTTGAATTGCATAAGCATGGATGGCGCGTTATAACCGATCTTCTGTGTTTAAAACCATCCCTTAAATAAAGTTCATCTTAGCTTTAAAAATACAACACAGAACACATCATTAGCTGAGTTTCTGAACACAAACAAAACAAACGTCATTAAATTAACATTATTTAGATTATTTAACTCTAAACTGATCTTCTCTGCCCAAACACCATCTCATACGTGAACCATGCTGAGGAGACGTTTTGCGGGGTGACGAAGTTCAGGATAGCATCCACGGTGAACAGAAGAGTTAGCTTGCAGCTAACCTCCGTAGCTGTGGGAAAGGGGCGGCTTGTTTTGCACGTCCGGCCGAACTGCACGTTACTGCTGTAGCCACGGTGATGCGGTCCCGTTGTCCTTCCTTCAGGCCGGGAAAACTGCTCCACTCGGCGTTGTAGAGACAGGGTCTCTGCTGGGAACTCTCTGGAACACAGTTTGGTCCAGTAGACCTCAGAAAGTCAAGCCACGCTTGCATTTTAATTACCCTGTTCATGAATGAATACCGGATACACAAACACCAATTCATTCCTACTTAACTTAGTGCATGTGATCGTGTGACCGCATGACACTCTTGGATCCAGTTTGAAGAGTTTATGTCTGTTGCCAGCAAAGGGACATTAGCGTGTTGTGTGTCTCTCCTTCCAGTTCCTTTGGGGACCTGCATTGTAGAGGTCTGTTTGTTGGAACGCAGGGTTTTTATTCAAACAGTGACGTCACGGGAAGTCGCTGTTACCCCTGTTGTTCCTGTTCCTGGCTGTGCTGGAAGTAGGTTGTTGGGATTTATTTTAAAAGTTCCAGAAAAGTTCTTACTGGCCTTTTATGTTGTAACTCATGGCTGGATACCAACTGGGGATCTACAGCTGCTAAGGTGCACAGTGCAAAGAGGTCGCCAACTTTCTGCCAAGTCAATAGCTACAGATCTCCAAACGTTACATGGCCTGCAGATTGTTGAAAAGAAAGAAACTAAAGGAAAAACATTAAGCAGTAATTTGTACAATGAGTGTTTAAAAGAAGTATACTGCCCGCTGGTGGCTTTGTTTAAAAAGGTGTTACTGCTGTTCTGGTCGGTATTCACAATAAAGGAGCGACATGTGCTGGAAGCTTCCGTTTATTCTTAACACAGATTAGCTCAAGAACAATGCACAGAGAGCTACATGGAAGGTTTAGTTCAGAGAGGATGGTGGGAACATTTTCTGTCTCGATTTACCGGTCGGTCTACGTTCCTACCCTCACCTATGGCCATGAACTTTGGGTCATGACCGAAAGAACGAGATCCCGGATACAAGCGGCTGAAATGAGCTTCCTCCGTAGGGTGGCCGGGCACTACCTTAGAGATAGGGTGAGGAGCGCGGCCATTCGGGAGGGGCTCGGAGTAGAGCCGCTGGTCCTCCACATCGAGAGGAGCCAGTTGAGGTGGCTCGGGCATCTATATCGGATGCCTCCTGGACGCCTTCCTCGGGAGGTGTTCCAGGCACGTCCCACCGGGAGGAAGCCCAGGGGACGGCCCAGGACACGCTGGAGGGACTATGTCTCTCGGCTGGCCTGGGAACACCTTGGGCTCCCCACGGAGGAGCTGGAGGAGGTGTCTGGGGAGAGGGACGTCTGGGTGTCTCTGCTGAGTCTGCTGCCCCCGCGACCCGGTTCCGTATAAGCGAAAGACGACGAGTACGAGTACGGGTTGTAAGGAAATTGATTGGCCTGCACAGAGTCCTGACTTCAATCCACCAAGACACCTTTGGGATTAATTAGAATGTAGACTTTGAGCCAGGCCTTCTTGTCCAACATCAGTGTCTAATCTCACAAATGTGTTTCTGGAAGTTTGTTCCAAAATTCCAACAAAACATTTTCTTATACTTTCTGAAAATCCTTTCTGTCAAGGTGTAACCCATCTTTTCAGCTTACCTTCAGGTATTTTTCAGGATAGAGTGGCAAACCAGAGCAGGAGGGCTCCAAGGCCTTATATAGATGCATCGATTGTGGGATGTACCATTTTAGGTGCAATGCCTGGGGGTGTTTGGGGTTGCCAAACCATTTTTAGGAAATAATACATGCATGTCTATGTAAACAAACCATTTTTTTCATCTTAGTTATTTTCAATGGTTTATGGTACTGCTGAATTTTGTGTGGGCTCCAGTTAATAAAGCCTGGTGCAGAAGCTCCCTCGCGAGGGTTGTGCAGTTTGAGCTTCAGGAGGCACAGTTGGCTAGAGCTCCATAGCCAGGAGCATAGTTTTGTAATTTGATTAGAATTTTGAATGATAAGATTAAGATTTTTTCCTTCAGAATTTTAATTTGTTTCTTGTTGTTGTTAATATATATATATATATATATATATATATATATATATATATATATATATATATATATATATATATATATTTTGCAGCACTAGAGGCTTTTATTTTTAATTTTTCTAGGTAGACAGGAAAGAAGGGCAAAGAGAGGGTGAGAACATGGTCGCGTGCTTAACCTCTACACCACCTGCACCGGCCCCCTTTTTGTAAATATCTATCTCTAGCCCATTTTTGCACAGTGCACTTCTACCTGTTGAAAAAGGAAAAACAAACTAAAATCTAGCACCAGCTGAAGTACAATATCTGAGTCCTCCTTCCAACACTTGCCCAATTGTACACTTTCCATGAGAGTTGAAGGTTTTATAGCTGCAAACCCCGTGCATTAAGAATGAAATTTCACCCAAGTGCATGTGTGTGTGAGGCAGACAAGTGAGCATGTTTAGCAATAGTTTATTTCTAGATGTACTGGGAAAAACTTGACATACTGTCAGGAGTAAAAACTTTTCCTGATGGGAAGGCTTTCTTTAGATCCCTATTCTTAAATTCCTCTAAGTACCGATCTCTGGCCAAAGACTACCACTGAGATCCCCTTCCTTCCACCGTCATAACATTTTACAGAGCTTTGGTGGGGAGTGTGCTGGCGTGGTACATCACAGTGTGTTGCTCCAGATGCAAAAAGGCAGACAAGTGCTGTGATTAAGTATTTACCGCCTTTCAGATTTCTTCTGTTTTTACATTTTTCTTCAAACCCAAATGTTTCAGATCATCAAACTAATTGTATCAGTCAAATATAACTTGAGTAAAACGAAAAGTAGTTTACAAATACTGATTTCATTTATAAGGGAAATAAGCTGTTCAATCCCACATGACCACATGTAAAAAGAGAGGATAACTTTGAAAAGCTGCATTTTTTTGGAACGCTACGTTTGATCTCAACTAATCTAAATCCTGCCAGACTGGAAAAATCAGGAAATTACTTACACAGAATCTGTCATGCAATATGATGTAGGCTAAAAAATCTCAAAAAGCATCACATCTAAAGACGTCTAAGAATAAATGCAAAAAAAACGTCATTTACAACTTTGAGCATGTAAAGAGTCACAAACTCTCACAGACTCAGGTGAACCACAGTGATTAATCACAAATACAAATCACAAAATCCTTTCCAGGACTAACAGGCCTATCATAATTACCCTAAGAGCATCAACAACTCATCGAGGAAGTCACAAAAGAACCTAGAACAACCTCCAAAGCCCTGCAGGCCTCACTTGCCTCAGTAAAGGTCAATGTTCGTGCTTCAGCAATAAGAAAGAGCCTGGGCAAAAAAGTCATCCAAATTTGAAGCCATATTTACATATTTGTTCGAAGAGGCATGAGGCATCATCGCTGTCTAATTGTCAGAATATGTAAAACAAGCCAATTTCATCATAATGGCTGCAGAGTGAAAAATGGAGCTCATGTTTTGTATTGTTCTTAATATTTTTTTCTCAACCAGATATTTATCATTTTTGTTAATATTACAAGACATTGACCTCCTTTGGCTTTTGTTTAGGGGTAATTCAGGAATATCCCAATCTTGCATACTGCTGTCGAAGATACATTTTCTCTTACTTCCTCTGTGATACCATGTGGATGTCAGAATCTACTTCCCCTGTTTTTGTGCGTGTGTGTGTGTGTGTGTGTGTGTGTGAGAGAGAGAGAGTGAGAGAGAGAGAGAAAATCCTAAATGAGGTTATTATAACTAAATATTAAAAATATATATTTTAAAAAGGTTCTGTGCTAAAAAGCCTGCAGAATGCTTTCAACCTGAAGGTGTTTTACAGTTTAATAGTAATTTACAATTTATTGATCTCACAATGGTGAATTGGTCCTCTGCATTTAACCCATCCCTTAGAGAGCAGTGGGCTGCCATTGTGGGGCTCCTGGGGAGTATTCAGGGGCTAAGGGTGTGCTCACGGCAGGCTGCTTGTGACCTCTTCAGAAGGCAAATGCCATGCTCTTTAACCACTAGGCCACCACTCCCCAACAACATGATATTAAACAATTCCCCCTTGCAATGATATTGATTTTAAAGGAAGTACTGAAAATGGGCATGTTTTCCACACTACCTCATGCTTGTCACATGTCATTTGTAACTCATATCATGTATATGAGGTAGTGTCAACTGCAGCAGACAAAATGTTAAAAATCAAAAAACTTTCCAATGCCCATCACATGTTCCATTTTTAACCATATCAGTTTTTCATTTCTGTGTGACACAATCAAAGCTAACCAAAGAAGGAGATGTAGGATAAAAAAGTATTTTCCTTTCTGTTTCAAATGTATTGACTTCCTGTTTATAAGAAATTAAGATGTAAACCCACACCACACATGTACACTTACAGTTCTGTGCAAGTGTATTCATACCCAATACACTTATTTAAGGTTTGCCACTTCAACAGTACAAACTGTAAGTTATTTGGATTTTATGTCCAATAAACACACAGTACTACGTGATTGTACGTTTATTTTTTTTTGCCAATAACTTCTGAAAAGTGAGGCATGCATTTGTATTTGTGCTCCACTTAGTCAATACTTTGTAGACAACCTTTCACTGCAATAATTGCTACAAGTCTTTAGGTGCATGAACATTTTTTGTGCAAAATACCTCACGTTTTGCCACAGCTTCTCAATTACATTTTTTCTTCCAGGGTTGACCTGAAATGAGCTCAGTCCAAGTCTGATCAGCTTTTTCATCGCTGCTGAAGAAAATCATCACACTGCATGATGCTGCCTCCACCAGTTTCCTTGCACATTTACTATTTTACATGTAGGACAAAAAGTTTAAATTTTGCCTTAATCTAAGCAGAGTAATTTCTTCCACATGTTCGCTCCATGCCCAAAATATCTTGTAACTAACTTGTAAATTAGTTGTTGCCACTCTTCCATAACAGCTTCGTGGAGTTCACCTCTAATAGTTGTCCAGTCAACTGATTCTCCAACCTGTGCTGCATAAATCAGCAACTCCTCCTTGATTGCTTCTTTAATTATTGCTCTCGTTGCCTAGCCTTTCAGGTCAGGGTAATAGCCATGGCTTTTCTGTTGGACCCTTACGTCCATGTTAGGATAGATTAAACAGTGCTCTGTGACATTTTCAAAGTTTGGAATGATGTTTTGTAAGAATACCCCATGCTTTGAATTTCTCCACAACTTTCTGAGTGACCTGTCTGCTATGTTCCATGGTCTTTATGATGCTGTTTGTTCACTAATGTTCTCTATCAAACATCTTAACAGGTTGATTGTCTTTATATTGATATAAGGTTACACACAGGGGAACTAGATTTTATCAAGAGGTATTAGAGAAAAAGGCTGAAAAGGTAAGCATCTAACAATTTTTAAATGTTTATTTTTTTTATGAAAGGTGCACTTCTCACTTTTGCCTGAGTTTGTGCATGTCTATAACACAATTAAATAAACAGAGGATTGTGGTTGTAACGTGATAAAATAAGGAAAAGCAAACATACACACATGATATCTGAATAAATATTTCAAAGTGCAGTCATAACTGATAAGTAATTGTGTCAGAACCATAAGACATGATCCTTTGACTTCAAGTTACCCAAGACTCCCGGGTTTGTCAAAGTGAGAAAGTGCAGTGCCCGGTGGGGACGATGTTTTTAAAAGCCTTTTTGGGGTTTAGTCCCCAAGGTTCCACTAACAGGAACGTTTCTGGCTCAAAGCCTGGAGGGTTTTTAGGAATGTCAAACACAAGGATTTTAACAATTCAAAGCTTGATGAACTCATTGATGATAAGTCTATTAATCTCCTTGTAAAACCATGCTTGTGTAGGCACAAAAATGTCAACGGTTTTTAACGCCCAAAATGATTTCCTCTTCCTATTGTCTTTGAAATACAGATACTGCAGGTGCATGGTATCAGGCACTTTTTCTACTTTTAGAACGGGGTTTTTAAACCCACAGGGTAGGGGGTATTATAGATATACCACGGGCCCAAACCCAAATTTTTCATATACATACCATCCCTTTTCATCCACATGTTTTATACTTCTGCTATCCAAACAGTTATCAGTCGATGAGTCTTTAATACACACGATTTGTCTGAGCACAGGTACAGCTTGCATAAAGGTGTGAAGAAAGGAACATATGATAAAAAAAAGAAAACATGGCCATTCATTACTCAGTTTGTTACAGAGATTAAGTCAGTGTTTTCCCTTATGACAGCTCTGTATGAGTGCATAAAAATAGATGGAGGGGCGTAAATTCCCCCACCCCCCGTTTTTCCTTTTTTGGGGGGCCAACTCCCTTAAACAAGGAGTGACCATTTCCCTTTGCTTTCGGGTATAAAACTGAACTTTTTCTCGCAGAACCCAAAAAGGGGCCGTTTGGAAAAAGCAGCAAAAACCTAAAAGACCCGGGGAAAAAAGGGAAAACAGAGAGAAAGAATCCGGGTATTTAAAAAAGGGAAAAATTTTTTTTTTGTTTTTGAAAAAACCGATTGATAAGAAGCTCTTATCTCTTCTTGTAAGTGAATCAGTTACAGACTTTTGTGAAAGGCAAAATGAAGAGCAGCAGCGTTATTGTATTCTCTGCCATAATCTTATTGCCCTTTTCCCCGTCTTTCACGAAGGAAAGCCTTAGGGGTTTCTTTTTTAAAAAACATAACGGGGCCCTGTCACTCCCCTTTTTTGAAACTGGTTTTTATATGCACTTTGTGCCTTTTATGCTTTTGGTAATCTCCACCCCAAAATAAACCCCTGAGAAGCTTAGGAGTGGAGCTGCATTGCCGCTGCATCAAACTGAGGAAACCCCATAGGTCGCCAAAAATCGAGAAGGGGGACCCTGATTCCAGCCCTCTACTGCGAGGAGCCCCCCTTGAATCAGTTAGAAACGACCCCGGTCTCATTCTGAAAAGAGTTGTGATAAATTTTTATCCCAATAAATCATTGGGTGAGGGAAAAACTCATTGTTTCACTTGTGTTTGCAGTCCCCAACTCTAAAAAATAAAAGGCCGGGAAAGTTTTGCCTAAATCCCGGACCCCAGGGGAAAAAAAGTGATTCAGAAAATCATATCAAAGTAAGATTCAGTTTGAACTTTTTTGATACATAATGTACAGACATACAATTTTAAAGTCCAGCGTTTGAACCACAAAATATGTATTCTTATTTTCTGATTATTTTTTCCTGCAGCAAAAAATTTTGAAGTATATGAACAAGGAAACAACTTCAAAGAACCAAAGAGCCTGTCTTGGCCCAATGATGGAGTCACTAAACTTTGATTCGCCTGATGCTGAAAACAACAGCATCATCTTGCTCAAATTGTTTGTATCAAACGTGCTTTTTTAAAAAAACCCTTTTCCCCCTCCCTCTTTGTATATTGGCATCCTATTATAAAATTTTATATGTTTTAATACCCCAATACAAAATTTTTTTAAAACTGAAAACCGATGTTTTTTTTATTTTTTTAACTATTTATTTTTAAAAAATTTTTAATGTTATTATTTCTAATTTTAAATAAAAATCTTAAAAAGGGAAAAATATTTTTTTTTGTTTTTTTTAAAAAATTTTGGGGGCACTTAAACATTTTTTTATAACGGGATCCCACCGCCCCCCAAGGCCCCACATTCTAAAACAATTTTCTGAATGTACGGGGGTTTTTTTTCCCCCAAATCATCCTTTTTTCTACAGTTTAACCTTTGTAAAATTGGGCTTTGGGTTTCCCTAAACTATGGACCTGAAATCCTGTAATTGAGGTGTCCCTCAAAAATCATATGACATGTTTATAATATTCAGAATGTTTAGCTGATTGTCACTGCTAGTTTAACTGGCAGAGAACATTGTTAGTCAGGATATTAATTCTCCTTTGATTTTGCTGGCTGGAGTTCCATGTAATTATTAAAGCAGTTTCTGCCTAAAAGGTAAAAAAAATAAACAATGAAAATGATTTTAACTTTCAGTAACTGAACCAACTGTTGACAATAAAGGTTTTGTCCTAAAATTCAAATCCTCTTCTTGTCTTGGATGCCTCCTATGAACATCAGGTCTTCCAAGATGAAGATGCACATTAGTTTGGGAAAGACTATTACATGCCTACTCTTCTCTCTACAACTGTTATGTTATAATTGTTATTTTTATCTTTTCACATGTTTTTGCTCAGAATGTCATCAGGTCTAAAAGAGCTGTTATGGGGAGAACTGGATCAGCTAGATCAAAAACGGGTAACCATACAGGCCCTTAAAAAAACCACATTGGCTGCGAAGTTTGATGTAATTACTATGACAGGCACCCCAGTGCTGATGGGTACAAATGCATTTTTATGCAAGGTAAGACTGCAGCTTGGTTAAGATGCCCTGACTTCTGTAAAGTGTTAGTCCTTCCACTAGTCCAACCCCCCCTCAGACTTTGGTCGCTCTCTCCTTCTATAAAATAATGTTACAGGTTCAAACTGCTTTTACTGACAGAAACGTAGATAACATGTATACAGGGTTCTTCTTTGTCATACACTTATCTACTGCTGCACCCCTGCTATATGAGACAGAATGTCCTTTTCTGAGCTTTACACATAATTCCCCAACCTATTATTTGCTACATTTTCAGTGCTCCATGTCCTCCCACTAGGATAATACAATCACCTTTATTTCAAATAACAGCTTTGTTTAGCAGTGATCCCCCTAAACCGTATCAATGCACTAACTGATGACTGTGGTACCCCCAACAACTCAGATGACTCTGACAGCTTTGTTAACTTTGATGATTATGACTTCACCACTTTGTAATAATCATTTACTTTCACGCGGATGATGATTTTGATGATTTTACCACTTAATTTAATCTCCATTTGATCACAAGGTGACCAGTTGCCACCGAACTTGAGAGCCCAGGGGGTCCGGTGGGCATAAGGGACAGTTCTTGGCTAGAGTCAGAGTCACAAACCTAAGGACTGTTCCTTGAAGGTAATAGTTACAATATCAATGTGTGACAGCCTGCTAAGCAGATCAGTTCGTGCTCGACTGGGTCTCATCCAACACATAGCAGAGGTTAGTCTGTTTGGAGAGATAGGACTCTTGAAAGGTGATCCTGTAAAATAGTCCTAAAACAAAATGCTCAGCCATTCAGTGTTGCAGCACCACGCCGTGTACTGATTCCACTTTTATCTAAAGTGAAAGAAGAATTAAAGTGGATGGAGGACAATGGCATTCTAGAGCAGGTAACAGAGCCTACTGAGTGGGTACCTGCAATGGTTCCAGTAATTAAGCCTTGAAGAAAGTAAAAATCTGTGTGAAAGTAACAAAACTGAATGTGAACGTTAAAAGACAGAAGTTCCTGCTTCTCACCATTGACTGCATTTTACATAAAGTAGCAGTACACAGTGTGTACTCAATTCTAGATGCAGCACACAGATTTTGGCAGATAGATTTAGATGAGGAAATCTCAAAGTTGACAACTTTCACTACCCCAAAAGGCTGCTACTATTTGAAACAGCTTCCATTTGGGATGACTTCTGCTTCTGAGATATTTCTTTTTCGTTTTTTTTTTTTTTTTACATCCTGTCTGACAGAATAGCACTCAGAGTGCCAAGAAGTAGCCCAACAGATTTACCTTTCTCAAGTTGAGCATTGCAGCTTTCACCATAATGCTCCGCCTGATATACATAAAAAACAACACACACATATATAGCAACAACATTACTGAAACGTACACGGTACTAATTAATTCATGATGTATTTAGTAGCAACCACAGCTCAATATAGAGTATATCTGTATATCTTTGTATCTTGTATCTGTAAACATCCAGACACATGTGGATGAATGTGTAAGCACGTTTGTGTAAATGAGGTCTGACAGAATCAGAATCAGAATCAGCTTTATTGCTAGGTTTGTACATACAAACAAGGAATTTGACTGCGGTACACTTTGCTCTTTGGTTTTTGTTTTTGCATTACAGAATATACATATTTACAATGTACAAATATACACATATATAAATAAATAAAAAGGTGCATTTGCAACATCTGTATGCTGTTGTTTTGTACTCTAACAATATTTGTCCATAACAATATTTAATATTTAACAATAACAATATTTAATAGTGAGTGTGAGGAGCCACAGACCTGCCCCCCAGGACCCGAGGGGAACACAGAGGAGATTGGAGCCACAGACATCCAAAGGCCCCCCAGACTCTGGGAGCCCCGAGAAGACCTCCACTGGGATCAGCACACCTGCCCCAGAGAACAGCAGAGGAAAGCCCCAGCAAAACCACCCAGCAGCCACAGCGCAGAAGCCCCAAGAGAGCTGTAGCGACGAGCCAACAGGCCCTGCTGGCAGCCTGCTATGCCTGAGCAGATCCAGCCATGGACCCAGAGGCCTGAGACGCAAGGGGACACAACCCACCAGCAGAGGCCTGACAGAGCCAGGGGGCCCAGGCCCCACCAAGCAGCCACCGGGAGTGAGCCGGCACACACCAGAGCACCCAGCCCCGGACACCAAGAACCACAACCGCACCGGCGGAGAAACACCAGCCACTGACAGAAAGACTGATTAAAATTTTCCCGTTTTAGGTCAGTTAGGTTTATCAAAACTATTTCCTAGATTACAGAAACATTAAAATAATAAATGCTTGAATAAATTCGTTTGTATTCAGTTTAGAAGTTTACATATATTTAGATCACTATGCAAATAAACTAAGCCCTATCCTTTATGCCATGGCTTTTGGAAGCTTTTTATACGTTTATGCACAGTTACTTTGAGTTACATGAAGGCCCACTTGTGAATGTATTTAGAGAGCACCTCAAACAGCCAGGATACTTGTGGTATCAAGGAAAAATCAAAAGAAATCTGCCAAGATAGTAAGAGGTAGTAAGAGAATTGTGGACCTCCACAAGTCTGACTCATCCAGATGCCTGAAGGTGCCATGTTAATCTGTTCAAACAATTATATACAATAATAAACTCCATGGGAATGTCCACCCCTCACACTGTCCAGAAAGATGTTTAGGAGCAAAATGTGCAAATCAGCTCCAGAACAAAAGCTCCTTGTGTCTCCATGTCTGATGAAACTAAAAGTAAAGTGTTTAGCTATAATGACCATTGGCACAGTTGCAGGAAACTGCATCCTGTTAACACGTGAAAACACCATCCCAACTATAATGTAGAGGGGTGGCACCATCATATTCTGATGCTGTTTTGTGCAGGATAGGACTGGTGTACTTCACGAAATGCAACCAGGACGATGAAAGTGGCATATGGACAACAAAGTGAATTGTTTTAGAGTATCCATCCCTGATCTCAGTGCCCCAAAAAACATTTTGGCAGAGCTGAAAAGGTGTGTGTGTTGTATTTTTATACAGTGTGTGCACATTTCTGATTTAAATTTTGCCTTGACTGTGGTTGAAAAGCTTAATCTCAGTCTTATCTGATTAAAACAAAAGATTCGGTTAAAATCCCAGCAGAGTTTTGCAAGCTCCAAGCACATTTGCATACAGATAAAGTCTACCTGATTTATGAAGGAACATCAAAAGACATCTGCTGTACTTGAATGGCAGCTTCTCATGTGTTTCCATTAGAGTGGCTTAGAGAAAGTTTATCTACATCTGTATCATGTGACATTTGTACCTCATAGAAAAGGAAAGTATTGAATTACTTATTAAAGGTGCTTGGATACTCTGATCAACTTAAAAATGTAAAGTTAAAACAAAAAAAACTCTTACATTTACATAACTCTAACATTTACTTTTAGGCGTTATTAGGGGTACCAGTAAAGACTGACACCTCTGACAAAATTTATTCAAGTTAAAGCTTGGCTTTTTTGCAGTAGTCAGACGAAGATTATGCAAGTGCAATGATAGAAAAAAAATCCTTCTAAATGTTACCATGGGACTTCTTCCAAGTATCAATGCTCATAATAACAGTGATTACAGACCATATTTCCATCAATCTAGATAAGTGCATATTTATACAACTGTCCATCCATTCATTCTCCAATGTTTGCACCCACCTAGTTTAATGATTTGCTGTTTGGAGGACCCAACTGCAGCAAGCAGGCAGAATTGCTGTAAAAAAAGAGTGATTAATAAACAAAAGCCCAGGATTTACAGAAAACCAGACACAGCAGTGGGAAAGCTGAGGGGAACCATGAAGTCTAGTCTACAGCAGAAGGACCCAGTGAGGTGGAAAATTGGCAGTGTCATATTTTGTGGTTGTGAGGGACCCAAATGCAGGCAGGACATTGAGAAGAACATAGGTGCAAAGAATTTAATAATCAGAACTTTGAGATATGGCATGAGGAATACTGGAACCCTGGAGAGGGCAGAGGAAAAATCCAGCAGTGAATAAAAAAAACAAGAGAGATTAAACACTGTGGATTTGTGATTAGTGATGTGGTAACAAGGTAAATTCAGCTAATACAATAAATGGCAGGTGTGTGGGGAGCAAGAAACTGAGCAGAGATGACTAATGAACAGAAAAAAACCTAGTAGGAGCTGAAACACAGAAAACACCATTTATTTTTAGAGATCTTCTCATTGTTTTCATTCAGATTTGGAAGATTTTATACATTAAGTTAGTTACATTACTACGCCTGTTAAAAAAATTAAAAAGCCCAGATGCCATGGGTTTTGGAAGGTTCTCATTGGTTAATTCAAAATATTGGGGTTGAAATCAGCCAAAATATCAGGGAGAGAAATGTGGACCTCCCCCTATCTGGTTTATCCTAGTGGGAAAATTTCCAGTGCGAAGGGCCTGTTTACTTTTTTAAAAAATTTTAATCCCTTTTAACCCATGGAAATGATCCAGCCCTTCACACTGTCAGGAAGGAAAAAGGTTCTTTGTCCCAGAATGGGTTTTTTTGGTCAAAAGTACACATCAACCCAGGGTCAGAGCAAAGACCTTGAAAGAATGGGGGCTATGTTAAGAAGTCTCATTATTAAATGAACAGTCCTGTATAAATATACCAAAAAGGGTCATTTGTAAGAAGTGTAAGAAGCCATTACTTCATAAAGTGGAATAAGAAAACCAGAGCACAGTTTGCAAATCGAATTAGGGACAGTTGGAGACATTTCTTTTAATTTGATAAAACTAAAACTGAAGTGTTTAGCATCAATTAGCATTGTTACCTTTTGCTGAATAAAAGGGGAATTTCCCAAAGCCGGGAAAATAAAGGGAATTAGAGAAAAAAAATTGTGGGGGAAATTTTAAAAGCAAGATCAAATTTTAAAAATGACAATGACTCTAACTACCCCCAAAATGGCTTAAGGACAAAAAGAAATTTTTGGAGGGGCCCCCTCACAAACCCATATCTCTAAAAATTTTTGTAAGCAGAGCTGAAAAAGTGTGTAAGAGCAGGGCAGACTACAAAGTCATACTGTTTAAAGACGTTTCTACCACAGTTGTATTCTAAGCTTTTAAACTGAAAAAAATAAAAAACTATCCATATTATTTTAATCTATATTTCTGTTTTCTATAGATTTTATATATTCCATAAATAGATATATTATTTCTATTTAGATATTCCTGCATAAAAAAATAGTTTATTTAAAATAAGCAAAAAGGGTTTAGCCTCCCTTGGATAATTACTGCATGGGCAATTATTTTTTTAGCAGGCAAACAAGTTATTAACCCCAACGGGGGCAAAAAGTTTTTTTTCTCATTTTTTAAACAAAACCCTGACCCAAAATTCCCGGTCGTGGAAAAAAAAAATGTCAGTCTGTTTCAGAAGGGTCAAAAACATCTAAGGAGATTGCAGAAACTCCAAATTGGGTTAAGAACTGTCCAACCTTATTAAAAACTGGAAGGGTAGGGGGACCCTCGCTTTAAAAGGGAAGAAATGTGGCCGGGGAAAAATCCCAAAGATCTGATCCGGGCGATTACTTAAAAGTTTGGTAAAAACAACATGAACTCCTGGGTATGTTTCTCAAAAAGGGGTTGGGACTGAAAAGCTGTGTAGCCTTAAGAAAAACCCTAATCAGGACTAACCGGAAGAAAAGGCTTCAATTTGCAAAGAGCATAAGATTGGGCCTGGAGCAAAGGAAGAAGGTCATATGGTCCCGATGAGTCCAATTTCCCTGTTTCCGAGTGTGGGGGCCCTCATTTAAAAGAGAGGCAGGGGAAAATGATCCACCCCTCATCCTATGCCCACTGTACGCCTTTGGGGGGGGTGCTATGATCTGGGTTGCTGAAGTTTGGGCGTCCTGGGTTCAGCAAAAGTATGTATTTCAAAGAATGACGTCACTGGCTAGCTGAATGTACTGAATTACCAGGGTTACCCTTCAATGGATTTTTTTTCTTCCCGAGGACGGGCTATTCCCAAATGCAATGCCGGATCCATCTGGCTTTAATTGTGAAAAAGTTTAGGAGCATGAGACTAGATTCTCACACATGATTGGCCCCACAGAGTCCCAAATTTAAAACCCCATGAGAAGCTTTGAAAAGTCCTGGGAAACTTTACAGCGGGCAACTCTACCATATCAATGCAAAATCTTGGGGAAAAAATTTATTCAAACTGGGTGGAAAAAATCTTTCTAAAAAGCTAAGGCGGGCCAAAAAATATTAAGTGTATCCTTTTTTTTTTTTTTGGGAATTTTTTTTTTCAGATTTTTCTACATCCCTTTTTCTATCTATCTATCTATTTCTATCTATCTATCTATCTATCTTCTATCTATCTATCTACTATCATCTATCTATCTATCTATCATCATCTCATCCGTCCAACAGACAATTTTTAATTCAGTATAAAAATTTCTATAAGGAAACCCTCTATTTTTGTGAGGATTGACTTTGCAGCAATTCCTCATTCTGGTTTCAACACTGATATCTGAAATACAAATACGCAACACTAGATACTATGAATAGGTATGCTCTGATGTTAGGCTTTTACTGTTTGCAGAAATTACGCATTTCTTGCAAAGCCCACACACTCTCGTGGCTATTTCCAAATGCTATATTGTGATGTAATTATCAGTTGCTTCTCAGCTAATCAACCAAAATTAACTAGCAGACCGTAAAGACTCAGAAATAGATCCTGTCTGTTGCTTTTTTGCGTATTAGTAACAATAGAGAAATTATTATATTAATTATTAAAATAATTTAATTATTTCTTGTTTGTAGCTGTTACTGCCATAAAAAATACTCCCTCGATATTTCCTCGTGTTTAATTTTTGTCAGACTGCTCATTGCCATTGGCCTGAGAGAGGATGCAGGCAAAGGGGCGGGGCGGAGCGCACAGTTGGGGGTAGGTGCGGTAGTGCGGCGTCTGAAAGACAACACTCAGCGGTGGCACGGACACGCTCGGAAGACACTGAAATGCATACAAAATGCTGCGTTCAAGAGCTGTGACCAGTCGCTGGATGTAAAAGAAATAACCAAACACCGGGGGAATAGAGCCTCTGAAGCGCGCACGCTGGCAGCGTTCTTGTCGCAGATCCCAGTAGACAGAGATCCTGCTGATGCGCTTTCGCTGTGCATGATTATCTGCGTTTGGCTTGCACGTTTAGTAAAAAACTGAGCGGCGTTGACGACTCGGTGTAGCCCGTGAGTGCACCTCATCCGCCTCTCTGTACACCTACACTCCCCCTCCACACTCCTCCGTGGCACCTGCTTCAGGATGGCCTTAACGATCTGCACGCGATTCACCGACGAATATCAGCTGTTCGAGGAGCTGGGGAAGTAAGCCCGCATGTTTCTTTGTTTTTATCATTTGTCATTCTCTCCCTCAGCGAAATGTCAGCTTGTTACGCAATAGGCCGCTCTGGTGTTGGGACCGACGGATTTCGACGCTGGAGAGTCTGTGTGCTGAGCGTGAACGTGCGTGTGCGCGCGGCTGACAGTTCATCCAGCAGCCTAACCTATGATGCGGGGGCTAAATGCGCTCTCGTGTGTGTGTGTGTGTGTGTGTGTGTGACTTGCAGACCAGTCCAATTGCTTTCTGTTTGCCTTAATCCCAGCATCCGAAGCCCTGCTTACGTTTGTGCTTATGTCGTATGCCAGGGTGGCGTCATTTTCTTCCATCCTGTGCAGCCGATGATGCTGCAGTTGGATATTTGCGGAGCTCCTTTGCTAAAAAGCTCAGCCAGGACGAGAGTGCATCGGCGCATGTGTGTGTGTACAAACGGATATGGTAACCCACTCCTCCTTCTCTACCTCCATCGCTCCCTTCCTGCGTGACAGAAATACCCACACTGAATGCGACAGCTCTCCATGCAGTTGAGGATGACACACTCTCCAGCCAAGCTGCCTAGCACAGACCTGCGGTCAATTATCAGAGCTCAGCGGGGGACCTCTCACCTCTCCTCTGACAGAGCTGCAGGCCAAGATCCGCACATACCACCATACACTGATCTTACATAACATTATGACTCTTGACAGGTTAATTGTTTAGCAATGATTGCCTCTTGATTATGGTACAAGTTATTGGGCAGAATATATGAGGCATCAAGCGAACATTCTGTACTCAAAGTTGTTAGAAGAATGGAAAATGGGCCAATGTGAAGATTTAGATGAGTTTGACAAGGGTCAAACTGCGATGGCTAGATGACTTGATTCAGATATCTTAAAAATTGCAGCTTTTGTATGGTATTTCAGTGCTGCAGAGGTCAGTATCTATCAAAAATGATCTAGGGAAAGGATCCTTGGTGAATGCATAGAACAAAGACTGGTCCATGTGGTCCTAACTTTAGGTAAACTACGATAGCTTAGACTACTCAGGTGGTTCATGCAGATTCTGAAAGAGTGTTTCTTACCTGGATGCACAATGGGAAGAATGCAAGCCAGTGGAGGTACAGTTTGGGCAATATTCTGCTGGAGGTCCTTGGGACCTGCCATCCATGTGAATTCTGCTTTGATACAACCAACCAAAGCATTGTTGCAAACCATGTCACTGCTTCAGAAAAACGGTATTCTATTTTAACTATGACTTTTTTCAGCAGGATAATGCACCTGCCAAGAATAAAAAACACAACAACTTTTATGTGTTGATATGATCTCCAAGTTCCCTAGATCTCACTGCAACTAAGCATCTGTGGGATGTGCTGGAAAAACTAGTCTGGAATCATGAAAGCCCCACCTTGCAGCTTCCCAGACTTAAAGAAAAATCCTGCTGAAGACCTTGGTGCCCTCCTTCAGGGTTCTAGTTCAGTCAATGCCTTGACAGATCAGGGCTGTTTCAGGAGAAAAAGGGGGACCAGCACAATTAGGCTGGTGGTCATAAAGTTATGCCTGCTTAATGTGATGTACATGCTTTTAAAAAGTATTTCCTAACCTTTAAAGGTCCTGGGCCTCTGTGTTATTGTTGTGCACTTCCTGACCTGTGTGCTTGCCCAGCACGCTGTGGTTAGTGTACACAGTCCCAGATGTCTGCAGCTAGTGCTGGCTTACAGCCATAGTAGAGGGACACAGAATGATGCACCCTATGTGTCCCTGTTTGTGGGACTGGTCTCTCAAAACTTTCAAGATGAAGGCCTGTGTCTTCGAAGGATAAATAAATTTGAGCCTGTCTGTGCAGCTCATTGTCCTTAATTTATGATACTACATGCCATCCATTGAACAACATCCTCTTAGCTCACCTGATTTCTTCATTGCTGCAGCAATATTTTCCCTTGCAAGAGGTTCAGCAACACAATCCAAAGCCATTTTTGTCCTCCGTGTCTAAGGTAAATTTATATATTGCCGAAAATCTACTAGAACCTTGGAAAAGGATAGTTTTTCATGTCCTATAATGATAATTGTGTACCAGGGATGTCCTGATCAAGAGTTGGTTGAGAATACAAGCAAGTTAATTTTGGGTATTTGCCAAAACTGAGTTCAGTTGAAGAATAAATTCAATTAAATAATTTTAATGCTTGAAAACCTTTAAGCTTCAAAATACAGTAAAATAACAGAGGATTTCATCAGCAATACATAGTGCGCTCAAGTTGGTCTTCAGGTTGCTGCAGTCTGCGATATGCTTGTCCCAACCTGAGTTTCTGCAGGTCAGCCTTAATATGCTGCTCTAACATGGAGCAGCTAAGCTAAGAAAGCTATTGTCTGATAACGTGTCACCGAAAATGCACATTCGTTTATCATTTGTTTCGAAATGCATATCTGACCCGTACATACAGTTACAGTCTGTAATAATCTCAGGTCTTGCCTCTTCTGATGACGTTTTTAAAAAAAAAAATCCGGAACAGTTGCTGCTAGGCTATAGTTAGCATGTTTCCCCTCTCTGTGTTGATTTTACTTTTTTATAATTCATCTCATAGAATACAATATTTCAGTGAGGTTTGAGTTAATTGTTTGGTGATAAAACGTGCAGGGAGATTGGTCGCCTGCTTCAAAAACATACTGCTTAAACAAATTTTATAATTTAATGACTAGTGTTTCAGCTGCTGTCATTGCAGCTGTCTTGGGCAGCTGGTGATATCTGAGCAGAGCTTGCAGGGCAAGTCACATGAGACAGGAGACAGACGGGAAGCTACAGCAGCCAAAACACTCTCTCTTTCACTGTAAATGTCATCGTAAAGGGTGAAATTCATTTGGATTCTTATTTAAAACCTAGATTTGCTTTATCGGCAAAACGTGTATGCTTTGTAATGGAATTTGAAAGAAATGCACATAAAAATAGTCTGTGATCTTTAAAACTTGGCCGCAAGGCTTGCCAAAACACATCTATTATAACTTTATTTTTCTTTTCAAAGCAGCATTATATTATTCTCACATTTTGACAGATTTTAAAGATGAAGTTTAAAAATTCGATTTTTGAAATGCATAATTTACTACCAATACAGAGATTGCTTTTTGTAAATGCTGATCTAAAAGACTGCCTTGGTACTTAGTAACTTTATTAAATTTCACAAATGAAGAGGTACTGCAAGCTTGAGCTGGTTAACAGGTTGTAAAAGGAAAATTAACTTTTATGAATCTTTAGTTATTTCGTATTTTGGACAACTGGTTATGGATCTTCCTTTTTGTAAAGACATTTTATTTAGGTATGTTAGGCAATTTACATTAGTAATGATTTGTCAACTAAGTATTATTCTATGTATTACTGGAAATATTCAGGATGAAAGTTTGATTTTAAGTTTGATCTTGATTTTACTTTTAATTTAAGACAATGTGCAATAACTGTGTCCTAAAGGCTTTATATGGAACATACGTAACTATAATGAACTGCTAGCTTGAAATCTTATGCAACAGGTTATGCTATGAATTTATTTCTTTAACAAATCCTCTATAAAATAGAAATAATCTTCAGTGGCAAGGTTCTCATTTATGTGCATGTTAGATAACTTGATCAGGGTGCAAATCACTATTTATCTCAGCACCTAGTCCTTGCACAAAGAATCATTGATTTCTTATTTTGTTACACATTCTTCACCAAATAACATGATATGTGACAAATACAGCCATCAGATGTTAGAGAAGGTGAAACATCAGGGCTGACATCAGGTAATGAGGAGGAATGTTGAATGCTAGAGCTGCCTCCATGACTGTGGAACTTAGCAGACTTGAGACGGGTGGATCTCTCCAAGGTTGCACTAGATGCAGCACTGTGCTCTGTCTATTGCTCAAATATAGCTGACCTAGTTTTTTTTAATCTTCATTAATGACCCTGACCTCAAAACAAAAAAAGGACTGAAGCAATGCTGAGATTCATAAAAAGTGTACAGAAGGTTTGTAGGGTAAGTAAATTTGTGAGGTGAACTACAGTTTCTGGATCTACGTTCATGACAAAGAATCCCTGCAAATATAATATGTAAGAGATGTATTTGACGAGGTAACCACACATGCACTTGTATTTGTGCTCATTTGCATTGGGGTTGACTGTTTACTGTCCCATTAATAGGTGTTAATGCTCTTGTTCAGTTACTGTCAATCAAAAGGGAAGAAGCATAAGTGATTACAGAAATGTTCATGAGAGCTGTACTTGCCCACATTCAGTAATTAAAAGAAAGAATACACCAACACAGACTCAATATTCAACATGGCTGCCCTGCAAATGTTTTGTAGTTCTGGCAGAAATAAATAATTCCAAAGTACTATTTTTGTCATCTTTTAAATAATTTGTGTGCATAGTACAGTCAGGCCTTCATTATGGAACTTGTTCGATGCATGAAATGGTGAAAAATGTTTTATTAGCTGAATTTGCTAATAATGGTTTGCCAAGTTACTGAGTAAAGCAATCAGAACACCCTACTTGGTTTTAAGCTTACAACTGAAACCAGAGATCTTGGAATGCACTTACAATTGTTCAGACCCATCACTCCCAAACACAGTCCCACAATGATGTAATACTACAACTCACACGTAGCTACGGTATACAGAATTAGACTAAAGGACAAGTCAAACTCATCTCTGCACTTCATAGACAACCAAATCAGTCTTCACTTGCTGCTGTGCTGGTGATTATCAAAGGCAATTTCCAAATGTCTACCATCAGCAGAAGATCCATGTTTGTGTACATCCACATCTAAATACCGAGTCTGTTAGTTGTCATTGCTGACCTAAAATAGGTTTTAGAGATTTCAGGGATCAGCATGCCCTCTAAATACTGGCAGTTGATATAAAAAAGTGTAAAACAGCTACGGCACTTCTGGATGTAGCCTTATTGTAACAGGTTTTGTGTCAGCTGCTGATGCTGCTGCCGTAATCGTATGTGTGCACTACATCTGGGTAGTACAACCTGCAGTGCATGTAGACTGTTGATGTCAAAATCTTCCTCAAGGTTGCAAATAACACAGGAGCGCTAGCAAGAATTACAATGCTGACTAGCAAGTAAAATTCAGTCTCTCATTATGAGTATACAGGCAGACTCCAGATGGAGCAGCAGCAGATCTATGTGGAGCTTATTTGAGGCTTTGTTCCAGTTTGCATATAACTGGCGTAGGTGACAGCAGTCCCTTTTTCGGTTTTTGTTACAACTGAGAAAAATATTTTAATAATTCTGCAAACTAATTAGTAATTGAATTACCAATTTGGTCACATGGATTACATTTCCTGTACATTTCCTAAAGGAATGTATGTTTTTTGCTGCTTTTGACTGCTAGTCTAGCCCAACCCAACTCTGAAGTTCTCCTAGAAGTAAATCGGTAGTCGTTTTGGGGGTCAGTAGACACAATGGTTTGTATGGGAGTCAAGAATCTCCTGGAGTGTTTGGTCCAATAAAAGCATTAAATATCCAAACACATATTTTGTAAATTTCAGTTGCTACAAATTAGTAATTGAATTACCAATTTGGTCACATGGATTACATTTCCTGTACATTTCCTAAAGGAATGTATGTTTTTTGTGCTTTTGACTGCTAGTCTAGCCCAACCCAACTCTGAAGTTCTCCTAGAAGTAAATCGGTAGTCGTTTTGGGGGTCAGTAGACACAATGGTTTGTATGGGAGTCAAGAATCTCCTGGAGTGTTTGGTCCAATAAAAGCATTAAATATCCAAACACATATTTTGTAAATTTCAGTTGCTACAATGTAATCGCAGAAAAGCTAAGCAATAGTATGACGTCACTTTTATTTAGTTATTTCCAACAGTCTGATGAAAAATAATGAACAAAAGAAACAAAAGGTTTGTCACTTTAGCCTGCTTGCAACTGTCTATCTAACTTTACAAATCAGTCCCTAGCAGGTATGTCATATAATTGTTTCTCTTGTCTGGTGTGACATTTGAGCCAGTAAAACATACAGAGGTGCACATTTTATAGCCTTTCCAAGCTTCGGTTTTGCAAAACTTTGCCATTCCAACGTTTTTGGGCAAGGCAAGTTTATTTGTTTAGCTCTTTTCAGCAACAAGATAAAGTGCTTTACATGATGAAAAAAATACATTGCAGTGACAGAATATGATAAAGGAAAGTTAAAAAAAAAAGTAAAGAAAAGTTAGACTACAGTCTAAAATTAATGAATGCACTTGATGCTTTTAGGCCCATATTGTCAGTCAGTCAGTCATTTTCTACTGCTTATTCCATAGTGGGTCGCGGGGAAGCTGGTGCCTATCTCCAGCAGTCTATGGGCGAGAGGTGGGGTACACCCTGGACAGGTCGCCAGTCCATCACAGGGCAACACACAAACAACCATGCATGCACTCATTCATACACCTAAGGGCAATTTAGAGTGACCAATTAACCTAACAGGCATGTCTTTGGACTGTGGGAGGAAGCCGGAGTACCGGGTGAGACCCCACGCATGCACGAGGAGAACATGCAAACTCCATGCGGAAAGACCCCCAGCCGGGAATCGAACCCAGGACCTTCTTGCTGCAAGGCAACAGTGCTACCATCTGCGCAACCGTGCAGCCCGGCCCATATTGTCTTAACATAAAATCAAACATTTTTCCCTGGGGAGGAGGCAACTCCTTTGAACTTTTCTGATATGTGTCTCGATAATGGGGGAATATTCCTTTTAAAACTGGTCCACATCTGGACTAAGAGTCAGAGACTTCATGGTGCTCTGTGCCTTCCTCCTAACGTCTTCTAGGACAGCCCAGCTTATCCACGGTCTTGCAGGGTCTTTTACAGACCCCTCCCCGGTATGTTCACTGAGTGGAAAAAGATCAGGGCCCCTATTCACAAAGAATTCTAAGACTAAAAGTAACTCCTAGTGGCGTCATTCTAAGAAAAATCGTAGAATTTCTTGAATTCTAAGATTTTCTTAGAATTATCCCTCGGTAAGATAAACGTTATTCACAAAGCACCTTAGGCCTTTAGAGAGATCTTTACCTGTAGAAGAATACTGAATTATTTAAATATTTGCAGACCGTGTAATGCTTAAATTAAATTTGGAAAAATAAATTTGGGAAAAACTTGGGGGGGAAAAAAAATGTATGTATATATAATATACATTTTTTAACAGTGCTGGTGCCTGCTTACATTCCAGGCTGGTGCTGACAGCAGAGGGAACGATGCTGTTCGGGAAGGCCTGTTTGTTCGCACTGTGATCCCAGGACCAAATCTACCTTTCAACACTCCTCTCTTCAGGCTCTGCTCCTCTGTCCAGTTTGGTTTTCTCCACCTTTTTTTCTCAGTTTTGCTCAATTTTACCAAACTGAACCTCATTATACAACAAGGCAATCACAATAAAATGCTGAATTTTATTATTAATATTAAATTAATAAATATGAAATAGATGCAGTATGAAAACGACCAGCATGGTAAACATAATAATAACCAAATCAAATTGATGAGCATGTAAATATACTACGTTCGAACATGTTGATGCTGTCTGACAATTTAATTTTTTCATCATCTTGATTTACACATTTTTGAATCCAGTCTAAACTTCTATCATCAGTTAATTTCTCTCCACTGATAACTAGGAGCACCTTTTTTCCTAGTTTTTTTTAACAACCAATCACAGCTCTTAGAAGACAGCGTCAAACCTAGCAACGGGGTCAACCACATCTCCTCACTAAGATAGGAATCTCTGTCGTCTCCTCGCTCAGAGTCGCTCTCAGCAGAGAACTGAATCACTCTTAAACTAGGACTCCATGGCATTGCTTCTTACTGTCTTTCCATCACATAACTCATGGCTTAGACCTATAAGTGGTGGCTTTTCTGTTTGGGTTGGTTGCAAGAAATTCTACTTGATGTATTATTTAAATTAAACAAAAGTATTTGCACTGACTACTAAAAATACATAAGAAATTGTATCCTACCATCTGCACATGGCTTGAAAATCCCCTCGTCCACACCTGTAACAGTTTGATACATCGGCTTTGTACTAATGAAAAATCAGTAACTCAAACCTCATTCAGTCTAGAGAGTCTGCTTGACATGTCCCCTTTTTGAGTGGCCAGTTTATTGGGAGCTAAGACGCATCACTGAAATATTTCTTGTGTGTTTGTGTTCAATTGAAGGGGAGCGTTCTCTGTGGTCAGGAGGTGTGTGAAGATCTCCTCTGGACAGGAGTATGCCGCTAAAATCATCAACACCAAGAAGCTTTCTGCTAGAGGTAAGAAACACAAACCCACATGTAGGAGCATAAATAAGAAAACACTTTGCCTGACAACCAGAGACACTCGCTGCTTGTCACTCAGTCAAATGCTGATAGGCTCTGAATGATGCTGCCCCTCAGAGAGGGCTCAAGGTTAGAGTGGGACCACTTGAGTGTGTGCACGGGTATATTAATGTCACTGAGAGACAGACAGACAATTGGACATGTAGACAGGGGAAAAAAATCCACCTTGAGTTTGAATGGTTAGGTTTATTTTTAAGTTTGCAAAAGGAAACAATGAACGGATCAAGTAATATGTCATCCTATATTTGCTCATTTGCACTTTTGGTGTGTGGTTTACCTTCCTCTTTGTGTGATTCATATCTGTCCTTTAGTTTTTATGTAGATGTTAGTCGCACTCCTTGTGTGTGTGTGTGCATTTGTATTGATTTAGGGCTTTAGCTGGTCTTGTTGTCCCAGGGGCAGATCTCTTGCGAAGCCGACCCAGTTCTTTCACATCCGTCTTTGTAATCGTAGCCGCTGGCCTGGTTGCATGAAGCTTGGGGCACACACACACACCCTTATTCATACTCGAGCTCATAGAGACACTCTCAAACGCGCATGCACAATCAAAGCCATGACCCAGCCTATTTGTGAATCTTAACTGGTGGTGTGTTGTACCTCTAAGGTTTCTTTTCTTCTGTCAGAGTCCACTTTTGCCTACACTTGATTGCTTGTACAAAACAGAGACTGGTACTAGAACACATTAACAGCCCATACTAGTATCTTCCAATTTTTTTTGTAACAAAAAATGAAGGCATTGGTGAAGAAGATACCACAACTGGTTGCCCAGACTGTTATAGGTTTCCGTGCTTCCCAATGGTCTGGGTTTGAGGCCTGGCTTGTGGCTGCATGTCACCTTTATTCTAACCCACCCCCCTTTGTACCCCCTACTTTTTATACTGTCAGATAAAGCCAAAAAAAATCATGAACAAATACGATGGTCTGTTATTTGGTGGTCATTATTATCTATAAATAAAAAAAGTAACCCACAATATATTCCAAAACGTATTGTGTCAAATAATTAAAATTGTTCCAACCAATTTCATGGCCACAGATGAGCAAAATCTAGCCGCTAGGCATGCTCAGGAGCTCAGTTGGACTTTTTAAAGTTTTTCCGTTCAAAGCAACTGCGGTCTGGGCCTCGCCTGACCATTCCTTTGTTACAGTTTTATTACTGGAGTTTTTCCACTGATTTCCCGCCTCAGAGTTTTATGACTCTTTGTTCGGGATTTGGGGCAATCAGCTGCTAGAGGCTAAAGGGGCGTGGCCCACCGTTTTATCAGCTGATCGCTGCAATCGAGACATCAGCACACAAGGACACTCAGTGACATTATTATTATTGTTAGTCATTTTTATTCCCTTTGTGTAGAATAGTGCTTGTTAGTTAGGGGAAGGTTTTTGGACCAGAATAATGGTATATCAGTATTATTTGGCTTCAATAAATCTTCATATACAGGGGTTGGACAATGAAACTGAAACACCTGTCATTTTAGTGTGGGAGGTTTCATGGCTACATTGGACCAGCCTGGTAGCCAGTCTTCATTGATTGCACATTGGACCAGTAAGAGCAGTGTGAAGGTTCAATTAGCAGGGTAAGAGCACAGTTTTGCTCAAAATATTGAAATGCACACAACATTATGGGTGACATACCAGAGTTCAAAAGAGGACAAATTGTTGGTGCACGTCTTGCTGGCGCATCTGTGACCAAGACAGCAAGTCTTTGTGATGTATCAAGAGCCACGGTATCCAGGGTAATGTCAGCATACCACCAAGAAGGATGAACCACATCCAACAGGATTAACTGTGGACGCAAGAGGAAGCTGTCTGAAAGGGACGTTCGGGTGCTAACCCGGATTGTATCCAAAAAACATAAAACCACGGCTGCCCAAATCACGGCAGAATTAAATGTGCACCTCAACTCTCCTGTTTCCACCAGAATTGTCCGTCGGTAGCTCCACAGGGTCAATATACACGGCCGGGCTGCTATAGCCAAACCTTTGGTCACTCATGCCAATGCCAAACGTCGGTTTCAATGGTGCAAGGAGCGCAAATCTTGGGCTGTGGACAATGTGAAACATGTATTGTTCTCTGATGAGTCCACCTTTACTGTTTTCCCCACATCCGGGAGAGTTACGGTGTGGAGAAGCCCCAAAGAGCGTACCACCCAGACTGTTGCATGCCCAGAGTGAAGCATGGGGGTGGATCAGTGATGGTTTGGGCTGCCATATCATGGCATTCCTTGGCCCAATACTTGTGCTAGATGGGCGCGTCACTGCCAAGGACTACCGAACCATTCTTGAGGACCATGTGCATCCAATGGTTCAAACATTGTATCCTGAAGGCGGTGCCGTGTATCAGGAGGACAATGCACCAATACACACAGCAAGACTGGTGAAAGATTGGTTTGATGAACATGAAAGTAAAGTTGAACATCTCCCATGGCCTGCACAGTCACCAGATCTAAACATTATTGAGCCACTTTGGGGTGTTTTGGAGGAGCGAGTCGGGAAACGTTTTCCTCCACCAGTATCACGTAGTGACCTGGCCACTATCCTGCAAGAAGAATGGCTTAAAATCCCTCTGACCACTGTGCAGGACTTGTATATGTCATTCCCAAGACGAATTGACGCTGTATTGGCCGCAAAAGGAGGCCCTACACCATACTAATAAATTATTGTGGTCTAAAACCAGGTGTTTCAGTTTCATTGTCCAACCCCTGTATATATTTAAGAGAAGCGTTTGTGTTTATTTCCTGCAAGAGTGATTTATCTGTCAAAACAAGGTTGAAGTTCCCCCACATTCGGTGGAGCGGTTGAATAAACAGTGACATTTAGTGGTTTTGGTTAATAATTTATCAATTATTAGTGATGAATAACTATTTATAATTATTAAGAACTTTGAGTCCATAACCACAACACCAGAGGACATCTCTGATTTCTATTTGTAAGTAATGATTTTTGGTTAAGAAATTATTTTCCTGAATTATGATTTTTTAATTATAATTTTTTATAAATATTACTTAATCAATAATCATAATCCTTACACAGATGACACTATACATAAGTTCAAGTTATTTTATTTAGACATATTCTAATGGGTGCACACTTTCAGACATTATTTGTCTGAATGGTTTACTTGATCTTTTCTTTGAGGTTCTGCAACACAGACCAGCTGGAGGTGGAAGCCAGGAACATACCATTATTCCAAAAGACTGAGGGGGGGAACTTATCTTGTTAAAGTTGTTAGTTATTTTGTCACTTTCATATTCACTTATTTGTGCTAAGTTAAAGATGATTTGTCTTCATTTATTGTTTTAGTTAATTTTGTATGTATTTTTTTCATTTGTTGTTCCTCTGTTATGTTGCGCCTCCCTCATTTGGTGAGTTTAGGTTATTCCACCCCTATTTAAGAAGCCTTTGTTCCTTGTCTGCAGGTCAGTTTTGTTTGAGTTTAGTTACTGTTCAGTTGACCTCAGTTGAGTTGGGCCCAAATCCATATTATTTATTATTTGAGTTATTTTTGATTGAAGTTTGATCCTTTAACTATTTTTAACAGTATTAAATTAAAGTTTTTTCCAATTTTTGAACACCTTTTGTCCTTGTTTAAGTCTGGTCCCTTACAGAACGGAACTCTTAATGCTTCAGCATACCGAGATGTTTTTGAACGTTTCATGCTCCCAACTTTATAGGGACAGTTTAGAGATGGCCCCTTCCATATCAACACGAATGTACTAGTGCACAAAGCAAGGTCCATAAAGACATGGATGAACAAGTTTGGTGTGGAAGAATGACCTTCAACGAGTCCTGACCTTTACTGTATAACTTTGGGATGAGTTGTAGCAGAGACTGCAAGCCAGGCTTTCTGGTCCAGTGTCAGTGTCTTCTGAAAGAATTTGGAAAAATTTCCACAAAACGCACTCCTAAGCCTTATGGAAAGCTTTAACAGCAGAATTGAAGCTGTTCTAGCTGCAAAAAGTGTAGCATGAAGATTCTAAACAGGGAGTTACATTTACTTGTTATGTACCAGGGATTTCTGCCTTACTCTTAATCTCAGGATTGCTACACGGTCATGAGAAGTATGGAAAAAAATAAAATTAAGTATGGTAACCATTTGAGGTTGCAGACTCTTATTCCTGCTCTATTTTCTACCATAATCTAAAAAAAGAAATCCTATTTTCAGTGCAAAATGGAGTGTTACATCCAGTTCCATTGTTCATCAAGACATTAAGGGATAATCTGTAGCAGATATATATATATAACCCCTTGGCTCATGAATTCGTGCTTAGATATGTAGGAGACTATAAAACAAGCTTGAGTTATTGTTTTCTGAAGATAATGACATTGAAACTCCAATAATCCAAGAATCTTATTGAATATACCATAAAAATGAAAAACAAGCTTAAGATTTTATTTTCTTGAGATAATGAGGCACTGACACTCTAGGAACGCATGGTAATAAAGTGCAATTGTCCCTGTTAGTGTCAGCATCATTATTAATTTGCACTTGTTCTCTGTTGGCGGCAAAATAAATTGCCCCTTAGAGATAATAAAGTTTATCTTGATATGGAAGCTCACACCAATCGTATCTCGAAATAATGATATTATGTACTATTATGACAAAATGAGCTTGGGATCTTATCTCAAGATAATAGGTGAATGAAATTGTTACTCAGAAGCATGCTTGAACTCTCATTACCTGGAGATGGGTAATAAAAAAACGATCCTGAGATACTTTTTTCTCCACATAAAGAGTTAATAAAACCTGTATTGAACAAAATAAGCTCAAAATCTCATTATCTTATCAATTGAATCATTTTTATTAGAGCTTATTTAGAGCTTCAGCTGTTCTATCCTTACGCTTTTAGCTTATGAATAGCCAAATAAGTGCTATTCCATAATCTCTTGTATTCGTAGTTTAAAGTACAGTTTATTTATAAATATATATTTCTTTCAATACAAGATGAAGGAAAGATAAAACTTTCAAACCAGGACAAAAAGGGGGAAAATACAGGGTATAATGTTTATTTAAAAAATTGTCTAATGTATTATTTTTGCAAGCAAAGTTGTAAAATATTTGTAACAACAGTCCAGTTTTGTGGCTGAAAATTAATAAAGTCAGATATAAATAATTTTTTTGGTTTGGCTATAAATTCTGCTGAATCAAAAAAAAAATCTATATAGCTATATCGATCTATATCTATATCGATATATATATATATATATATATATATTATATATATATATATATATATATATATATATATATATATATATATATATATATTATATATAGGAGAATGCAAAAACTCAAAAGTTGTTTTAGGCACCTCTTTACCTTTTAATGTCAACACATGGAGGTCTCTCTTTAGTAAAAATGGCAGCACATTGAGGCTTGTCTTTGCATGTTACCACCACTAGGGGGCGGTCTCAGGAACAGAAATTAAATGTGTTGGTGGTGTACTTTTCGAAGCATAGCTCTGCTGGCGAAATGACGAAAGCTAAATATTTTCTTTTTTGTAGAAGTGTGCTAAATGCTGGGCGCGGCTCATGGCGTAGTGTTAGAGCATACAACCCAAATACGGAGGCTTAAGTCCTCGACGCAGCTGTCCTGAGTTCGAGTCCCGACCCTGGAGAACTATGCTGCATGTCTTCCCCTTCTCTTCACCTGTCTTCCTGTCTGCTTGCTTTAGAAAAATAACTAAAATAAAGGCCACTAGTGCTGCAAAAATGTATCTCACAAAAAAAGAAACTGTTAAGTCCTTTAAATATTTACGATTCTTTACTTTGGCTACTGTTTGTTTTTACCTTCTTTGATATGCAATGTTTTTTCTTTAGTCTCCATTCTTTTTTAAATAAAAGTTGGGTTTGTAACCTCACTCAGTGCAGTGGCATAACTTTAAAGTTGCCAACTTTTTGAATGGCTGTTAATAAGCCACATGTTAGCAATAAAATTCAAAGCAAGGGTTGTAAAAATTTAGCTAACTATGGAAAAGTGCTAGTATGAGTTCTTTAGTTACAAACCAAGGTCTTCTTTACTTACTTTTGACATTTAATATTTAGTTTGAAAATAAAAAAAGGAAAAATAAATTATTGATACTCACTGCCCACTTTCCCACTGTGCTAGTACTGGGTTGGACCCTCTTTTCCATTCAGAAACGCCTTAAGTCTTCATAGTGTACATGTGTTCGAAACGCTCCTCAGACAGTTGGTTCATTTTTTCAAGATAGCATCACACTGTTACAGTAGATTGTCAGCTGCACATCTTCATGCAAATCTCACATTCCAGCACATCCCAAAGATGCTCAAGTGGATTGAAATCTAATGACTGTGGAGACCACTGGGTTACAGGAAAGCATTAGGCATGTTTACATGGACAATGGAATTCGGACTAAAGGGCAGATTGGAATAAAAATGCGTCCTCTGAATAGAAAAGAATGGAATGGAAAAGAAAATGCATTTCCACATTTAGTGGCAAAACGTGGAGTGATATTAATTTCCTCCCACTCTCTTATCCTGTAACGCAGGAACATCAATTTCATGTGTTGCTGAGCCTGTAGCTTAATTATGGAAAGCAATAACACCGCGACCACACTCAGAAGCTGGCGCGGATCCATTCTGGGTGCCCAGAACACTCAGAACCAACACACGTTTTTTCCAGCTCAGGAAGAAGTACAACTTCTTCTGCCGTTTGTTTTAGGGTATTTTGACTACTCTACACATTTCAAAATGCTTATATTCTGAAATAAGCGTGCTGTGTAAACGCACGGTCAGATTAGTTGATTTTGCACCCATATAAACTGATTTATTTATTTTTGTCCAATCCGAACAAATTTGTATCCGATCAAGAAATGTTGCGCATATGAACATAACTATTGTCATTTGAAATTATTTGAGCTGTCTGACATGGTGAATTATTCTGGTGGAAGTCAGAAGATATGTACACTGTGATGGTAAAGTGATGGAGATGGTCACTAACAATGCTCAGAAGAAAACATCCCCCATTTCATTACACCACTACCAGCAGTCTGTTGCTATAAGGCTGGATGTATTCAAGCTTTCATGATGTTTACACAAAATTCTGTTCCTTACCATTTGAATGCTGCAGCTGAAATTAAGGCTCATCAGACCAGTTCTTAGCTAATAGGCACCCAGTGTGGTCTTACGATGCTGTAGCCCATTTGGTTCAAGTTTCTTGTGCCTTCAAGGACGGTATGCAACATAACTTGATTGTAATGAGTGGTTGTTTGAACTACTGTTGCCTGTCTATCACAACAACCAGTCTTCCCATTCTCTTCTGATCTCTGACATCAACAAAGCATTATCATCTACAACTGTTGGGTATTTCCTTTTTTACAAACGACTCTCTGTAAGCCTGTGGTGGTTGTGTGTAAATAATAAATAATCCTAGTAAATAAGCATTTCTCAGGTACTCGTACACCAACAATCATGCCACATTCAAAATCTCTTCATTTCCTTTTCTTGGCTGTTCTGATTCTTATTATGAACTTCAAGAAGTTGTCTTTACCTCCCCTTATCACCAGAATCCACTACTTATACCAGGGGGGTCTGCACCCTGCGGCTCCAGAGCTGCATGTGACTCTTTGGACCTTGAGCAATGGCTCTTAGAACTTTGGCTAAAATGATAAAGAACCAACTAATGTTTTTAAATATTGACATTATAACAGAAGCAATTTTTTTCAATTTTTTCACAGAATAATTGCATTAAATATCCACAACAGAATGACACTAACAGTCCCAGTAATATTTTTCTACATCGGTTTTTCTTGTCATAGGTTCGAAACTATGCTTTTTTTTTGCCTTTTAAACAAGTTTTATTTAGCTGCACTGGTTGGACACCCCAGACTTATGCTATCCTTTTTGCTGATTTGTTGAACAATTAAAGTACAATATATTGCTGGGTAATAAAACAACTCCAATAACTAATTGAGAAACCGAAATGTTAAAGGTAGGCTTTAAGATTCAATAAGGCAGATTGTTCATAGGGCCTAACAAGTGGTGTGTGTGGCCACTATAAAGCATGTTTGCCTGTTTGAGAAGAGATTGCAACCAATAGTGTGACCTTGATTTGCATTATATTCTGGTTGTACTCAAACATATTTGAACTTGTAAATGGTAATGCAAATTTGGTTTTGGTACATAAATACATTTCTAGTTTAGAAAGTCACATATTACAAATTCATAAAGTTCTGCAGTTCGTAAAGGAATTGAGTCTTTAGTGTATAATTTTTGAAAATAAATCTCAGTTAATATAAATGTTTTATTGCTTAATTTCATTTTTTCAGTTTGTCTCCTATAAACATAAACATATACTATCTTGAAAAATTGACTTTTAATTTAAGACTGTTTCTTTGTAAGCATTGAAACCATTAAATACAGAAAACAAAATATTTGTCCATACATGTGTACTGGCATGAAATCCATTTGTACCTTTATGTATTTCTTGTGATAAATTGTTCTTTCCCTTTTCCATCATATCTTCTCACTTATCGCAGTCCTTTCTTGTCCTGTCCTGTCCTGTCCAGTACTTTTGTGTGAAGACTCCTATCACTATTTCTCTCCTCTACCCATGTTGACCCTCACTTGGTGCACCGTCGGTAACGGACACCTCAGCAGACGGATCGGTGTCTTACCACTTGCATGGACAGATTTTCCAAAAATACTGTTAAGAATAATCTCAGATATAGTCTTAGCTGCTTTACTTGATAAGCTTCAGAATTGCAACTCGGATTCTCGGGTTTAGGATAGGGCTGGTGGCTAGAATGCAGGCTGATCAAAGCATCATGTGTGCATTAGACATTTCTGGTTGTGTGGGTTCGTAAGTGCAGTGGTCTTGCTGGGGCCAGTCGCTCCCTTGCTATCTACAGTCCCTTGCTATCTAATGCAGCATTTCATTAGGAGCAGCAGATGTGTCAAGGAACAAGAGGGGCAAGAAAAATTGGCAAGAGGGACGGCAAATGATAGGAAGCAGAGAAAAAGGGAGATAAGAAGGATGGCAAGTCGATACTTGAGTTTTCGTTTTCATGCATTGCGAATCTCTCTCAGCAGTTGATTTGTACTCTCCCTTCATGCATGTGTCAGTGTCCTGTCATTACGTCTCTGCTTGCTGTCTCTTGTCACTTTATATTTGCTGGTGGTGTCCTTTGTATGTGTGGGTGTGTGCTCCTGTGCTGTTGCTTGTGTATTCCTGTAATCCCTTATCTGTATTTAAGTGTTTTGAATACATATATAAAAAACCAAAGCCTGTTAATTTCATTTCTACAGATATTGCACTAGGCTTGTTTGTTTGGACACAGTATTTGAGGGACCCCTGAATTTTACTAAATCAAAATTATTTTTCAGAATTTGTCTTAAACATGCCTCCTTTCCAGGGTCATCATTTTCTAGCTAACTCTCAGTTAGAATAGACTTTTGGTGGCAACTGATTTCATTTTTTTCCCCATCACCACACAAGATGATTTGTCCTCATTTTTGATTTTTGTAAATTCCTGTGTTTCTCTGTTGTCACTGTTACTCATTCACGTCGCTTTGTTGTGAGGTAAAAGGAGGGATTGTGGAGACATGACGATTTGAATGCTGGGGAGGGAAAGATTTGGAGATTGGAGAAACAGGAGGGAAGGGTAATCACATGACTCACTGGGTACTTGAAGGCTAAAAATAAATGCTGGTCGTGCTCTCATGCTGTCTGTCTCTATCTGACACACACATGATCGTGCACACGGCTTTGAAAGTATTCCATCTTTTGAATGGAGCCATGATTTTTGGTTTTGGTTAAATCCTTTCATTTGGAAGTGTACCTCTGTAAATCTGTATGAATATACAATATATGTCTGTCAGTATACTGTATCTACTGTATGTTGCCTGCAATATGTTGACAATTTATTACCTCAGTTGCTTGTTAATCCGGAAAAAAATTTTTGGTATGCAAATTATCAAAAATCTCATTAAGATGAGAAACATTTCTTGTTGCAAGCTTGAGACTGACATCGAGATACCTAAAAATACTAATGCTAGGCATGGGCTGGTGTAAGATTCTAACTATATGGTATCTTTGAGTAAAACCTAATTTCACTGTACCATAATATTAACATATAAAAATGTATAGCATGATCTAATTGCTTTTATTTAAAGCAGCTTGTCATCCATTGTTTAAAAACTTTGCTACATAAATAATAGTGACTGGTGATACACCTTTAGTCGCTTGAGAAAAACTGTGCTTTTTTCAGCTAGCTGACTGACAGTGTGTTGCAATGGGTGAGGCAGGGGCAATGCTGTGGTAATCTATGTTCATAAGCACAAGATTAAAGAAATAGAACTTCTGTCAGTTTTGCCTTGAATAAGGGTTTTTATGCCTTTGACCGACCTCTACTTATTGCTGAGAATAGAGAGAATATTTTACGTTCTTTGTGGATGACAAAAGTGACAACACTAATTTTATCCTGCCCCAGAATTTAGATTATTTCCTGCATTTTGATTGAGTGTATAGCTGCAAAAGAAATAGCTCATCCAGGGTGCCGCTCATGCAACACCGCCACCAAGTATAGGTAATTGTTATAGAAAGACCTGTCTACATGTTGTCGACAGAGGTCTAATAGGTCCTACTTGACTTGGGTGATCTTGGATTTCATTCTAACATTGACTTGCTTGTGTGATTATTAAACTTTAAGCTACTAACACTAACTTTATCCGTCACAAGTAGCCCCGGGCTGGTATGAAAAGCCCCTTTAACATCATAACTTTAGTAGAGGTGTTCCTTACTTATTGCAGTCAGCTGAAAGGCTCTGACCTTGTTTGACCTTTTGGACATTTTGGGTCATCTTTTTTCTTTATCTGAGACTTTCTGATTCTTGAATCTCCTTCATGGATTTGGTGAGAAAAGATGCAGTACTTCTTATGACTTGTGTCTAGAACTTGACTTATGAATTCTGTCTCTGACTCCTGTCACTAGAAGGATATACAAATGCAAACTGATTTATTATGCTTCAGATATGTCTAGGATCTTTGAGGAAGTCAATTTAAAACCTCATCCAAACCATCTTCCTCATCCACCCTGTAACATGAAAGAACACAGTTCAGGGAAACCTTAATGGTTTGCTGACCTGTGCATTATCTCTAGCTCTCTTATAAAACAAATAAAAATCTTACCCCTTTCGGATTGGGCTTTGGTTCCCATGGGAGCCAATGCGGCTGCCAAGGTATACCCGAATAGAAAATGTCCCAATTAGGCGATAAAAATGAAAACGTTGTACTCAAACAGACACTACCACCAAAACTGTAGTAGTGATACCAAATTTGATGTTGATAAGCAAATTAATAAACTTCAAAACGGATCGTGAAATGTACAGGTAGCCATTGGAGTTAAATTGGGGGTAATGTGCTCAGACTTATTCTAGCTAAAAGTCGCACTGCAGCATTTTGTACAACCTGCAGGCGCCTAATGGATGCATCACTCACCCCAATGAAGAGTGCGTTACAGTAATCCAGTCTAGATGAAACAAATGCATTTATTACTGTTTCCAAAAGCTGCCTTGATAGAGTGGGCTTTTTTTGGCCAACTGTGCAAATGAAAAAAATCTAGATCTAGATCTTACAACAGCCCTGCTTTGAAGTTTCATTAACATCCATCTTAACTTGCAGTTTTTTTATGATTGGCCTAACAATTTGAGCCGAAGAGCTGAGATCTATGGTGGAGGTCTCAAATGTTCCACCAAAAACCATCAATTCTGTTCTTTGTTTAGAAAAATAAAGTCTCATAAAGTTAAGCTAGAAATCAAAATGGCATCTGTTACATTTAAAAATGGCTTTACTCTGTAAGTAAAAGAACCTACAGCATGACAAATAAGCCTAAGAGACAACAAGAACAGCATTCTTAATTATACACTCTGTGCTTCCTACGTCTTGTTGCATGCTGTTTGTCCACCCTCTAGTCTTTTCCCTTGTCTGGCCCCTTAGCAATTAATTTGTTCTTTGAGTACTGCTGTATGTGCTGTACGTCCATTAAAAAAAAAGCAGCAACAAAACACTATTCCGGGTTTCTGCTGGTGTATAATATTGTTCTTCTACTGTGATTTAGAAACATTTTGATTCAGTTAGAAGATAATCTTGTTCTAGGCATGGCATGAGATTCTCAAGTAATCATAACTCTAATAAAAATAACATGGTATTCTCTTCTTACACACACGCGCATAGGGGCCTAGACACTGGGAACCATAAGTAGCAGTGGGTCCTCACAACAAAGTATATGTTGGGAAAATGGGCCTTATTCTGTAACAAGATTTAACACCTGCTAAAATTAGGAGTAGGGGAATAGTCTAATGGGCTGATATTAGCTGGTTAGTTAGTCGGGTTATCTGCCTATGTAGCCAGTTCAGGTCATACTGCTTCTTCTCTGAATGTCTTCAACTGGAATTAGGCTACAACACAACATGGCTCACCAATTGCTTGAAATCCTTCTTGTCATCTAAAACTCTTCAAACTGATTTAGTATGTAATGTCTTGAATTTTACAACTTGGGCTATTGGCATTGTTGCACGGATGTATATGTTCTGTTAATGTAACTTCCTGTACATGTAGACAATCATCCAATGCAGGGTAGCTTATCTTGCCAAAGTGTCATTCACATAATGTTACAAGCTTGCATCCAAAGTGGTAAAAAGCTAGCATTAGCCTGAAGGTGTCATCGACAACTAATAAACTAATATTACGACAAAAGGACAAAGCACAAGTGAATAAACACAATTGGTAACTTAAAGGTTTTCAATGTGCAGTTTTTCTCTGCTACAACTTTTATTTATCCTGTCTTCTGTTTTTGTTCATAGCAGGCGAGCTAACATAGCAACAGTGCCATCTACAGACCAAGAGAACACTCTGTATTAATCTACATATTCCCAAAAGAGCCCCACTATGACATGTAGACATCCATTTTCTTTGGAGTACCTCAGATTACAAGTTAGCATTAGATTACATGTTAGCATTAGATAAATGCAAGAAATGGCAAGAAACTGTCCCTACTGTATAAGATATCCGTATCATATACAGTAGGTGCATCTTAATTTATCCAAATTTTCTGGCCAATTTTCCATCTCCTTTTTTGTAAAGCTTGAGCTGCCAGTACAGATTTTAGCTAATTTCTTTTTCTCTTAACAAACTTAAATATAAGAAGATAGAGAAACAGCATTGAAAATATTATGGATCACTGCTGCCATAATGTTGCAAACACATTTATATTTTTGAAATAATTGCTAGGCCTTATTTTTTTGAAGTTTTATTTTGCTCTAATGACACACAACTACAGCAGGAGATGGATATATCACACCTCTTGGATGTACTACATTTACATTCAGAAGATTGACAATGACATTCATTTGGATATTTTATAGATGTTGGAAAAACCTTTGACACAGTTGATCACAGATTACTTGTATTTAAATGACACAAGTATGAATAACTAATAATATATGGTATATATATGGTTTAGCTTCAGCATATATCCTTTCAGTTTTCCATTTGTTCCATTTCTTTTGTCCTTCGTTCTGTATGCTGCTTAACTAAGTAAATTGTAAACAACCCTACAAGAAACAATATTTTCAAAGCGAACCTTTATATTGAGATGATAGGATTGTTTTGTGTTACCTCAGTTCTGCAGATGCTCCTCACCTGCAGCACACAACAGTTAGCTCAATGTTGGACTCATAAATATTAACAAGGCACGGTATGGCCTGATTTATGCATGCAGTGTTTATAAAGTGTTTGTGTCTGCTTGTTTTTCTTGGTCATCAAGTCAGGATGCCCTCAGACTATCCTTCTCTGATTAAAACTCTTTCACATATTCGACTAATGTGTGTCTGCTTTAAACTTGAACATGATAACAAACATCACTGTGATGTACTCCCATGCATACTCTTGGAGCGGTTTTATCTTTGACACCAGCCGCCTTTGTTTCTCCTCTGAGGGGGGAAGCTTGGGAGTTATTGGTTTCATAACTTTTCCTCTGTTGGTAACCAGCCGAGGGTGACGGTGTCTCTGCTTTTTGAATGGTTTTATTAGGCCCCTGTGTTCTGTAATCTGAAGAATGGAACGGTATGGAGGAAGATTGCTTCGCTGCTGCCCACCGAGGACGTTACATTTGTCTTACTCAATTTTTTAAATTAAAAATCTTAATTATTTTAGAGGACAGCATTTCCTGTAACCTGCTGTTGCATGTGTGGTTTGCTTTTGTCTGGGTGTAACAGTTAAGACTGAGGATAAGACTTTTTTTTCTTAAACACTGTAATTATTGATTGCTTGAAGGTGTGCTTTGACTGTGGCAGACCCAGAGAGTGTTTTAAACCTGGTTATAATGTCAGACCAAGACAGCACCCAAGATAGGCTCATATACAGCAGCCATCCAAAATATCAAAAACTTGGAATTTAACTTGTAACAACTTGTGTCACTCTTGGCAGGAAAAACTGCCATCGAGCTTTTAGCAGTGAGTCTTTAAGATCACTGTGTAGGATGTATGGCCAATTGTTCTTGGGCGATTTAATTTAATTCGACCACATGGAGTGGTTTTGACATAAAGAGCCTGTTTAAGGTCATGCCACAGCATTTAATCAGATTTAAGTTTTAACTTTGACTAGGCCACTTCACAACGCTCATTTTTGTGAGTCATTCAGAAGTGGAATTACTGCTTTGCTTTAAATCATTGTTCACTTGTCTTGTAATTAAGGTCACTAGCATTTTCCTTCATGATTTTTTGGTTAAGAGCAGAATTCATGGTTCCACTAATTATTGTAAGTCATCCAGGTCCTGAGGTAGCAAATCAGCTCCAGGCCATCACTCTGCCACCACCATATTTCTCATGTTTTTATTCTGAAACCATGCGTTAATTTTATGCCACATGTAATGCGATCTACATATTTTAAAAAGATCCATATTTGTCAGTCCACAGAATATTTTCCCAAAGTCTTTGAGTTCCTCAAGATGCTTTCTTGGCAAACGTACAACAGGTCTTTGTGGTCTTTATGGTCAGAAATTTTTACTTTGGAACTTTCCATCATTTTTTGAACAGTCTCTTTCTTACTGTTGAATCATGAACATTTACTTTATTTAAGGCAGGTGTGGCCTGCAGTTCTTTAAATCATGTTCTGGATTCTTTCATGACCTCTTGGATAAGTTGTCGATTTGCTCTTGGAGTAGCTTTGGTAGGCTTTCCACTCACCGGAAGATTCTCCACTGGTTTTCTCCATTTCTGACTAATGGCGTTCACTGTTTTAATGAAGTCCCAAAGCCTTAGAAAATGGCTTTGTAGCCCTTTCTAGCCTCAAAGATGTAAATGACTTTGTCTCTAATTTGTTTAAAATTCAATAGATCTGGGAATGGTGTGTTGAATGTTGATGGTGTGTCACTTTTCATCATTTTAAGATTACATATCTTAAATATCTCAACTTTCCTGAAAATGTGGTTAATCTCAGTTGATTCATGGTTTAACAAGGGGGATACTTTTCACATAGTCCTATACATTTGGATAGCTTTTTTCCCCTTAATTAATGAAATAATTTTAAACTACCTATGGTAATTTACTCAGATTAGCATTCTCTGATATAAAAACAATCTGGTGATCTAAAAAGTCTGACAGTGCTGTTATCTTTTTATTCATATTCTAAACACTTTCTTTGATCTTTCTTTGATTTTTTCAAATCCCTTTTCTTTATTTTTCCATTCACTTTTTATGTTGCCTCTTTCTGTTCCTAACGTGTCAGTTCCCAAATGTTTACTTTAATTCAAAAGATTTATGAATTCTGGCATAACCAACATTTAGCTTGCAAGCTTATTCTACGCCTCATATCATTTTTTCCGCTGTAGTTTTGGTCATTGTGGAATGTTGTCTTTTTTGTGATACACATTTGATATTAAAACTAGATTTCAAAAGGCATTTAATGAAAGCAAGATCTGTCCATCCATCCAATTCTCTAAAACCCCATGTGTTCCTCCCTAGGGTTTTGGGGGTTATTGGTGGTGAGGTGTGGTACAGCCTGGACAAGTTGGGAGTCTGTCACAGGACCAGCACATATGACAAACAATCATGCACACATGCTCTCATACTTAGGATAAATTTTGAATATCAACCTAACCTAACTTGTATATTTTTAGACTGTGTGGGAACACCGGAGTACCCAGAGGAAACACACACGTATAAGTAGAACATGCATAAAACAAACTTAAAAAATGTGAAGAAAAATTCCAGTTTCTACTTAAGTTTCTTTCTCTCTTTTTAAAAGTTTGTCACAATGAAGAAGAAGGATATGCCTTTTACAAATCAGTTCTGACATTTGGAACATGGCACTGGCATGACTGAACAGATAAAATATACAAAAGCCTCTCAAACCTAAAAGCTGCAGGTTCAAAGAAATGATCCTATCATTCTCAGAGGAAATAACTCCTTAAGAGCTCTTTCCATATCTCCATCATAGAAATCTAACCCCAATAGCTTTCTTTACTTCCTCAAAATATGCTTTCAAACCGGTTGCCATTTCTCTTTTTCTGGCAGCCACATGTATTGTGGCCTTCACCTTCACATCATTATGAAGCACCCTACATAAGTTAATGGAAATGAGCCTATGTCATGATTTTGAACAGTATTTAAAAGGTTTGCTTGTGGAGTCATGAAATGTCGGTGGTTTAACTAAGAGATAATTACAAGTGACTTAAAGACTCTGCTATCTTTTTTGAATCTCTTGGTAAATAACTGATGTGACACTGAGGTTCATATTTCCCTATTTTCTTAAAAAAATCTTGTCCATTGTTTGGAAGAGGATGATAGGAATTTCTTCAGAAAATTACAGAAAAGGTGACTCAAAACACTCTGATGATATTTCATATGTACCAGTATCTAAATGTGTCATTGTTAATCACAGCAGCTGTTGCATTTGGCATTGAAGTGAAAAGCTTCTAAATATTTCAGTATGGCGAGTTTAAAGAAAAAATATAAGAACAGAAAAATGCAGGCAGCCTTAATTGTACAAAAGTAAGTTTGCAAATGTTAAGTGAAAGCAGTTGACTGCAGTAGGTCAACATCTGTGATTATACAGTGCCTTGCATAGGTACTCCTAAAGGCTTTTTCACATCTTGACACATTACAACCACAAACTTCAATTCATTTTATTGGGATTAAATGTGGTGGAACATCTCATGAGAGTGCATGATTTACAAAATGTTTTACAAATAAAAAAAAAAAATTACATGCATTAGTATTCAGCCCCATTCCTAAGTCAGTTCTTTGCATTTTTAGAACCCCCTTTTACTGCAGTTACAGCTGCAAGTCTTCTGGGTTATATCTCTTCCAGCTAATAGGTTGAAATGTCACCCTATTATTCTCACTTCAGGCTCAGTCAGACATGAATGGAGAGCTGTAAGATTTTTTTCTACAGGATCACCAAGCATTAAGCTCTACCTATCTCTACCTAACTCTTACATCTTTCTGCTGGGGGAAAAAAGCATTCCCACAGCATGATCCTGCCACCGCCTTTGAACACAGTTCTGTTGTGTTCAGGGTTTTGTGCAGTGTTTTGACAACTTTTGCATGTAGGCCAGGAAGCTCAGTTTTAGTCCCATTTAATAGAGAACATCTTCTTTTGAATGCTTGCTGTGTTCTCCACTTGGCTTGTGGCAAACTGCAAACAGGGTTTCTTATGACTTTCTATAAATTCCTTTTTTCCTGACTGCGTAAAGACTAAATATTGGAATGCAAGGCTAAAATTTCTTTGGTAAACTGAATTTTTCACCTGATCTTTAGATCTCTGCTGCTCCTCCAGGATTACCATGGGCCTCCTGGTCTAGCATAAAAATCCTGGTAAAGTATATTTATGTTTGTAGTTATACATTGAGAAGATTTGAAAAGAAAAATGCCAATACTTTTGCAAGGCACTGCTATTACAAAACCTACACCAGTGTCGGAAACACAGCTGACAATTTTAAGAAACTTAAGGGAAGTACCTCTCAAAGCCTCTCCAGCAACAAGGATCAAGCTTCCACATATGCATACACAGCTAAATATTGTAAAGCTTTTTGGTCAATAATTTACAACCCATTGTTACCACGTAGAGGGTTTTGGGGGGTCAAGCAGATTTCAAATTTGCTTGCTGCAGCAATATTTATATTAAAAGGGATTTACTCATACAAGAAAAGGTAAAAAAAAACAAAAAACTGTTAGGTTAACCAAACAGCTTCACATGCACTCATTCACTCTAATCCAGGTGCTGCTTTGATGTTTTTTAAGAATAAGCACCTTCTCAAAGAAAAATCAAACTGCATAGATAAACAGCTTTAACACCGGACAAGATGGAGAAACAAGCACTTCCTTCTCACTTCCTTCTGCAGATTTTAGAGGTGAATTGAACAATATTTTCTTTATTTGTGACAGTTTGAGTTATTTATCCCATTTCAAAAGCAGACGACTCCAAATTAAAAGCGTGGAAGATTACGCTCACAGAACTAGTTTTCTGCCATGCATTCTTTAGAGTTTGTTAGTTGCATGGGAACTCTCGGGATGTCTGCCATTTGCATGCAAGGCTGGTTCCACTGCAGAGGGGAACGGAAGGCCTGACGTTCTGATTGGTGCAGGAGTTGCTAGACAACAGATGTCCAGCCATCTAGGAGGTGTACTACCTGTGGAGGTGGGAGAGAAAAAAGAGAGAGGGATGGGGGAGCAGAGTGAAAGTAAAGATTGGAAAAGAGGAGGAGTGTGACTTTCATATGACAGGCATTTGCAGTGTGCAGTTTGTTGGTAAGCACAGCAGCACAAACTGCACAACATGACTGTGTGTGTGTGTGCTGCTAAGTTCATTTAAAGAAAAAAGGATTGAAATACCTGAGAAATTCTTGATGTGTTGAGTGTGTTTTCCACAAGGTGCCTTAGACCAAGAAACCAACAGCATTTGATTAAAGTGATTTCGTCTGTTTTACAGCTTAAATCATTAAAAATAACCAAAGACGCAAATCCTTACGGAACAGAGAAAATACCAGTCACCTGGTTATGAAAACCGGACGTTAGGGCCGATACATCTGAGCTCTGAAAATGTGCAGGTGAAAATAGTGTTGATATAGTTAGAATGAGAGAGACACATAAATAGGTACTTTTCAGTAACATAGCGAGACCAAGAGAGAGATTTGTCACCTTGCTCTGGGGGTCCTCTTAATAAAGCACTGAGCTGTCCTTGTTTCAGGCTCTGCCTGTGCCTCTGTGCTCTTCTGTTTGTCTCTACAGCTGGCATTACAGTGAAATAATTATATTTAAAGGGACATGTCCTCATAGGCAACATGGCAACTCAGCAACACCACAAAGTAGCTGTATTAGGCTCTATGTGCAGCAGTGAGCACAGGCCAGTTTAGAATAGACATGCCTCTTTTCCCACAAGATGATTTTCCTAAGGCATTATAAGAATGGTTTAGGATGTTTAAAGTGAGGTCATCCCAAAAGGTTTAAAGCAGTTAATATCCTACCTGCAGTAGATAACAGTTTAGGTTATAAATCTAGATTTCTTCGTAGAAGCTAAAGGTAATGGCTAGTCCGGAAGACAAGACCAAGGTGGACTTTAACCTTCAGAAAAAGAAATCAAATTAAAAAAATGTCATGGTGGGTTATGGAAACTCCATTTTATAAACCTATTAGCCCTCACCAGTTTTGCATTGGTCAGTATTGGCACTAAGGCCAGTGGTTGTTCACAGGGTAAATGGAGGTGAGTCACCAACAATATCGTTCTGAAACATGAACTGAAAAGAGAACATATAAAGTGTTTCCTTGTCAGAGTAAGTGTCTACTAGAAAAATAAGACAGTAAAAAAATCTGCAAAATAGTGTTCTCTTAAAAAGCTATTACATTTTGCTTTTTAAACCCCTTTTGTAATGTGATGGTGGATTAAATGTTCATTAAATAGCACTCACATGAACGACTATGATGTTTTTGATATTAGAGTTGTTTTAGGATGGTAGAAGTCTGCTTTGGCCTTGGCCCCTCTGAGTCGTTAGTAGCTGGTAGTTGTTAGCTTCAGCTTTCAGATCCAACTTATCTGGATTTGTACCTAATGAAGATGCCAAGACAGTCCTCCACTGCAGGTAAGATATTAACAGCTTATAATGTTCTTACAGAACCTCAACATACTGACACAAGATTGAATTTCTAGAGCCAACTACAAAAAAGTTAAATTAGTTGTAAGGTGTCCATTTTAACCCCTAGCCATTTTAGTATGAAAACAACTGTTTTTAGGATGATTGCTTAACAGTTGTTTGTATATTTTTATGGTTTACATGTTTTAGATTGTGTGGAAAAAAAATCTAAATTTGTTACTTTTATGTTGTTTCGTCACTGCACAATTATTTACTCATGGTAGGGAAGGTAAACACACAGCATCTTCTGCAAGTTTTTGAAGTGTGGAGGTGTTCACCTGCTACTCTTTTTTTGTCTTTCTTTGGTTTCTCCTGGTTTTTGTGTCCTGGGGCGAAGTTGAAATGGGTCACTTTCAAAACCGTAGCATGTTACTCTATATGACGTCTGCTGTTCTAACTCATAGTCCAGTCAGTGGACTGGGATTTCTCTGACAGACACATTTGTGTGCTGCTTAATTTTCATAAAGTCAGATAAAATCAGTGTAATCACCCTGCAGAGAGATGTGAGAGTCTGCGTAGGTTGCCATATCTTGTTTGGGGCCGTGCTGGATCAAAGCAGCAATACAGTCTCCTCTGTACTTTTGTTTTTCTTGCAGGCATGGTATCATGTCTTATAAACTTATCAAAAGTTTTCTTTTGTTTTTATTTGACACATGTTGTGAACACCATATGACCTTGAATATTTAAGCCTATTAACTTTTTTTTTTTAAATAATGCTCACTAATTACCGCTGTAGGAATTTAGTGAGAAAAGGCAGAATATTTGGTATATTCTACCTATAGAGGCAGTCATTCAGTGCAATGAAGAAAAAAAAAACTCTAAACAATAATACTAAAAAATAAAGCAAAACATCTAAATTTTAATATCATTACATTCTATATATAAAGTACCAGAACAAAAACTCAATCTGAAGTTTTCATAATGCTGATCCAAATGTAACTGTTCAGAAAAAACAAAGCTTAAAAAACAACCTCTACACTCTTACATCAGCTATCATTCTGGGAATGTTTTTGTTTCTTGGCTATTTGTCACGTTACATACCAGAGATGATTCTGAGCTTACTGTGCTCCTTCCCTGAGCTGTTGTGTTGCCTGTTTGTGGCATGTAACCAAGCACATATCAGGTCACATTATCTCTGTCAAGCCTCTCAGCTCTGGTAAGGAAAAGAGCAGGCTGATTCAAAGCCAGCACGCACAGCGGACTCAACATAAACATGCTGACAGTGACTTTAACACTGTCCTGTGTCCTCCGCTGAGGCAAACCTGAGCCGCAGCCAGCTTCATGTTGGATTATTTATACAGCCAATCATCATGGCGCATGAGAAAGACTGTTAATGTCTGTTTGTTTGTGTCTCCTGTGCTTTTCTTTTAGATCATCAAAAGCTGGAGAGAGAGGCGAGGATTTGTCGTTTACTAAAGCACCCCAATATCGGTGAGTGCTAAGCATACGCCAGAACACACCCTTTTTATCCCCAGGTCTCTTGTGATAAATGCAATGGCTATTCATCCTTGAGGCACAGTTATGAGACAGCTGGTTTGGAAAAGAGGATAGTAAATTTGCGTGTTTGTGTATTTCTTTCTGTGAGTATCGAATGATAATGTGCCTGTGTAATCCTCCGGAAAGACGGGACAGGAACCCACACTAAAAACTACTTACCTCTCGCACTCCTACCACCTCAATGCAGCTGATAGAAGCTGTCTCTCGTTTTCTCTGTTTTGTATCTTGATTGTCTTAATTTTTCAACCTTGAGTTCAATATTTCAGATAATTTAGATTCATTTTATTGAGATGTGTGCAATCATTCTAGCAGACAGTTAAACATAGTTTAAATCAATGCTCCTCCTAAATTTGAAAAAGTCCTTTTCACACACAGCTCCATCTTCAATAGCTGAATTGCTTCTCTTCTTTTTTCTTTTTTTTAATCATTCTGTGATTCCTTATGTGAGCTGATTTTGTTTTCTGAAATCTCCTCCACAGTAAGACTCCATGACAGCATATCAGAGGAGGGTTTCCACTATCTGGTGTTTGATCTGTAAGTAAAAGACTCCACCTGCATACCTGTCACACTAACCAGCACAGTCATGTTTTACACCCTTTTCTGGTTGAATGACGTTGAAAAGTCTTTTAGAGATGCTGTTAAAGATACTGTTTTTGTAACATCCTGAGACTGAATTAATCACTCGACCCCAATGACCCAAAGTTTCCCATGCAGCATGGATTAAACTCATCAAACTTTATTCTGCAGTTATTACATCTCTCTTGCATAATTGTCAACAACAGTTTTGCTGTTGCCTCCTGGCTACCTCCCTCCTAATTCCAGTCCTGTCTTTCTATGTTATGGAGGAATGTCCAGTTTCAGGAAAGTCGCTGTTTCTGTCTGATAATTTCTCCAGTTATTGATAGCTACCTTCACTCTGCCATAGTATGTAAATATTGTTAACATGTTACAAATATTGTTTTTTGTATTTGTCTCCTGACTGATAACTGTACAAAGATACTTTTAACATTTTAGATAACCACATTATTAATAAATGAGCTGGCATAAAGCTTGGCAATTATCTGGCATTCAACAAAAAAAAGAAGGTAAGAATTGAAATGTACACAAGAAACAATAGATGGAAAAGTTGGTGAGTTCACACAGGTGTAGTTAAATATATTAATATTAATATTTGAACTGTCGACTATTAAATTAATTAATGTGTGAACTAGTAATGACATGAACCACCAGCTAGTTATCTGTATAAAGCCAAGCTACCTATCCCCTATTCTTTGGGCCACAAAGGTGCATGTAAGACAGGAATGACAGTGTGTTAGGTATTTGGAACTCTTTATGGTTATTAGTGCTAAATGATGGGTATAAGGTTGTTCATAATGCCTTTCTAAAATATTATATGCTATATAAGTCTGGGTCATTTAACAGCAATACACCTTAATTGAGAAAATGAAAGAAAAACAGAAAAGTGTAAGAAGGGGTTTGCGGCTAGTTATCAGAAGGTTTTTTTTTATTATTATAGTCTCTTTCACCAAACATTTCCATAATCCTGCAAAGATGAGCCATTGTTTGGCTGCTTCTTGTCATTTATAAATAAGAAGTGGAGATGGTGATATCCCACACCGTTGTGAGCTTGAAGAAAGCCGGCAGTGCAGGACCACAGCAGGTGTAGTGCAGCTTTAATATCCGCGATGAGCATAAAATCTCCTGCAGAGTTTCCCCGTACCATTTTTCTCCAAACACTAAAGGCTGATGAACTCAGTGCAGCAATCCTGTCATTGGCAAGCAAATGCTTCAAATTTAAATTATACATCTCACCTTCTTACCCTTCCTGTCAGAAATGATTTCTGAACAAACTATCTTTCCATTATTACTAATTTACTCCCTTGATCTGTGAAGCCAGCTGGCACTAATATAAGTCACCTGATGTGGGCCTGTGACTGTCTCTCTTGGCAAGTCAGAGGCATAACAGAGGCGGGCTGGCCGTTACCTCCTTGCCCCATTGGTCCTTTCACAAAACACATGGAGCCGCCAACAAGTAACGTTAATTTTGCTTTGAAGTGTTTGGCGAAAGAAGCTTATGCCGATTACTCTGAGGCCTTTGCACAGTAACACCTTGTTTTATTTTACATAAATGTGCATGGCATTGTATCATGGCACAGTGTGCATTGCATTTAAAGAGGCCCATTAGATAGTAAAGAGTAAGTAAAATTGACTGGACCAAATGTTCCCCCATTCTTAAAAATAGGGGAGCAAGCTTATGTTTTTATTTCCCTTTTTATGACCCCAATTCTGATCACTCCCTGCAGTCAGCCCAAACCATTTTTAAGGTTTCTGTTTTTCCTATATACTTTTTAAATTGCTTTTAGATTCCTTCATTCTTCACATTAGACTTGGTTCAATCCAGCCCACTTCATGTGTCTCGGTTTAATTTATAAATAAAAGTAATTTTATCTCAATGAGACGAAGTCAGAAATTTACAGTCTTGGAGAAAAAAGGGAAAATGAGCCCAATCTAAACAGGCTTTTTGAGTGCGATGTTTTATATTTTTCCTAATTTGCTCCCCCGTTTGATAACATAATCAGGCACCCATGATCAGAGGCATGTTTCCTTTTCAACAGCTGCACAATTATTATTTTTGAAACTTTGAATGCAAAAATTATGAATTTCTATCACAGGATTTCACCGAAATACAATATTTTAAAGAAAAACACAACAAAACAACAAAAAAACAGGGTGGGCAATCAAGGTGGTCAGGGCCTGTTGATATATTTGTATCAACAACTTTATGGGTGTAGGATATTCAGAGGACAAAAGCTCAAAGGTTGACCCTTATAAAGTTGAGAAATTGCAGAGAGCCTCCTTTTCATTTATCTGTTTTATTATTGGATGTTGAGCTACAATACCATGTTCTTAATAATGAAAGCACGAAATAGCTGACCTTAACAACAAATAACAACAAATTATAGCCTAATTGAATACATAAGGCATAATAAATCGGGCTGCAGCATCTGGGGCTTCCTTTGGTGGCTGTTTTGATCGCAAACAGTAACAAGGAGCATCTGCTGGTAACTTCAGCAAAAAGCCAATACTTTTACTGGATGCATGTGAGACTTTCACCTCTCACTTCCTCTGAGAAACTGCACTGCCTTCTCGTGTTTAACTTTAGTGCTAAGCCTGTCCAAACGAGTACAAACAAGGGGCAATGAAACGCTCTCTGTCAATTTGTAACGGGAGAGACAGGATCAGTACAAACTTATGTTGTCACTGTGTCCCCACAGGGTGACAGGTGGAGAGCTGTTTGAGGACATCGTAGCCAGGGAGTACTACAGTGAAGCTGATGCCAGGTAGCACCCACGTCCCCCCAACACACACACACACACACACACACACACGCGCGCTTTCCAACAGACGCACTCTGCTGAGCATAGCAGTGATAATGCATCTATGTCTGCTACAGTAGGGAGTTGTATGTGTGTGCATTAGGCTCTGTTTGTGTGTTCACATATGGCCGTCTCAGAGGTATGGTACAGCTGCCTTCTCTCTGAGGCATCTCTTCGAGTTATTTATACGAATGATTAATGACATATAGCCTGCAGTATTAATCATGACCAACATAGCTTACAGTGCAGGCTTCGTGCTGGAAGATGGCCTCTCCAGAGGAACGCAATGAAAAGCGTGTGTATGTGTGTTATCTTAGTTTTCTTGCCACACAGCTTTGGTCTTATGTTGTAGTTTCATTGATTTAATGTGATATAAAATGTCTTCTTGTCATTTGACCAGAGAGATAGCAGAATGTACATTGTTATAAAATTATGCCTTTACACTCCTCTTTCCATTACTTCTCTTCCTCTCCTATAATTCTCTATATCCATCTCTCTCTGTGGACTTTCCTTCCATTCACAATCCCTCTCACCTCTCTTTTCTCAGCCACTGCATACAGCAGATCCTGGAGAGTGTCCATCACTGCCACGTTAACGGGATTGTTCACAGGGATTTGAAGGTTTGTATGACTAAAGGCATTGCTGTAAACTCAGACAATATAAAGCAGAGGACAGTGCTTAAAAAGTTCTGTATTCGTTGCTAGGGATGCAGCGCTCTGTGGTCTATGTCCAGTTTGTTGTTTTTTGCAAAGCTTTTAACCTGCGTCTACAATTTTAGCCAATTCCCATTTCTCTTTAAGACCTGTGATACATAACTATTCATAAGCAGCATTAGATATACTTTTTTTCTAGCCTTCCTGGCTGTGCAGATTAGGGCTGCACAATATATCACAAAATTATTATTGCAACATCACTGTACATAGGATAGGAACAAAAGTAATTAAGGATCAGCATGGTTAGAAAGAAGTCTTGCGTGATAAAAATTTGATCTGGTGGAAAAAAAATGAGACGTTATTGTCACTTGTAAGATTTTCAATCTCCTGACTTTGTTGGAAAAGACGCCCTTCGCTGAAATCATGTGAAGCTATTAGGTGTCTCAGGGTTTTCTTCAGTTTCATGTAAATCGTGTGTTGATGTGAGTGCCTGTGCCCGGTAAGCTGTATGTGTGAAATGAACCGCCAGCTTTGCAGGCTGTTTGGAGTCTTTAAATGTTAACAAATGTATTATTCATTAGAGTACACTGTCTTTCTGACCTTAGATTGGCAAATATCTTTCTGCTCTTCTGTATGTGTGTGACTGCGTGTTTCCGAGAAAGTATGTGTATATGTGCTTGCTGTGGGCTCATACATATCTTTGATTCTGCTAAACTGTGTCAGTATCCTATATATCTATATATATATATATATGTGTGTGTGTGTGTGTATATATATATGTATATATATGTGGCTGAGTCACATATTCTCACGCCTCTTATTACCCAACTCCTTTACCTGTAGCTTTCTTTCCTCACTGTGGGTTTTACTCCCACTCATGGATTTTATTAGTATATGTGTTATAGACCAGAAAACTCGCTCTCTACCAAGCCTCTCTTTCTTAATCCACGAGGCTCAGGAGGCAGTCCATAGTCCCAGCACACAAAGTGTCCATGGTCACCTTGACAGTCAGTCCTGTGCACATTTGTGTCTCTGTCATCTGTGTGGCAGAAAGGGAGTTGATGCAGACACTGATTTAAGAGCAGTTTAGTGTCACTAAGACCTAATAAATTTGATTAGGCATTGGTTTGGCTAATCTGATTTTAGATCTGTGTCTGTGGGCAGCATGATCCCTGAGCATCTGACCTCTCACCTCTAACCTGTTTGACTCCGCCCCCCCCAGCCTGAGAACCTTCTGTTGGCCAGTAAGCTGAAGGGGGCGGCGGTCAAGTTGGCTGACTTTGGGCTGGCTATCGAGGTACAGGGGGACCAACAGGCATGGTTTGGTGAGTATTCATTCATCGGTTTCTCCAATCTCAGTTGATCAATGATGCAACTATATTGTCAATCAATTGTTGATTTCAGGAGTTTATAGAATTCTTTAAATGATTACAAGGCAAAGTCTAACACAGGAAAAAGGTACAAGTACATGAAAATTCCCAATGTCATCGAAAATGTCATCCCAAGGTAGAGATGGACATGAGTCAGACACACGGTGTCGAGTTAATTTTAAGTCACAAAAATAAAGTCTTGTGACTTGTCCTAGACCTTAGCTCTAAGGACTTGACCAAGACTCAGTCAGACACTCGAGTTTCATGAACAACCGTTATCTCCTGTGATCAGGGGCAAGAGTGAGCCTACATGTAAACCACAGACTACAGCTCTGACAAAGATATAAAATGTCGCTATAAAAGGTTACCTTCGATTTATTAGTCATAAATCAGGTCATAATCCAAAAATTGATAACAATATGTTCATGTTAGCTGTAGCTTTATTAAAATGAGTTTTTTTCCAACTGAATGGAACAATAAATCATCCCTTGTCATTCTGCATCATTTAACAAAACTTAACCCCAATTGTATCCATGTGCTGTTAAACTAGTGTCATTCAAAAAGTAAATCAAAATAAAAGTATTCCTGTTATACTGTATTATTTCTAATAAACGTACTACATCACGCTATAATATTTGTCTGGTAATATATAGCATACTTTGGAAACTTTTATTGTTTAGATGTGATTTTAAATGTGGTTTAGAACATGGTTTCCTAATAATCTTCTAAATACTGACTCCAGAGTGAGGAAAAAAATGGCCTCCAAACCAAATGTAAACCATTCACTGTATAGCAAATAAGTGGACAATCTGAACACAGGGATTAGCAGGTTTTACCTATGTCAATACAAAGAAACCTATAGTTCTTCAAAATAAAAGCATTTAGTGCTTGATTTACTAATAAATTGAAATTAGAAGGTGTTAACCTATTTCTACAATTTCTTGCAGTGTCCACCTAACCATGGCAATATTTGTTTCCTGACATTAATTATTTTTTTGATTTAATTTGAAAATCTCAAAGGAGAATCTCTGACTCTATCAATTCATGACTTTAAGCTCAAGCACAGTTTGGTTATGGAGTAGAACAATTGGCCATCAGGTCCACCTCTGAATGACCTCAAAAGAGGTTTTGGAGTGGCTTAGTCAAAGTCCAGGCTTAAATTTGTTTTGGATTCTGTGGCATGACCTCAAACAGGTGATTCCTGCACAAATCCCTTTTTTTGTGCAAATGCTTGTTGCCACCTAGGGTTTATTCATTTAGGAAGCAGTTGCTTTTTCACATAAGGCCAAGTTGATATGGCTATCTTTTTCCCTTAGTAAATACAATCATCATTTGAAAATTAGATCTTGTATTTCCTCTGGTATATTAAAACTTGTAAACTGTCTATGTTGCAGAACTATTGAATAGAAGAAAATAAACTTTTTTTAACATTTTCAAAAGTTGACTTTTACAGTCTCCTCTTTTGAAAATGTTTTCTTTTTTATTTACACAATCTAACCAAACAGTCTTCTGAACTAGTCTTCAGGAATCTAAAGCCTATTGTCCATTTCACAAGAACACAGCTGACCTAAGCTTCCCAGGAATCCAAACCCACATGTCCCTTTTGATCTAAGTCATCATCATCCAACAAAAGCAAAGCTCCAAGTAAACTTTCCACAACAGATGTCTTTAATCAAAGTCAATTTCCCCACAGTGCAATTAGACAAATCATTCTCATGATGTTTTCGATAGCAAAGAAGAGGTTCACTTAATGTCCCAGTCCTGTCACATCTCCCTCTCTACCTCTTACTGTTGCAGGTTTTGCCGGCACCCCTGGGTACTTATCCCCAGAGGTTTTGAGGAAAGACCCTTATGGGAAACCAGTTGATATGTGGGCCTGTGGTAAAGAAGTTTCAGATGTTTTCCTTTTTACTCATGAATAAATTTGATGCTGCACATCAAATCATTACCAGTGGTCTTCTGTTGTGATGCAACATTATAGATTCTTTTTTTTTCATATTTTGTTGTAGTGTTAATTTTGGTTGTATAGTTTTTTTAAATAAAACTGGCTGTATTTAATATAACCATTATCATGGTTTTTATTCACATATGACTTCTTTTAGGTGTGATTTTGTACATCCTGCTGGTGGGCTACCCTCCATTTTGGGATGAAGATCAACATCGCCTCTACCAACAAATCAAGGCAGGGGCCTATGATGTAAGTGTCCACAAATATGCATACCGTACTACAGGCTGTAACCGGAAAATCAAATGTGAACACAAATTTGTTGTACAAATTTCTTAGTACATACCAAAGGTTGCGCTAGACTTTTTTGTTGTCTGTCATGTTGACAGGGTCAAAAAAATCCTGTCATAATCTATTTTTACCCATAACTTTACTTTTTAAAGTGTTAATAATTAAAAAATGAATAGCATTTATTTTCATTCATTTTAATTGATATTCAGTCAAAATAAGCTGAACAGAGAATCCACATCAAGCAGATGAATACATGTAACTTTTTCTCCGCAGTGACAAAAAACACTGACTGCAGTTTGGGTAACTACATATACACAATGAAATTAAACGATTGCACTTAAAATATGAACAGATCACCTGCTGTGGCCTGAATGCACAGTCTCACAACTTCCTTCTGGTCAACATGGACCTGAATTGCGCAGCTGCTTGTGCATTATCAAATGTCTCGAGTGGGATTGCTGCAGAGGCTACTGTCATGAGGTTTTGGACTTTTGCCTTGGACAGACGACTTCTTGTGGTTGATTTGATTTTGTTCTGGAGGCTGAATCCACGCTCCACACCACTCTAGAGACAGGAATTACAAGCGCCTCTTCAGTCAGAGTTTTGAAATTTCTCCAAATGAATTGATTAGACGTCTGCAAGACTCTGAACGAGGGGTTTCCTGATCCCGGCAAGCACTCTGCTTCAGCAACCCCTTTGGAACAAACAGCTAATAAATATACTAACTCGCCACCAAGTGGTCAGGGGTGTGAATTGCAATCTGTCAAAATGACATGGCCAGATTTTTTCACCGTTTAAAAAAAACGGTCAAAAACGGAAAATATTCTGTTAACTCAGCCCTTGGTACATACTGATGTGCTTATCATACACTGCCTATAATCAAAATAGATTCTTTGCAGTGTTTTACAAGTTCAAATTTAAGAGTTCAGAGTTCTGTTCACACAGGTAAAACTCAAATTAATCCATATTTATTAAAATATTCTGAAGTAAATTCAGAGCGTTGCAAAAATGTTTTTAATGGTTCACTTACATCTTGTAGTTTTCATATTTAGTACATCATCACAAAACATTTGTGCGTGTCAGTGTCAGTTTTGACAGCCATCTTAGTTTTAGTCTTTGTCTTTTGGGCGAAAATGCTTTTTAGTTTTAGTCATTTTTATATGTGATAGGTTTAGTCCAGTTTTAGATCGACAAAAACTAAAAGTTTTTTATCTAGTTTTAGTCAGTTTTACATGACTGCCACCCACTCTGTACTGAAGCCCTCTTATTTTGTTAATGGGGAATGGCCAAAATTATTATGTATCTGCACTGCTGAGTTTCTTTGTTTTTTTGGATGTGTGTGTGTGTGTGTATGTGTGTGTGTCTCCCCCCACCACAAAAGAAACAGCTCATAGTTGGGGCTGCATGAGGTCACTTGTGGCTTTTAGCCTGAAGCAGCTGACTCTTCATATGATAACAAAGCACATATAATTTGACCTGTTTAATATATCACAACATGCTGACAATAAACAAAAACTCAAAGAGATGGCCACACAGTCACAGAATATAAACATGGCTGAACATGCTGCTAATGTTACAAGGCCAAGTGTGCTGTTCATTTAGACACATGGGGAACAGCAACAGGTCTGAAATGCTACCTTTCCCTCCATGTTTCAAACAGTCACTCAAACATGGGTCATTATGACAAGGCATGACACTTACTGCATGGCCAAAAATCACTGCAGGTTCTATACATAACAGTAACACACACAAGTTAATGAATTGACGTTAGAGCCACCCTCTCAATACAATACATTCCGGTTTTTCTTTTTAGGATGGAACATATTTAAAGTATGTCCATAGATCCTTTCATGGGTTCCGACCACCAAGCTTCTTTGTAGCATGTGCTGTGGCCGTTATGGCCAATTAATGAATTAAAAAAGTGATGGTGTTAGTGGGTGTGACCAAACAAGGATGGGATGTAGCAGAATCTGATACTTTTTAGCTTTTACTTTGACTTTTTGAGAGATTACATGCACAATAGACAGAAATACCATACATTTTGAAAGTCTGACAGACCACCCACCACTTTTGGATGGTCAACAAAAACTCACACACATCTTGTCAGGTTTAGCTCGTCATCGTTTCCTTATCATCATGAAAAAACGGGGCGTCAATGAAATAATTTTGTCGTCTTCATTGCTGACGTAAACAACACTGGTGTCTGTGCCAGCTTTGTTTCTTTTATGTTTTATGGTGTCACATTTCCTATATCTCAATATTGCCGCAGTTACAATAAAAATGCTCAAATTCAATGCAACACAGTAGTAGTCACCTTCAAAAGTACTGAAAGATTGATGCTCTACAGTGATAAAATCCTAACTAAACCTTGAGCCAGGCTGCATGGTGGTGCAATTCTTAGCACTATTACCTTTCCGCAAGAAGATCTTATAGGTTGAAAGCCTAGCCAGGGCTTTTCCTAATTTTCTTTTTAAGCATTCAGGGCTCCGTTGGGGTTCTCCGGCTGCCTTCCACAGTGCAAAACTTAGCATTTTAGCTTAATTAGTCACTCCAAAATGTCCTTAGATATGAGTAACTGTGTCATTGGTTGTTTGTCCTGTGGCTCTCTGTGGTTGCCTTTGATGGACCGGCGAACTTGTCCAGGGAGCACCCTTCTTCTCATTCAATAACCGCTAAAGATTAACACCAGCTGCTAACTACCCTGTGTGGATTAATTGGATATAGAAAATAGAATTACACATTGAATGAAACCCTGAACCTTCAATCTGACTTGTAAAGTCTGAAGCATGAATTTGCTTTTGACAAATACGTGTCTCTGTGGGTACTGGCGATTTCTTAAATGAGTAATAACAGTTCTGTAGAGACTAGTCATTTGATGAGTATCTAGTCTCCATAGTTAAGCAAGCAAACTGTTCACCTATGAGTGTTACAGTCTGACTGCCTGTCACACACACAGGAAGACACCACTGCCCAGAATGGAGAAACATTTGTTGATTTGTTGTTTCATTATGTTTTTATGCAAGAAATTGCAGAGTAAATAAAAAATTCTTTTCTTGCGGTTATGCACCTGAACAATGTGGAAACTCCTCCATTTTTCAGTAGTGGAGAAAACATAAATTGCCTTGCAAAAGTACAGTATTATGTCAGTTATTTAGACTTACATTCAGAAACTTTTACTTTACATCTACAACCTGTTATATTGTTGGGATTTTATGTTATAGTTTGACACGTTTTAGTGCATACTTTAGTGGAGGAAAAGAAATACAGTACATTATTTTAATTTTTTCCCCCAAAAATCCGAGAATTATGCCGTACATTTCTGTTTACTGGCCCAACTGTGGTGGTACCCTTGAATAAAATCCAGTATAACCAACCACAAGTTACCAACCAAAATAAGAGTCCAATATGTATTTTGTATTAGGTTCCCCACTTCTTGATGCAAAAATCCGATTCGTCCCTGTAATCAGACATATTTATTGAGTCTTTAATAATTCTCGTGTTCTTTTTGCCCCCTAAATTAAAAATAATAAAAATAATTGCTAATGGTTTTTCTATTGAGTTGGTTCCGTCGGTCTAATTATCTCTTGTTGGATATGTTTTTGAAATGAAAAATGACTGGCCATTTAAGCTGGTTGGCCAGATATGCCTATTTTCTATTCACGGCTCCACTCCGCTCTACCTCGCTCTACTCCGCACGAAACCTTTTTTTCAGGGTTTCCATTGACACACTGAGGCTGGAGTTATGGCTTGAAGCTCTGGCTCCAGCCGTCAGCATTGTGCGCTGTGCCGCTATCAACAGTTAATGTTTTATGGTTCGGTGTGAGCCTTTTCCTATCTTTTTATTGATGTAGAGGTGCTGGAGAGGAGGAGTTTGATGGAGACCATTTCGAACCATGAGTTGAGTGTGTATTCTGTTTAGTGACCTCCACTGTTTGTTCTGTGCATAATACCATAGAACTGCCTTATAGCAGTTCTGCTTTGAGCAGCAGCTGAAGTGCAAGTTTAGCTGAAATGTGTCTTCACTCAGTCTCACCTACATTGCTTACCACAATATGTTAGTAATTGCTACTTAGTTTTCTGAGCTCTTCCTGGTACTGTGGTGTATGATAAAATCTGTGGCTTGTAATTCTCTCAGCTACATTGACAAACACTTTCTCATGCCGCTGACATAAGGCTGACCACACTCATGGCCAAGCATCACATTTCAACCCTGCTTAGTCTTGATGGGACCTGCTGACAAGCAGGTACCAACAAAGCCAGTACTAGGCTGGAAAAGCTAATAATGGAAACAGTTGAAAACAAACTGAGTGGACGTCAGCCGGCTAAAGTAAGCCCATGGGAAAAGGAGCAATAGAGTGCAGCGATGGAGAGGAAATGTAAAGGAACCAAAGCTGAGGTTTTTAACCTTCCTTCATCTCTCGTACTGACTGTGAATCAGACAGAACTCAGTAAAATTCTGACATTACAATTCTGCAAGAAAACCCAAAATTTGGGTTTTCTTTGGGTTTTCTTGGGTCACATTAGACCAATCAAAAAAGGATGTTTTAAGCACAAATTTCAGGCTTCTAAAAAGTATGCCCATTTCTATGCACTCAAAACTTGTTTGGGCCTCCTCTTGTATGAATTACAGCATCAATGCGCTGTGGCATAGAGGTTATCAACCTGTAGCGCTGGGTAGGTGTAATTAAAGCCCAGGTTGCTTTGATAGCTTCCTTCACATCATCGGCCTTGTTGGGTTTGGTGTCTCTCATCTCCCTCTTGACAACAGCCAATAGATGTTCTATGGGGTTCAGGTCAGGGGATTTTGCTGACCAATCAAAAACAGGAACACCATGACTACATCTTTGAACCAGCTTTTGGTTCATGTGGCAGTGTGGGCAGGTGCCAGGTCCTGCTGGAAAATAAAAGCTGCATCTCCAGACAGCTTGTTAGCAGAGAGAAGCATGAACTGTGCTAGAATTCCCTGGTTGATTGCTGCATTGACTGTGGACTTCAGAAAACACAGTGGACCAGCAGCAGCAGATGACATGGCACCCAAATCATCCCTGACTGTGAAAACGTTACTCTGGACTTCAAGCAACGTGGATTTTGTGCCTCTCCACTCTTCCTCCAGACTCTGAGACCTTAAATTCCAAATGAAAAGCAAGATTTACTTTAATCTGAAAACAGGACTTTAGACCATTGAGCAACAGTTCAGTTCCTTTTCTCCTTAGTCCTGGTAAGACATTTCTGATGTTGTTTCTGGTTCAGGAGTGGCTTGAGGTGAGGAATGCGACATTTGTACCCCATGTCTAGTATTCATCTGTGTTTGGTGGCTCTTGATACACTGACTCCAGCCTCAGTCCACTCCTTGTGAAGCTCCCCCAAATTCTTAAATGGATTTTGCTTGACAATACTCTCAAGGCTGAGGTTCTCCCTGTTGCTGGTGTACCATTTCCTGCCACAGTTCTTTCTTCCACTCAATTTTCTGTTAATGTGCTTGAAAACAGAACTCTGTGAACAACCAACTTCTTCAGCAATGACCTTTTGTGGCTTATTTCCTTGTCAAGGGTATTGATGACTGTCTTCTGAATATCTGTCAAGTCAGCAGTCTTTCCCATGATTGTATAGCCTATGACACACAGTGAGAGATTGTTTAAAGGCTCAGGAAACCTTTGCAGGTGTTTTGAGTTAATTTGTGGATTAGGGTGTGTCACCACGAGTGTCCAATATTGAACTTTTTCCACAGTATTCTAATTTTCTGAGACATTGAATTTTGGGTTTTCTTTACCCATAACCCATAATCATCAAAATTACAAGAAACAAAGGCTTGGAATAAATCACTCTATGTGTAACTATTCTATATAATATATGAGTTTCGCTTTCTGTGAAGACTGGCAAAAAGTATTGCACTGTTTTTTTTAAGGCACTAGAGGTCTTTATTTTTCACTTTTCAATAGTAGGTAGACAGGAAAGAGGGCAGAGAGAGGGGGAGACATTCAACAAAGGTCACCGGGTCTGGGCCCCGAACCCAGCAGAGCTGCATCGAGGACTAGCCACTGCACATGGTCGCACGCTTAACCCCTATACCACCAGTGCCGCGCCCCAAGAATTGTACTTTTACGTTATATTCTAATTTCTTTAGATGTACTGGTAGTTACACTCTCCGCTTGCTACTCAGACATCAGTGGGAATTGCTATAGAGCCCTAATCCTTTCACTTTAATAGTGAGCATTTTATCCATCTGAGGAAAACCACAGCAACACAATATGATTAACAAAAATGAATGAATCCACATATAGCACAGTGCTTGTTTCAGAGATGTTGGAGTATTAGGGCAGCATCTGTTATCCGGAAACACATACATGTCATAATTGTTTAATTCCCATCTTTGCAACTTTGCTCACCAGGTTTATTCCATAATTAGCCTATGCTCTTGAGAATGGACTGGGCTTTGAACTATTCACAGTTCAAGTTCCTCAAATAAAAAAAAAAAAACACTCAAGTTCAAACAAGTTCACAAAGAAAACTTTGTGAACAGGTGCAACAATGACAACATATTTCTTCTTCTGACTGTTTGCTGCAAATACTGTTTTCCCTTTACTCTGATCAAAATGGCACAGAGTACTGATAAGTTCCAAATTCCTCCTCAGTGAAGCTAACAACTCTAATGACACTAAATGGTTGCCTGGTTGCCTCTGATTGCCTATGATTGGTCATCCATCCGACTTCTCATAAACTTTATGATGACAAATCTTGCCCACTCAGAAGAATGATGCAATTGGTGGATTTTTCTGTCATTTGTAACAGATTTTATATAGAAATAGAAGTGTGATGTCCCCCTATGAATTTTATGGAGAGACCATCAGTCACAGACCCTATGATGACCTTTGATTTAGCGTCATCATAGGGTGATGACCCTATGACAACTGAGGTGGATGAATTCTAGTCGTCTTCAAATAAAACTGCTAATCCCAACACTAACTGAGTAGCTGGTTTCAGTTCTTGTAATTCTTTAGAAAATATATATATAATTCAGATATAAACATGACATTTTAATTTAGATTATGATGTCCTTCAAAAACAAATTAAAAAATTTAATAGGCCCTGAGAGCTGACTGAGAGGGCCCTGATTGCTGGCCTCTGGTGCTCATAGATTCTGGCTTTTGGACATAAACAGATAATTCGCAATTTTTACATCAAGATATGCAATCAGAACTTCAGATAGTATGTCTCTATCTTATCCAGACTGTTGTATTGTTCCAAAAAGTGTCACCAGTGGTCTATATTTTGTTGTGGATACATCAGCTTTGAGCTCTCCTGTTCTTTTTACAGTTCCCATCCCCGGAGTGGGACACCGTAACTCCTGAAGCCAAAGATCTCATTAATAAGATGCTAACGATCAACCCTAGTAAGCGCATCACTGCTGCAGAGGCCCTCAAACACCCCTGGATCTGCGTATGTTACAAACGCTAAACATTACACATCGTGATTCAGTTGTGTTATTGTCCTCACCCCCTTCTAACTCTTCAAACTTTTTCTCTACTTCTTGCAGCAACGGTCCACTGTAGCCTCCATGATGCACAGGCAGGAGACTGTGGAGTGCCTGAAGAAATTTAATGCCAGGAGAAAACTCAAGGTGATACTTCAGTCAATCGGTCATGTTTCTATTTATGCTGGGTAATTAATCTGTGCATTTCTCCCCAGTCTCTCCCAAGATATCTCACAGTAACCTCAAAATGATGACTTGTCTGCAAATCCCTCATGCTGCACTGTTGCCAAGCATTTCCTCTCTGGCTGCGACCTCCTAATCAATCTTCCTTCCTATCTTCTTTTTTGTTCATCTCCATTTCCTCCTTTTGTCCTTTTGTATTGGCAGGGAGCAATATTGACCACTTTGCTGGTCACAAGAAACTTCTCAGGTATGTTTTTCTCAGCCTGGTGCCTAAGAATTGGTTTCTAACATGTATCCAAGACATTAGACATATTTACTCCAACAAGGCTGGTTGTTAGAGAAAGTTGGCCTTTCACACGCATGGTGGTTATTTTTCTATAAAATGTATGTCTGTTATTGATTCACTAAAGCGTCACAGGAGTTTTTTACTTTAATGCATGCTAGAGTTGGAATTTAATGTTTCTCTATGGAGCACAGATTATTTTAATGCAAACAGGCAAGTAGTAAATAAATTTATCTCCCTTTATCTTGCCAGCTGTTGCTCTGTTGTTTTTCTGCTTTTTCATATTCTCTCTCGCATGTATTTCGTTTGACCTGTCACTAATATTCCGGGTTTTATTGATCCACTTTCACTTCCTACTTTTTACAGTAAATTGCATCAGCACATTTGTGTCTGTTTTTATATTCATCGTTTTCAATTTTATTTCCTTTTCTGTGTTTGGATTGTGGTATCCATTTGAGGTAAGATGTTTGGGATGATGAGGAAATGTGTGGGGATGGATCCAACCAATACGTTTTTGATCTTTAGACTCTCCTATCCTAATAGCCTGTAAAGCATGCGAGGAGACCATTCTTTTGCTTTTCTTTTTTTTCTTTTTTCAAGAAATCTCTGTTGAACTTGGAACAATGACATCTTTTAAGTTATGCTGTATTGTAGAACAGTATACGGCATGCCTTTTGAAATGCGTGTAACAGTACAAACAAAAAAAGGAGTAAAAATATCTCTCAAGTAGAGAGGTGTTATCTCATAGGTGCACCGATCAGAGATTATGATCCTTAGTTTTGTAAATATCTGACCTGCCGATACCGATAAAAAAAAAAAAAAAAATTCTGATTTCTCTTTATAGGCTATAATTACCATTTTTCAATGGATCTCTTTCTAGTATTCTTGCAGTGAATGGTCACTAATTTACAGCTTTTCACTAATATTTTACAATAAACAAAAATTGATCAGAGATTTGACATTTTTAGCGAAAGGTGATTAGCATGATTTGCACAATTAGCATAACTAACCATAAACATAAGTCTCTCTCTATATATTCCCCTGAGAATGTAGACACTTAACTTGACTCAGGTATTTCCAAAGTGTTGACATTTATGAAGCTACCATGTTCCCTAACAGAGAGAAATTGAAGAGCTCAAAAGAATGAGAGCTTTGTTGAATGTTGCTAAAAAATGTTTAGCCATATTGCTATCTGCTGAAGCCAACTTAGGGCTAATTCGTTTGTTTGGTAGCTTGACAAAACTTACGTGGTTACCTGTCAGCATTTGTGGTTACTAAATAGAAAAATGCAGGATCATTTACTTTACAATAAGCCAGTTGCCAGATGTCTTGGTGCATTTCTAGTATGAAATGTGCAGAGTTCTTTTGCATGTGTATGTCAGTTTAAGAATGTGGAGGTATGTTACAGCTTGGTAAATACTTCATTTTTTACCTGAACTACGTACACCCAGTTACAACCTTCCCTTCAGTCCCTTATATATGAATAAGTATGTTGTAGGATAACTGCCTTGCATAAGTGATAATGCTGTTAGAAGGATTTTTTAATAACTTTATAGATCTTGTAGTTGTATTTGCACATGTAGATTAAAGATAAGAACTGTTAATATGCCTGCTGCATGTTAGTGAAGCCTAAGTCACGGGACTGTTTATGAATCCTCATGCTGACATCTTCTCTTGGCTCCTGCAGCAGCCAAAAGTTTGCTCAACAAGAAACCAGATGGTGTTAAGGTAAGTTGATGAGGCCAGTGGCCATTTTTTCCTTGCATATTTTTGAATGGAATGTTGAATATTGCTGGGGCCTTTTGGTTTTAATTATGCATTGTGCATTTAATAGCATAATTCTGTGACAGTCAGTGTAAGTTATGAAAAATGCTTGTGGTTTTTAAGGCTTGATGTAGATCATATAAAGTATCTGAGTTTTATGTTTAGTCTATTGAATTCTATATTTATCTTTTTTATGTATGTTTACTAAATTTACCATTTTGCATGTGTTTGATAGTCCTTATATCCCAATCTGAAATTCAACACCAGACACGGAGATGCATGTGCTGGCATCAGTGGAAGTTTTATTATTTTTATTAAGAGTTTCTCTTCTATAAATCTAGCTGTTTTTTATACAAATGGGTATTTAGTTTATTTTAGATTGGTGCTCTCTTGTTATGCTTTAAAATTGGGTCACGGTCATTGGCACTTAAGTTGTTCTCACACTGTTTCTGAACATGTATGCTGGCTTATCTAAAAACACTTTTTAACTAAGTTCAAACATGATTAAATGAAGCACATTTTGTGAAACATCCTGTCCTATAATCACATGTAGTGTCTGTTTTAGTAATGCTCTGTCCTTCTTAAATAAATTGTGGACTTGGATGAAGGGTACAAAATTTACAGTGCACTGTGTAGAAGCTGAGTAAGTTGTTTTTTTTTCCTTTTTGCATACTTAATTATTGGGCATCTCAGGCTAAAAGTTCAAAGCTCTGTACACAATCAGCGACTGCCCCTAAGTGTTTAAACATTTGAGCTGAATTATTCAGAAAATAGGTTGGGCTGCTCTGCTGTTGGAGTTACTTTAAGCTTTTGGCATCCTGAGGTGACGGAGTCTTCAGTGTTTTAGAGAAAGCATGTGCATAGCTTAGCATGAGATTAAAAGACATTATTATCGTGTCATTGCTGCAAAAATTATATCTTGCATATTTCTAAGTTGGCTCTTATGCCAAGGAGTTCTTTGTCAAATATAATTTGTGGCACCCCGGATCAGCTGGAGATCAAATTACGAACGCTAAAGTATCATGTGTGCATCGCTCGGAGCATTTTAGTTTTTAAAAAGGCATATATTCAATTGTTATAGAACTGCAGGACAGACACAATAGTGTGATGGGGTGTTAGACTTACTTAGACATAAAGGTTATTATGCCATAAAATTCGTCTCAAGGGGTTATGTCACACCAAAAGACCACGCATTGTTTTTGTTTTTTTTAAAGAGCAAAAGCCTTCTTCACGCTTAATGTAAGAGAAAGTCTGGAGAATATTAAAAATGTACCAAATGTATACATTTCAACAGCAATGTTTTTGGATTCTAGATAAAAAAAAAAAAACCCTTAAGGGTTGATTATTTGCCCATTATGAATTTGTATGGTATGCATACCACAATTTACCTGTCATGTATTTCTTGTTAAAGATCTGAATTTGATAAGAACCTGTGTCATATTTGGTTGCTATATTTTTCTTACAACCACATATTCCATCCACTGAAAAAAGAGTTTTCTAAGAATATTTGCGATATTTGTAATTTGCATTTTCTGAGATTATTCTGTTAAAGTATTTCTATCACACAACAGAAGCTGATAAAAAGAAAATATACCATATTTCAATAGTAATGTTTCTAAAAACATAAGAAAAGCTAATTCCCGTCACATTGTGTGACATTGTGTTGTCTGAACAACATAAAGCACATATTGTCATAAATGAACAGAAACAGCAACAAAATGCAGAAGCAATGTGTCAGGACACACTAAATATGATCCATTTTTCAGTTGTTTGGAGAGCCAGCATTTGACACAATAATTAAAGTAATTATTTTGTGTATGACCTGATTGGTCTTTTACATGTAGAGTAAATAGAAATCTCAGTTAATGTCTCGAGCTAAGTTTCAATAGGTTTGAGCTTGGTCCTGTGAGCTGATGCAGCTTTGCAAATGTAGGCTCAGTTTCCCATTTAAGAGAAAATAGTATTTTTATGGGAATTCTTTCAGATTTGATCATTCTAAAAGCCTTTGACACAGATCTTGAATGGCTTGGTTTGACCTTGGGGTGAGATGTGGTGGAATGTGCTTCTTGGAAGATCACCAGCTGGTTAGGCTGAGATTTATGTAAATAGTGACTTTGTTTTTATTGTAGAAAGTTAGACTGAAGTTCTCTGGAACTGATTTTATAAACAGTTCCACAGTAACAGGCAGTGATCAGTGTTTCCTCTGAAATCCCTGCCTCTCTGGGAGAACTGCGATGGAATATACTTGAACTTTGCAGAGCAGTTCACACTTCTTAGACTAGCTAATATTGCTTATTAGGACCTGTTTGCAGTTTCTTTAATTTCTGTAAAACTTTATCTGCATATGCATTACATGACTTTTTCACATTTCTTTTGCATTTTAAATCCAATTTTGTTAAAATATTGTCAGACTGATACTATATACTATATTTTTGTTTATCTGAGGTTATGTTTCCTTTATTGAGCAACTATTGAATCTCAGATAATTTTCTTAATTTTTTTCCCCCTGACAAATCAGTTTTTAGATCTGAACGAGGAAACATTCAGCTTTTATTATAACTGTATGTTGGTGAGAAACCTCTACAGTATTGAAGCTACGTCCAGTTAGTTTGTATTCCGACGAACAGATAAAAAAATAGAAGCTCTTCAAAACCCACGTGTTTCTAAGAAAACTCGGAGCTAAATGATCATGTTTCCTTTTTTCACGTGAAATAGCTAAATTCTCCCTAAGGAGAATTAGACTATTATTACCGCCCCGTGTTTGTCATCCATCATTCTCTTCATTGGCTAGTAGTCATCGACCAGTCATGTCTGTGGAATAATAATGTTGAAGTTACTAAAAAGTATGTTTTTTTTATTTATAATGTCGAAAATCCAATATTCTCCAAATTTTTTCATGAAAATCATCTGGAGTTGAATAAAGATTGTACACATTTAATACATGTATTACATCATGTTAGTGTTTTTGTTTAATTGGGCAACTTGAAGAGGAAAAAGTCAGTTTCTGAATTTAAACTTGTGTAGTAAAAAACGAAAGGAAGTTGCATATTTTTAATGACAGAAAGTCATACATTAACAAAACAATTGAGCCTATTGTTAACCTGATTGCATTTTTTTATTTCTCATTTAATAAAGCATAGGTGTTTCTTACTTAAACACAATAAATGTGTTGCTCTTTTTAGTATAGGCAGGCTTTGTCTAATACATCACAAATGAGAACTGGACAGTGGGAATAAATAAACTTATTTTTCTTATCATCCACAATCCTGGAATTAAATAAAATTGTTAAATTTCAAAAAATGTTGCTTTGGAAGTACTTAACCTATGGGATTTATTAATTGCAATGCTCAATGACCAGGCCTAATTCCAATTAGCAATAGAAACTAATAGCAATGTATTTTTCCAGGTTTTATGCATTCACTGTGGCAATTTGTATACTGTATATGTGTAGGGAAGCACTCAAACCTTAATTTTAATCTGCATTAGTGTGATTTTGCAGGGAGCTTTAACTCAGCCTAATAGGGCTGCAGGTTGAGTCTGAAAAAATGCTTCTCCATGCCAGTGGTTGAGAAGTATTCAACCTTGGTAGGTTTTTTGTTTCAATGTGTTTACCCGAATGCCTAACGTGATAAGAAATGGTTAAATAGTACATTTAAACTTTAAGCAGATGTGCAGTAGAGTGAGTGCCACTGATTTAGTAAGATACAAACCATCAGAAGCATTAAAGTAATTACAGTAAAAATACAAATGAATTGAAGGACATCAACTATCTCTAATTTGCTTGTCAGCCTTTTTGAATTTTGGGTTAGTAAGAATGCTCTGATTTTTCCACTCTGCATTCTAACTTAGTGGGAATTCTTGTCTTTTTTATATTAGGATCTTGAAAAATTTTAAATCAGAGTAGAGATATAATGCAGCATTATGTCCTGTGTAATATCTGTACTCCCCTTGTTTATTTTGGTCTTAGTTGTTATCAGCGTATAGTAAGGTGGTTATGTCTTTGGACAGATGAGTTGGGTTGATCACTTTGGAATGGCTGGAAAAGACGGTGTGCTAGTTCGAAAAGTGCGTACATGTGTCATGTCCCCTCTACACTGCCCCCTGCAGGTCAACAACAAAGCCAACACAGTGACCAGTCCTAAGGACACTGGCCCTGCCTCTGCACTGGTATATACACCCATCAGTCTCATCCACATCCATACATATTTTCACTAAAAGATCTAAAGCTCATATCCCAGATTGGAGGAGGTACAGGTTCACCATCTCTAATTGTTATTCTCCACATTGCTTGGCAATATTTTAAATCTTAGGTAAGTGTGTAGAAATATTGACATATTCAAGGGCAGTAAAATGAGATCAAGCAGCAGTCAATAACAGACTTTTCTTGAGTGAATAAGTATGTTAAATACTTTTTGTGGGCACACCAGGTCCCCAGCTCTAGAATGTCTGACATAACAACCCATGAAAAAATTGGCCGTTCATATCCTTCACTTATCTTGATTGGCAGAGCATGCATGTTCTGTACAGAGCTTAGTCAGTCTGGACATAAGAAGTGTTCTTCTTGAGCTGTAACAATAATCCTTTGTATTTACTGCCCTATGACTTTTGAGGTCTTAAATTTGTGATTAGGGCAACCTTTACCTCAAGCCTCCAGCCTGTCCCTCTTCTTGTTGTCCCCTCTTCACACCCTCATACCATGCTCCAGTTAACTTTCGTGTCTGTTTACTCCTTCCAGTTGTGCATATGAAACTAGAATCCACATCAGCATTACTGAGGATTTGTTCCTGACATAGCTTACCTGTGCATGGCTGTGAGGAGAATGAGGGTATTTGCTCCTTCCTTGGTCGTCTGTTTAGTGGCTTTTGCATAGTGTCTGCTTATAGGCTTTCTGTGTCTGGCCATGTGACCAGCGCTTCGTATGATGCAAAAGATTTTCTCTTCCCTCATTCGCTGACGGTTTGATTACGCATGTACGTAAGGCACATGACATCTTTTTCTCTCTATTCTCCGTTTCGTCGTCATCATTAAGCACGCATACAACACACTCACAGATCCAGTAAGGGCCGCTGATGTCATAATCTAGTGTAATCTGGGTGAGTGATTAGAGGGACTGAGGGGCTCATCGGGATCGATTCTACAAAAGCCAGACATCTAATTGCTCACACAGGTCACTGCCAGACACATATAAGACAATGATGTCATAAACAGGCAGACAGATAATGTTGCTTAACACTGGCCATAGATTTGAATTTCAAAATTACGCATAAAAAAGTAGGCACACAAACATTTCCAGGAACGTCTGTGCCATTTTACGCCTCTTAACTTTCTTTTGTTATTAGTTTGCTCATGTTCTTCATTCTCTTCCTCTGTTTAGGAGCCACAGACAACCGTGATCCACAACCCTGTGGATGGAAATAAGGTATTGCAGCAAAACATCAATTGTCACCAAAAAATAAAAAAAATTTGCAGGGTTTAAAGCAAGCCAGTTTGTTTTATTTTCCTTACCCAGTTCTGGATCACATAAGGACCAATCCAGGTCTTGGTTGATTTAACACAACAGAGGTGGGATATGTGTTTAACTCGGTATACTAGGTTAGGTTTTCAACCCAAACACTGGGGCATAGTTGGTGATGTCTAACACAGGGGATCCGCAAGCTCTGGCTCCAGAGTGTCATGCACCTTTTCAGACCTCGCCCACTGGCAGGGACAAGTCTGAATGTTTTATGGGAATGACCAAGATGGGAATGGGGTGTAACACGTAAATGACTTATGAAGTCAAGTGTAAGATTTTTGTGAATTATATCTGTTATATTATACCAAAAGTTAATCTTTCACAAACAGAAAGCAAGATTTGACAAAGTATTCAGCCAAAAATACTTCTGTTCATCAGTTGCCAAAGATTAGGTTCCAAATTACTATTGTGGTGAATCTTGACATAGGAAATGGCTTAGACGTTAAATTTTATTCACATACAATAAAAATAATAAACCTATCACAATCACTTACAAAAGCAAAGGTGACTATTTGGTTAAAACTGCCTGACTTCTGTCCCAACTGCATGAAACCAGCAGTAGGATTAAAGAAACAACTCAGCTGTTTTTTTTTCTGTGTATTAACTGTTTTCTCCTTAACCAAATTCTGTCTGACTTTTTCTCTTTGAACTAATGTCATTCTTCGTCAGGAGTCCATTGAAAGTGCCAACACCACCATTGAGGATGAAGATATAAAAGGTAGGGAAAGTCTCACCACACGCTAGATATTAACAATCATTGCTCATCATTTCAGACTGATCCATACTCAGTATATTGGCACACAGTGGAAAAGTAACTAATGCAACTGGGTGTTTGCGAAATGTAGTTTTGTTCTTTTTTTTAAAAACTGCATGAATCTCTTTTTAGCATATTTATGTTTTTAGTATTATTTAATGCCCCCACCACCTTTTTTTCTTCTTTCTCATCATTTTATCCCCTCTGTAAATTCATTTCCTGACAAACATGTTTGTCTTTGTTACACCCGCTCCTCTAACACACAAACACTGGACACCAAATCGCACACTCATTACCCATGCAATCTTGTCAGCCCTCTGTCTGGGCAGCTTAGTGAGTGGTGTCTTAAGTTCAAAGAGTCGCTCCTCACAGATGTCTGACTCGAGACAGACTCCCACCTCCTCAATTCAGAGTAAGTCCCCTCTGCAAAAAGGGGAGATGAACTGTTTTGTTTACCTTTTGTAGAACTATGACCTCTCTGTTTAAAATGTCTCAGATCTGTGATCGTGGTGTCTAGATCATTTCAAGTTTCATAAAGTCTGTAGTTATATATAAATAAACTTAGAAGTACTTCTCATACCCCATCATTTTAAATAGGATCCTCTTTGTTAACTTTGTGTTTGATTAAAAACCTGCATATCTGTGCCTCGTAGATCATGTTTTTCTTCCATTTACCTTTTGTTTCTTGTACATTGCTCACTTAAGTACATGCTCATACACTCAGTATTGTTGTTCATGTGTGGAGGAAATGAAGCTTAAGGACTAATCTACATGGACTTTTTTGTTATAACATGTCTTTTTTGTTGCACAATTTAAGTATTTTTTTCAATATCCCCCAGCCTGCACCAATAACAATAAAGGTAACTGTTAATATTACTTAGTTAAAGCTAGTTTTGTAGTAAGTACATTGCATCTGAGCATTGGTTTGTATGTCTTTTTGAGATTTGTTGGGTGAAAGAAATCCTGTCATCCTGCATTTTTTTCCTGCCTGATGTCACTATTTGTCATGGGAGGCTTTCTACTTTTATATCTTCAGATATAAAACCCAAAATAATATTATTAAAAAGATAAATGTTGAAACATTTTTGTTTTGGTCTTGAGCGCCTTCCATTTCTAATAGCTTTTTGAAGTCTTGCATACGTGTAGACTAGAACCCATTTGATGCTTATTTGATGTCAGAATTTCTTTATTTTAAGTAATAAATTACTTGCCAGAAAAAGAAAACACTTTGTATTGTTCATCTTTAATAAATCATTTGTTTGTTTTTTTTGTTGTAGCTCGCAAACAGGAAATAATTAAAGTTACTGAACAGCTGATTGAGTCCATAAACAATGGAGACTTTGAGGCTTACGCGTAAGTTTTCATTTGCATATGCACAGTGAGATTTAACCTTCATAATTAGCTGCATCTTTAATTTCTGATGGTGGACTCTCTTTTTCCCATAACAGGAAGATTTGTGATCCCGGTTTGACTTCCTTTGAGCCCGAGGCCCTGGGTAATCTGGTGGAAGGACATGACTTCCATCGCTTCTACTTTGAGAATGGTGTGTTCAAGGCTTTTATTTATGAAAACCAAAACATTAACCGTAATTATTACAATTTTTCTACATATATCAATGGCTTGTATTTGTCCATGTAACAGTTTGTCAAAGTTGTAATACTTTTCTTTATTACTAGTGACATCCGAAGTGATACAGAACACCAAGTATCTGTATCCAATTTAGACAATTGAGAAAACATTTAAAGCCAGTGTTGTCTGTTTCCTTTTAGACTGTTGAAATGATACCAGTGGTTCCTGGGTTTTCTAACAAAAAACAATTTATCATGGTAGCTTACATTGGCAAGATGTGAGCTATCGATCCCATTGTGGAGAGCTTTCTTTGTTTGCCTTTGGGGGGCAAACTAAAGCCGTGGATCTTAAAACAATTGCATACTCAAAGCACTGAGTTTGTATTACACTTGTAAACATAACTGAAATAAATTGCATTAAATACAAAAAAATGACAAGAGGCCAGCAAATAAATCCCCCCCCAAAAAAACATTTAATGTGTTTTAAGCTGCAGTGCCCTTTCCTTTGATTTATAAAAAATATGGAAACAGCTGGTCCAAAAATTTTATATAAATAAAAACTTGGTCGGTATGAATCTCTAATCACATTTATTTTATTATGCAGTTATATGCTCTCCACATTTATTAGAACTTCTGCAGATTTGTTTTCCACAAAAACACTGTCAGTCAGGAAATGGCAACAAGATAATAGGTACTTTCTCATATCTACAGTCAAAAATGTAAAAGTTTCAATCAACTGGAATTGTGAAAACCACAATATTCAGTGTAGAAGACAGTAAAAGAGGAAGAAAAATTATACTGCTGGAGAACTGCAACAAATTCTTCATTGTCAGGTTATGCTACTAAGGTGTGTTGGGTGGGGAGGTATATGGTAGAAAAGATGACAAATTACTCTAACTCTACTTAACAGAAGAAATTACAGGTTAATTACTGAGGCCCAATGAAAGTCCGGGATGCTTTGATGGCGACGCTCATGTCATCTGCATTGTTGGGTCTGGTGTCTCTCATTTTCCTCATAGCATTACTCCATAGATTCTCCATTGGGTTCATGTCAGGCCAGTTTGCTGGCCAGTCAAGCACAGTAACAACAAGGTAATTGGACCAGCAAATTGTCAGCAAAAGTGACTATGAAGTGCATGAAATGCAAACTTTACTTTTCACCTGAAAAGAGGACTTTAGACCAATGAGCAACAGTCCAGTTTTTTTTTCTCTTTAGCCCAGGTAAGACACTTATAACATTGCCTCAGGTTCAGGATAGTATTTCTCTATGCACAGTGGCCCTTGATCCTGTGACTTCAGCCTGAGTGCACTTCTAGTGAAGCTCCCCTAAATTCTTGAATGGATTTTGCTTGACAATCCTCTCAAGGCTGCCGTTATCCCCGTTGTTGGTGCACCTTTTTGTAGCCAATTTTTTTCCTTCCACCAAACCTTCTACAACCTTTTGTGGCTTACTCTCCTTGTGGAAGGTGTCAAATATCTGTCTTCTGGACATCAATCCAGTCAGCAGTCTTATCCAATGAGTGTGTAGCCTACTGACTCAGACTGAGAGATCATTTAGAGGCTCAGGAAACCTTTGCGGGTGTTTGAAGTTATTAAGCTGATGGTGTGTGACACCATGAGTTTCCAATATTTAACATTTCACAATACTCTAATTGTTTGAGACACTGAATTTTGGGTTTTCATTATCTGTAAGCCATAATCATGAACATTACTAGAAATAATGGCATGAAACATTTCACACTGTAATCCATCTATGAATATGAGTTTTCATTTTCTGATAAGAGACAAAAAACTTTAGTTTCAAGTTTCTGGGATGTATCTGTAAACAGCAACCCATCGCAGCCTTTCAATGCCCAGGTGTTCATATATCTACATTCAGACAACATCTTCTCAATTCAAATTGGCATATCCTTACATTTTCGTGGAGAAGAAAACAAGATTGGAAGGCAGATAATTAATAAATACATCATTATCAATAATTTATCAGTAATAAAGTACATATCAAACATTTCATGTATATGCACAATTTATGAGTAAATTATGCCACACTTTGAGTTTAGGCTGGACATTGTCAACCAATCAAATTCCTGCTCCTGCCAGCTGAGCTTCATGCCTGCTTCTTCTTTAACAGCAGTAAAAGAAGGGGGCAAACCCAAAAGGAGATGTTTCAACTCATTGAGCGAAGGACGATAACCAAACCTTTCTCAGACAATTGAATCAATTAAAATACATTTAGCTAGTTAAATAATAATTTTCACAACCCTAAAACAGCACCTTTCCTTTTCCCCTACATTATTCAACATTGGTCTGGTAACATCAATGAATAGCTTTAAGTAAATTGAGGAAAATGGTGCATTTCAGTGAAGGCAAAATGTGATCATGCAGTAAATGCATCCCAATATTCATAGAACTCAGTTTTTAAGTAAGCCAGTGCAAACAGAAACGTGAGGTTGCTTCTAAATCTTTGGCCTCTATTGGTCTTGCTCCCAAACCTTTGGGCCCTCATCTATGTATGCCTACACACAGTTGTTTTTTGGATGCATTTTAATTAAATTAGAATTAATAAAAATGAGTACATAATGCTTAGGGAGAGTTTGAGAGTTTCTTTGAAGCAGAAACTGTGCTGAAAATCCACTGTGAGTGTCCTGCTTCAGGCTTTTAAAGAAAGTAATTCAGGTTAGCTGTAAATAGGTTCCTCGATTGCCCAGTTTTACTGCTCTAACTGGAACACCGCAAAGGAGCTACTGATGCAAAGGCAGATTACCTACAAATAGACAAGGAAACAAGGCCCTTGCCTTTAAGTGCCCACTTTTTTTCTTAAAAGAATAGGTGTTAAAGTGCAAAAGGTGTAGGTGATGATGCTATAAACAGAAAAAATAGGGTACATGTGTACATAGCTTCAGGTATGTTCAGTATCAATATTTAACCTGATCAGTTTGCTGTGTGTGTTTGCTACCGCTCTGAAAGGGCATTAATTAACCTTGGAACAAAAACTCACCCATGAAAAATGACTGCCATAAATGGCAGAATGTTCTCAGCCTGGGTAAAAATAGTTTGGATAAACCAGATATGTCCCAGAAACCTCAATCACTTGGCAAGCCCCTGTTTGTCCGCTCTCCAGCATCAACATATTGAGACTTGGGTTCCTCATACACTATCAGCTTGTACTACATGAAAGAATCAGTGTTTTGCTTTTGGACAAATTCAAGGCTGTTTTAGATCATCACATTAAATAATCTGTAAGTCATAGAAAAAATGGGAAAAGGATTTCCACATTGTTTACGCACCGTTTTCTCTGTAATCTCTCATTCACAGCACTGTCTAAAGGGAATAAGCCGGTGCACACCATCCTCCTGAACCCTCATGTGCACCTCATCGGGGAAAATGCTGCGTGCATCGCTTATATTCGGCTGACCCAGTACATGGACGGCGGTGGAATGCCCCGCACCATGCAGTCCGAGGAGACCCGTGTGTGGCAACGCCGCGATGGAAAGTGGCAGAACATTCACTTCCATCGCTCAGGCTCACCCAGCATTCCCTCTCAGTAAGAGGCCCTAAGAAATCGATAAAAATACTTTTGCTTTAGCTAAAGGAAGTCTCAGACACACCTACACATTCAATGAAAACCGTTAATTGAAAAAATAGAGATATTATCAACCTAATTTGTAAGTGTATGGTAATGCTATAAAAATATCAGAGTCTAAATTAGTTTCCAATGCTTGCTGCTGTAAACGCCCACGACCAGGAATGGGAATTAGATATATATTTGTGGTATGCACAAACATTGTATGTTCTAATGAATATTTTCTGTCAGAAACGTGTTGGGTGTTTTCATAGATAACTTTTTCAGTGACTGAAACGTTTGCACTTAAATCACATTGAAACCAGATTTAGCTAATCCCCATTATAATTTTCATATTGCAGGTTTAGACGGCTGATATTGTAAGTTAATTATAGAGGTGGTCAAGACTAGGCATGGGCTGGTTGCTGGTGTTAAATATTCCAGAGAACGTGTCAGATTGACCAGTTTCCCCCAGCTGTACAGTAGTGTAGGGTTGCCCCTCCCCCACGTGTTGCTACATCATTAACTAAACTACACAGAGAATTTATTTTGTCAAGAATTTATTGACAAAATAGTTCAACTTCCAGTTAAAATACTTTAGTGAAGAAACTCTTTAACTAGACTAATAACGTTCAACAAAACTCCTAAGTAAAAAATAAAAAGAATAAGGAAAACTAAAAAAAATATGGAAAAAAAATTGGAAAAACCTACAATAATAATAACACTGAAATCAATAACCAATAAAATGATGCAGTGATGGAGCGCGGTGGTGGCGTGGGGGTAAAATGCTTGACCCATATTCAGAGGCTTCAGTCCTCAACGCAGCCGTTGTAGGTTGAACTCCCAGCCCAGGCGGCTTTTGCTGCATGTCTTTCCCCTCTCTTGCCCCTTTCCTGTTAGCTTACTGTCAAACAAAATTGGAAAATAAAGGCCACAAGTGCTGAAAAAAAACATTAAAAAATGATTCTGTGATGTTACAGTTCAGTGTGTTTAAGAACCAAAGTTTGTTTTGGGGAACCAGGAATGAGGCTAAATTAGCTTTAGGGCTAACTGAGAACAACAGTTGCCAGGTATTCAAACAACCAATGCAAAGCAAAGGGAGAATAAAACATTATTTTAATAAAATAATATTTGAAAAGTAGTTTGCTGAACTAGCAGTCAATAACATTTTGGTCAACTAATTCTTAATGTTGTGTTAACTAGCCATCACAGTGACTAATTGAATCGTGTAATGGACTATCAAGATGGTGGCACGCTACCGCGGACCGCAGTGTGAACAGAGTGAGCTGTGTGTTATACACAGCAGAACTAATGGTGGCTATCATCTTAGCATTAGCAGAGCTTTTAGCATTGGCAGCTGGGATAGCGGGGACACAATTTAGCACATTAATAAGCACTGTGGGGACATATTTTTATGCAGGTCAGTGAAAGGAGATGAAGGGGGAAACCCAGACCAAATGGAGAAAGCTCACGTTACTGGACCATCAGTGTTTAAACCACTGACATAAAATTTATTGCAACTTTAAGGCAACATCCAAAACACATTCTTTAGCCTTAGGCTCAGTTGCCTGTTTACACTTAAGCAGACAAACAAAGCAAAACAAATTGAAATTAACAATATTTAGATTGTTTTATTCCGAACTAATTTTCTCTGCCTAGACACAGCCTCTAATTGTGGGACATTCTAATAAATAGGAGAGCATGTTTAGTTGAGCAGGTCTAATGAACAGAGAAGATGCGGCTGCTGGGGCGAGGTTCTTCTCGGACTGAATCACAATTAGAATGCTTTTAGAATGCTTTTTATTGTCATTGTATTATAAAAACACAGCAAAAGCATAAACCCCAATAGGGACATGCGTCAGGAGAGCGAAGCTGCGGTTTCAATGCTGTCTTCTTTAGGACGGTGGAAGGAACAAATGCCTCTCATCTCTTCTTGGAGAATCTTTGTATCAGATTCTTAGATTCTTCAGAAGCTCAGACAGCCAGTTTTGGGTGCCTAGTTTTATTTTCAGCATTCACCAGGTACACAATGAGCAGACCGTACTTCATATTGGATCCTAGGTTTCTTCAAAACTGCTATCTTTTACTCAACCAGCGCGATTAAGACATTCACGTGTGTGACCTCCCCAGTGCAGTCTGTGGAGAGCTGAGGGCAAAGAAGATTAGAGCTTCTGCGCCTACCAGTTTGTAGTTCTATGACACCACGGTGATACCTTCTGTGACTCCTTCCTGGGAGCCATCATGAAAATGAGTTAATACTGTGCATTCTGGTATTCAGAGTTTTTACCAGTCTCTTTTGTTATCTGTGTGTAGTTCACTTCTTGTCTCCTCCCACGGCTGGGCCCAACATGCTAAATAACTGCCTTATATAGGCTTGCTATACATGTCTTCCCAATAAAGAGCAGAACAGCAAAGAGGCCAAAAGGTCTCACCTTCTCCTCATAAGCACATGAATTCAATAGGTGTTTATATTTTTTGCTTAAGTCCATGTATCAAAATAACAATTAATAAATATCATAGCAATAATATACATGTTATACTAAGCAGCACTCACATAGAGTAATTGTTTCTGTTTTCTATTCTGTTTATTTGTAAAAGGTCTGCATAATAAATTGTATGAGGCAAAACGCTGAGTTGTTTAAGCACAAGATCTTTGCATTAAACTAACAATTTAAAGCAGAAAGGCTTTAGGAACTATTTGGGGAACCCCCAGTTTAACCTGAAAGCACTGGTGGCTACTTCTTTACTTTTGAAGTTGGAACACAACCCTTGGAATGAATAAAACCCAATTTAACAGTACAATTGTACCAGGTTGGAAAATCATTGTGAGATGCTTACTGCTGGGGTCAGTGACCCATTTCCTAGCATTCCCAATGCATACTAATAACAGTGTATTTCTTTGCACTTTTTGTATTAAGCCCTACATGAACATGTTCACCTACAGAGATTGTACAGTATGCACATAATAAAGTTTGCATTAGATAAGATACAAACCAACATAACTGCAAATACATTTTTTATTCACGCAGCTATTTAAACAGCTGCATTTAAACACATGGCAGCCTTATTTGATTTTGAGCTTTGGGTTGATTGTAAAATCTGCTGCTTTCCAGTTTGGAGCTCCGACTTTAGGGTATCTTCTTGTTAATTTTTGCAAATTGCAAACTTTGAAAATTCAATACCTGAGAAGATATGGAATGCACAGTTAAACCATATCCATAGCTTAAATTAATACAATGCCAATGGATATACTTTTTCTATTTTTTGTCTTTATGAAAGGAAACAGTAAACTAAAAAAGTCTTAACTAATGCACCTCTTGATTGGTTGTATCAAGTGCATCTGAGACCACACCTGGTTTACAAATGTGTAAAGATTTCTATTGGAGTTAAATCATTTTGAGACTGGGACAGGTATTAAAGTAGGATTTAGTGTTGAATTTGGATACAATTCTTGCTATAGTAGTTTTATTTAACTATTTTAAACTGTTTTTGTGTAATCTGTATCATTGCAAACCCTGAACATTTTATTCAAATTTTTCATTAGCCTAATTTGCATTGAGGGAGCAGCGGTATCATTCATATACCAGGCTGCACTGTTGTCAACTCATAAAAATCACTTATGCATCTGCACTTGAAAGCTGTATGAATAAATATACAGCATAATTCCTGTGTAGTTATTGTGAAACAGTAAATAATTTATACTCCTGTTTTTCTCTCTCTCCTTTTCTTTTCTTACAGTTAATGGAATATCAATGTGTGAAAAAAATCTAGTGGAGCAGTCAACTAGCCAACCCTCCTGACAGCTCTTTTAGACCTTTGAACCTTCCATAAGGATGTGACGTCGCACAGGATACAAGCATTATTACATTTTACTGTTATGGTATTTTCTGAACAGACAATATCCGAACCCACCACCGGGTGGCAGCACACCGTATTTGGACATTATGAAATAAACATATTGAGAAAATTTTGTTTTTCCTTTTTGGTTTGTTTTTTAAACGTTTTTGGTATGCATTTTAAACATAAAACGAGATGTGTAAAAGGTCCTCTACTGTAACCTCTCCTGAAAATTAGTTCTGTATTTTTATGTGTAATTCTGTGTGTGCAACTCAAAAACCATTTGGGAGATCAGAATGTTCAAAAATTGAGCTTGCTTTAGTTCTGGTGATGTATATGCATTGTGATTGTTGATAAAAAGAAAACAAACAAAAAACAAACACTGAATCTGCTATTCTTGCTATCAGAAGATTTAAGGATTTCTGTAAAATCAAGTCTATGAGCTACATTTCTGTTTGCTATGAGCTGTCATACTGTTTAAATTGTCAGATTTCAACCTATAGTACTAATTTTAATGTAAAGAAAAGCAGAGAAACTTACACTTTGCATTGAAATATGTTTGCCTTTATATCAGTGAAATAATAAATAAGAGAATGTAGCATATATGTAACATCCAAGATTTATTGTGTTGTGCATGGTGGGGGAGAGGGATGTTACCATGAATAAGATCATATGAAACTATGATATCTGCTGTTTTATTTGTCAGTCACTGACCTGTTTGCATTTGTTATTGTTGTGCATCTGTCCTGTCCCAAACTGTTTCTAATGTCCTCCAGTATCACGGAAGTGTTGTAAAATAATAATAATAGAAAAAGCAATGGATATCTAAACCTCATGTTGAACAGGAGAGAAATAAAACATTGGCTGCCAAAGCACCCCTTACCTTTTCTATAAAACAGGAAGGAACCCAAGATAATTTTTCACACTGTTTGTACTTGTATCGTGTGCCTGTGTGTCTGCTTTCTGTTGTCATTCTTCTCCTGTCATACCGGTATGTTGCTTTGCCAGCTGCAGAGAGAGGATTCAGATAACATAGAAGAAGAAAAGGCCCTGAAGTCTAACTTCAGTCATGTCAAGTGACAACCCGATGAGACTAGAGGGAAAATGTTGAATAAAACGACAGTTGGACGGCCTCAGAAGCGGGGATGTCTTCCGAGTTGATCGGTGCTCCTGCTAGACGTTGGTGTCACCATGGCAGAACGATGATGGCACTTTTGTTGACCCCATTGTTTGCTATCTCCAACTGGTTTGTCTTTTCTTTTTCAAAAGGGAAAAGATAAGTGTTTCATTTGATAAAAAATATGATGTCAGTCGAATGCACTACTCCTTACATGGTGTGTACCTGTTGCCAGCATGGCAATGGATGGGTTAAAATGTTTAAGAAATAAATATATCAGCTAAAAAGTGTGTTGAAGAATGGCTTTTTAAATCGTGTGTGACTGATTGGCTTTTCTGCTGTAGAGCTATTGTTTTGTGTGACCTTAGTATGGAAAATGTGTGCGTTCTTCTAAGTTAGATCTATATACTCTATGTATTAAATTTTAAATATACAGATGTTGAGAATGAGAACAGCAGTGTGTCTGTTATAACTCAGTTTAACTTCTTTATTTATCTCAAGATACAGTAACCAAGCAATGGTGCCAACCAAAAGTTGATATATTCTCCTCATTCACATGGATGCCATTGATTTGGGGCTTTTAATGTTGCATTTAAATTATTCCGATCTTTCAAATTAAATTATTTAAATGCTTATTTAAAAAGTGTCATGGTCCCATACAACAATCCACTTCAATGAATTTAAAAACAAGAAATTTTTTCACATAGAGTCCGAGTGGACCATGTTCTCTGCATCTATAATCGATGCTGCTGCCCGTAGCTGCGGCCATAAGGTCCGCGGTGCCTGTCGCGGCGGCAATCCTGGAACCCGTTGGTGGACACCGGCAGTAAGGGACGCTGTCAAGCTGAAGAAGGAGTCCTATCGGCTGTGGTTGGCTTGTGGGACTCCTGAGGCGGCTGATGGGTGCCGTGAGGCCAAGCGTGCCACGGCCTGGGCTGTGGCAGAGGCAAAAACTCGGGCCTGGGAGGAGTTCGGTGAGGCCATGGAGAAGGACTACCGTTGGCATCGAAGCGATTCTGGCAAACCGTCCGGCGCCTCAGGAGGGGAAAGCAGTGCTTTGCCAACACTGTTTACAGTGGGGGGGGAGGCTGCTGACCTCGACTGGGGTTATCAGGGGGAAAGGGGAGTACTTCGAGGATCTCCTCAATCCTGCCATCACACATCCCTGGTGGAAGCAGAGGCTGGGGGACCGGGGTAAGACTCTTTCATCACCCAGGCTGAAGTCACCGAGGTGGTTAAAAAGCTCCGCGGTGGCAGGGCTTCGGGGGTGGATGAGATCCGCCCTGAGTAACTCAAGTCTCTGGATGTGGTGGGGCGTCATGGTTGACACGCCTCTTCAACATTGTGTGGCGGTCGGGGGACAGTGCCTCTGGACTGGCAGACTGTGGTGTTGGTCCCTCTTCATAAGAAGGGGGTGACCGGAGGGGTGTTTTCCCAATACAGGGGGATCACACTCCTCAGCCTCCCAGGTAAGGCCTACACCAGGGTATTGGAGAGGAGATTCCTGCGATAGTCGAACCTCGGCTTCAGGAGGAGCAGTGCGGTTTTCGTCCCGGCTGTGGAACACTGGACCAGCTCTATACCCTCTACAAAGGTACCCCGAGGGGTTCATGGGAGTTTGCCCAACCGGTCCACATGTGTTTTGTGGACCGGAAAAGGCATTCGACTGTGTCCCCCCCATGATGCCCGGGGGGGGCTCCAGGAGTATGGAATCGGGGGGCCCCTTTATTAGGGGCCATCCAGTCTCTGCACAAGCGGAGCAGGATTTGGTCCGCACTTGCCAGCACTAAGTCGGACCTGTTCCCCGGGGCATGTTGGGATCCGGCAGGGCTGCCCTTTTTCACGATCCTGTTCATAACTTTTTTGGACAGGATTTCAAGGCGCAGCCATGTCCAACCCATATACATATATATATATATTAATATTATATATATATATATATATATAAAATTTTAATATACAGGGGTTTTGGACAATTGAAACTGAAACACCTGGTTTTAGACACAAAAATTTTTTGTATGGTGTAGGGGCCCCCTTTTTCGGCCAGTACAGCGTCAATTCGTCTTGGGAATGACATATACAAGTCCTGCCAGTGGTCAAGGGTTTTAAGCCCTTTTTTGCAGATAGTGGCCAGGTCACTACGTGATACTGGGGGAGGAAAAAATTTCTGTCTCGCCTCCAAAAAAACCCCAAAGTGGCCAATAATATTCAGATCTGGTGACTGTGCAGGCCCGGGAGATGTTCAACTTCACTTTCATGTTCCCTCAAACCAATCTTTCACCAGTCTTGCTGTGTGTATGGGGGCATTGTCATCCAGATACACGGCACCCTTGAGGATAAAATGTTGGAACCATTGGATGCACATGGTCCTCAAAATGGTTTTCAGTCCGTGGCAGTGACGTGCCCATCTAGCACAAGTATTGGGCCAAGGAAATGCCAATGATATGGCAGCCCAAACCCATCACTGATCCACCCCCCATGTTTCATTGGGCATGCAACAGTCTGGGTGGTACACTTCTTTGGGTTCTCCACACCGTAAACTCTATCGGATTGGGGGAAAACGTAAAGGTGGACTCATCAGAGAACAATACATGTTTCACAATGTCAACCCCAGATTTGCACTCCTTGCCCCATTGAAACCGACGTTTGGCATTGGCATGAGTGACCAAAGGTTTGGCTATAGCAGCCCGGGCCCGTATATGACCCTGTGGAGCTCCCCGGACAGTTCAGGTGGAAAAAGGAGAGTTTAGGTGCACATTTAATTCTGCCGTGATTTGGGGAGCCGTGGTTTTATGTTTTTTGGTACAAAGGGTTAGCACCCGAAAAATCCCCTTTTGACAGCTTCCCCTTGCGTCCACAGTTAATCCTGTTAGATGGGTTCGTCCTTCTTGGTGGTATGCTGACATTACCCCGGATACCGTGGGTCTGAAACACAAGACTTGCTGTCTCTGTCACAGATGCGCCAGAAAGACGCGCACCAACAAAATTTGTCCTCTTTTGAACTCTGGTATGTCACCCATAATGTTTTGTGCATTTTCAATATTTTGAGCAAAACTGTGCTCTTAGGGGGCAATGTGCCATCAATGAAGACTGGCTACCAGGCTGGTCCAATTTAGCCATGAAACCTCCCACACTAAAATGACAGGTGTTTCAGTTTCATTGTCCAACCCCTGTATATATATATCCATCTGCCTAGGATGCTTGCACATTTTGTTGACAACACCAACTAGATATGTGTAGATAGCCTTAAAGCCTTTTTATAACTGAAACATGTATAACTCATAATTTGCTGTGTTAAACAATTGTGCCATTTGGTATTTTATTTTCAAGCCATTTTGACTGTTGCCAATTTGCCAGGTAATGTTTATTTCGTAAAATCTAGTCAGTTTTTGTAACATAAACAAATTCATGAATTTATTTTATGATTTCATTTTGGGCATTAATTCTTATTTTTGTCCAGCAGATGACGATGTCTTACACTTTATCTGCAACGATGCCTTGCTACTGAAATAAGAATTAACTTTTGTTCACATTCATACCGTTAAGTATAAGTTTTTTTTTAAATAAAAACACTAAAACTCTGTATGCATACTAGCACATAAATGGTTCCAAACCCTTTAAGATCTTTATTTCAGGCTGAAGTAAGTTTGAAAGAATGACCTATTTAAATTTAAGAAATACCTGTATTAAACATTTCTAGAGCAGATTTAAGGATGTTGATCTTTGCCATTGGGACTGAGTTTTTCATTCTGAAAATAAAATAAAATAAAAATAACAAAATTAATGATGCATTATAATTAGTAACCCATGATGTCCTGTTTCCATGGGGTATAAATATGACATGACACAAGCTAATTTCTCTTAGCTACTCTTCAAAATGCCATTTACATGCCATTCACGTAAAACAGCAAGAAGCAGCAATGTGGATCTTCATAAGTCAGGAAAGAGTTATAAGGTTATTTCTACAGTCGGAATAATAATTAAAATGTTTAAAACAATTTCAAATTGCAACAAAAAAGACTGGTAGAGAAACCTAGTCGTTCTTACCAGCACAGATAGTGAGGATGATTGTGAGGAAGAGTAACAGAGGTAAAAAAAAATAATCTCTAAAGCTTGGTATTAGAGAACTGCAGAAAAAAGTGGAATCTTGAGGTCGCCAAGTCTTTATAACAAAAGTTATATGCTTCATGCTAATCTGCTGTATAGGAGACATGCCAAGGAAAAGCCTCTTTTGTTTTCTCATCGCAAACATATAATTAACATATAATTTGCTGAAGGTTTCTGTGTCTTTAAATGGAACTTTGAGCTTTGACCAGGTGAGACCTTGACTTAGCCTTCAGGGAACAACCATTTCAGATGGGTTTGTGCCACAAAACCTAAAAATTACCCTTCTCCTCAAGCCTATAGAAAACCAGTGGGGTGAAGTGAAGCATTGAATCAGGGCTCTGGACGATTTAGGGAGATCGTGCAAAGAGGTATGGTCAAGTTCCAACACGGTATGTTTGTAGGTTTTTATTTTCTACCAGCCTTAGATACACTGCAGCCATTTAGTTTTTGTGTTTTTGTAATTTAATACAATAATACATGCCCTTGTAGATATGTATATAATAATAAGTTGTATATGCACATAACTGTCATCACAGAAAAAGGGATGCTGTTTCAGTAAATTAAAAGCAATCCTGTCACAGTGAACTTCCACTAATTTGCATGTTTCCCCCTAAATCACAACATAATCAGTGAGAGTGATATACTGTACATGTCGCAGGTACGCACATTAACACCGCTCAGCCATCACCTGTTTCACACACCCCCATCCCCCTCCACAATGAGATTTCCCGCTTCGGCTAACAGCTAGTGTACCTCATGTCCTGAGCACAGAAAGCGTGGAGGTGTTCCCACCAGACATTCAGGGAGTGCAAAAAGCAATTTGTGTAAAATAAACCAGGACACCTTCATTCATTCTCCAACATATCAGTAAGCATTTCTCAATGTAAAGGTGAACTAATAAAGCTGTTACATGAAATACATCAGCAAATGCCTGGTTATGCTGTACCTGAAATTTAAATAAAGACATTTTCAAACAGTGACACTTGAAAACCAGCCATCATTGCTGCAGCTTGAACAGCACACATTCATCATTCACATATCATGAGTTAAGATCCGCAATTCAAAAGAGAAAGCCAAGGAATAAATATAGTATCACATAAAAAGACATACACTGAGGAAAAAAGAAGTCTGAAAGACGATCCACGGAGCGGCAAAGCAGTCAAAGCTCAGATCTAACTGACACGTGTTGATTAGCCATGCCGGTTTTACTTCACGCGACTAATTATTAATTCCTAGGCTACAGATGTCAGCTATTTTCATTTAATAGATAACATATTTTTCTGACTACAAAGACAAGAGTACACATGGTCTACACAAAACACAACAGCAGCAGTTACATTTTGTGTCAGCACAGTCCATTTTTCTGTTTGAGAGATCCTGACCACCTTAGCCAAGGAAAAAGGCTTGAAGTGTTGGTGAAAGAAGTGTTTTAGAGCCAGAGCAGTGTCAATTATTGTTTTTGTTTTTCATTCTGAGGGCCTACGCAGAGAGCAATAGCAGTTTTTTAAAGGTAAATTATTATTTACCTTGGACAGTGTTTCTTTGTGTTTCTTATTTGTTTTCTTGTTGCTCTAACACATGTTCAAAGCAAAACTATGACAGTCTGGACATTTAGAGTAAATCAACAAGGAAAACAACAGAAGGCTTTCTTTGGTCATAACAAAGGCGAAACAACTTCAGAAAATAATATAAAAAAAAACACGATTAAATACAGTCAGAAAAAAAAAATTATCATTGAGAATAAAAGTTCATCTTCCAGGACAGAAATGGGAAGACTGTGGTGTCTCTGAGGTGCACACTGGGATTGCATGTGGCTAATGCATAGGATTTGAAGGGACTTTAGCGTGGACAGAGCTTAGGACCTGGGGAGAGACGAAGTCTTTCAGTTGCTCTTCCACCTATGTTTTGTCTCTATCATTGTCCTTGTTCTCGTGGCAGCAGTGAAAGATCTGGTGGAGATGCTACTTTAGATCACAGACAACTGATCCTTTTCCGGTGTCCTCCGGTTGCTCAATGAGGACTAACCCTTCCATCGCGCTACGTCTGTGGATGGAACTTTTACGCATGGGGGCCCTAGAAACAGAATGAGAAGAGACCAAGTACTGATTTAGCTTGGTGTGCCGGGGTGGGCGTGGTGTAACCATATAAACTGCAGTGTGGTTTAGGTGAATATATCCTTTTATGCCTTAGCAACTGAAGTTGCTGGAGTTGTGAAAAATGCTAAAGATGTACGCCAATTATACCATGGTTTGAGACACATAGGACAATAGGCCAGTTCTTTTACTCCTAACACTTAAAACAGCATTATCACAGATTAAATTGACGAAAACTAGAGAAAGCCTCTGGTGAACAAAACTGGAAGATTTTCAGCTTTCTTAGCTCTGACCTGTGACCAGCAGTCAAAAATGTTATTTTCTCATTACTAAGCGCACAGCACCAGAGAGGCTAACAGGCTCTGCTAACAGGTCTATTCAGTTTTAATAGTAGCAAAAACACTTAAATGTATAGAAATTTATAGAATATAGAGTTTTTTTACAAACCTGTTGAAAATCGTTTTGGGCTGATGGGAGGTCTGAGGCCAAAGATTGATCTCCTTGTGAAGTTGTTGTCCTTTCACCGTCAACCACAGTCTTCTTTTCTGAATCAGCTCTTTCTTGCCTTGATGACAGGGAACCTTCACTTTTTGGAAATTTGACCTAGGTCAGCAAAAAACATTATCAGAATATTTGCAATCTTTTGCATAATAGTATTAATGCGATTGTAATATCAATGCAACAATTATTGCATACAGTGCTAATAAAAAGTATTTGACCCCTTCCAGATGTCTTCTGTTTTTGCTTTATTTGTCACACTTAGATGTTTCAGATCATTAAACAAATTTCATATCAGACAAAGATAATCTAAGTAAACACAAAAAGCAGTTTTAAAATTATGATTTAATTTAGTCAGTCAGTCAGTCAGTCATTTTCTACTGCTTATTCCATAGTGGGTCACAGGGGAGCTGGTGCCTATCTCCAGCAGTCTATGGGTGAGAATGATTTCATTTATAAAAGGCAAAAAGCTGGTCAAAAGAAATCATTGCCCTATTTGAACAAGTAACTTTTACCTCCCCCCTAAACCTAATAACTGGTTGTGCCACACATGACTGTAACTGTAACCAGGCATTTTCAATAACTAGCAATTAGTCTTTCACATTGGAGGGTTACTTGGCTTACTTTTCTTTTTTTGTGTTTCATTAGTGGCCTTTATTTACAGGAAGCTAAACAAGAAACATACAGAGAGAGAAGGAAAAAAGACCTGCTGCCAAGGTCTGAAGGTCAGAAATGGATTCCTAGACGACTGCTTTAAAGACCATTTGCCTCCCAATACTGGCCGTCTGCTTATTGACTGCACTATCCTACCCTTTTTTGAAGAACTGTTTTAATTCAGGCACCTTAGAATGTTTTCTAGCATAAATGGTCTGATGAAGTTCATGCCACATCATCTCAATTAGATTTAGGTCTAGACTTTGACCAGGCCAAACCTTCATTTTGTTGTTTCTGACCCATTCAGAGGTGATCTTGCTGGTTTGCTTTGGATCACTGTCCTGCTGCAAAACTCAAGGACATCAGCCACTCCTGGAAAGGTTCACCGATATTCCATGTTTTCTCCATTTTTGGATAATTGCTCTCATTGTGTTTCGCTGGAGTCTCGAGGTGTTGGTAATAGCTTTAAAACTCTTTCAAGGATGATATATATCAATGACTTACTTGATTCTTATCTGTTCTTTAGTTTCTTTAGGTTGAGACATGATTTGTTGCATTTCAAGAGTTTTTAACATACTTCATGTTTCAGGAAGGTTCTATTTAAGTGATGCCTTGATTTTACAATTTGGGAAGTAACTGGACCAGGATGTGGCCAGTTAAATTAAAGTCAGCTTACCAAAAAAATGTAATTATTACGTTATTTCAATGTTTATGGAGGTGGGGGTATTACTTTTTCGTATCTGGCAAGCTTGGTTTGAATATATGAAATCAATAGCACAAAGTACATTTTTTTTTTACTCTGGTTATCTTTGTCCAGTATTAAGATTTGAAATATTTAAGTATGAAAAAAGCAGAAACACAACAAATCTAAATGGGGACAAATACTTTTCTGGAGCATTTTATAGTTACTGAGAGTACAAGCACGTCTGTATGGTCTTCAAAATTTTTTAGTACAGTCTGCTTTACCACCTTGGAGTAACTATCTCCATCTGCTACAGTGAAAGACTGCTGAGAAGCTTCTTCTGATGGTATCTCCTCACGCTCCACACCATCAACGGAAACACACTTGCTAATTACTTTTCGTGTAACCTGAGTAAGAAAATTGTTTGCATATCAAAAAAGGCAACAGGTTGGCATGTAATTAACACTATACATTCAAACAGCAGTCCTAAACATGGAAATAAGTGTATATAAAAAACAATTTTACCCGTTTGATTACTAAATGCCCATTTTCATCCCTGTACGTTTCTTCAGTCACTGACTCTGTAGGAAGGTCAGCCATTTGCTCAACCTGTTTGGGAAATAGAAGAAAAGATAATCAGGAATGACAGTTTGGTTCAGTATGAAGTTCGTATGTTTATCACTGCACTCAATGGCAACACATGTGAAAGAAACATAATACTTGCATTTTAGATTCAGAAGAGAATTTTGGGAAATTAGGGAAATAGCAAAAAAATGTTAAGGGTTATGTCATCAAAGAAAATCAGCAAACACGTGCTCACAGCAGCATAAAACACCTCCAAGATCTTTAGCCATCTGTGCAAACAAAGTGGATGTTATTGTCCTGAAACACACATTTTAACCTGTTCTATTCGGGAGAGAAAAACAGCAAAGTCAAGGTTTTCATGCAAAATCAGAACATCATCAGCCATGCTAAATTGAATACCTTAATGACAACCCTCCGTATTATTCTGGTGGTCAAAAACTCCTCATCTGAACTTTCTGAAATTGATCCAAACTCTGCAGAGACCTCCTGACCAGGCAACACAAATCTGTTTAGAGTTAATTCGTTAAAGTCCCCCTGCATAAATATTCTATTTGTAGCAAAGCAGGCCGGGGAGTAGAATGGCACACTTTTCAATGTGTCGGATGTTACACTGGAAGGTACCACAGAACACTAGGACATTAGGAAAAGATTTCATGCTTGAAAATATTTGAATAATTAATCAGATTTTGCTCACTGTAACATGCTGAGTTGGGGTTTGTTAAATGTGAAATAAAAGAAATATGGTTCATAGCAAATTCTAAATTATATTTAAGCAGTCATTCCTTCATGAAGCCAATCTAATAAACTGTAACACTCAGCTCTGGGGAAGAAACTTGTAGGATCCTTTTCGGCCCATCTTACCCTTTTCAGAGATTTATTAGAGTAGTAAGTTCCAGAAGGCTGTGAAGTTTTGCATAGTGTGAATTCTTCATCTGATGTATCTGATTGGCGTAGTGATTCTTTGCTCTCTCCTTGTCCCTGATGGTAAGACTCATGAACCAAGGGAGCATCTTCATAATCTTCACTTCCAGAAGACAGGAGCACTTTTTGCTTTGCCTTTTCCTGTGTCCCAAGATGACCGGGCTGATGCTGAGCCTGACCTACATTTGAACTACTAGTACTCTCAGGTGCATCAAATTCAGTCTCTGAGAAATCACACATTCCTTGTTTGCAGTCAAAGTAGGGCTCCACGTCAAAGTATTCCAAGTTTGGACTGTCCTCACTGCAGTATGCTCCATGTGCAATTCTGAGAGGTGTGCTGGTATAGGTCACTGAAGCAAAGGGGGTCTCTGCATCTCCTAGTGGGATGGTGTACTCCTCATCTGAAGCTGATGAAGAAATATCAGTTTTGAGTTGAAATGAAGGAGGTTCAGTGGCAAAACCTTCATAGTCAGCTGGAGTCATGGTTTCTTCAGAGTGCTGTTCACACATCATTGGTCTATCCTCGACAAAAGGTATTTCTACGCTTCTGGAGGAGGGGTAAGTTATCGGTTCATCAAAGCTGAAGTGTCTCGCAGATATAACTGTGTCAGGAGTAAAATCAGACGCAGACTGGGAGGATGTGGTTTCAGTGGAGGTTCCATCCCATAAACACTGATCTTTATTAGTCTGGGCAGATGCTTCTTCTGTAATGCCTCTTGACTCAAATGATTGCATAGATAGGCATTGTGCTTCATGACTTAAAGAAGTGGTAATAGTAAGATCTTCTTTGTTAAAATCTGTCGGATTTTTCTCAGGTGTTTCAGCCAATGAAGAAAATGTTTCAGTAAAACTCTCCATACTTCTGCAGAACTGAAATGGACCAGAGTTTGGTGATAGATCAATTTCCTCACCAAATTTTTGTGGAAGTTCAGAGATTAAAGAAGCATCAGTTGGTGACAAATTAGATTCTTGATGAATATCAATGTTTGACTCAGAAGCTCTTTTTGCATCAGAACAGTCTCGAACATTTGTGCTATCTTCTGTAAGTTGTGCATCTGTAAACACACTGACTTCATCCCTTTTATCAGGACGGGGTTCCTCTTCAGATGAAGGTTCTTCATACGTGTGAGCTTCTACCTTCTCAGGGCTGTCATCGGAGGACTCTGCATATGAATCAAGTCTTTCTGGTGAGAACTTGAGTTTCATTTCCTTCAAATCAGACAGAAGCTGGTCAAGCTGAGGAGATCCAGATTCCTGTGGTGTTGGACTGGAGTTTGAGGACATGGTGGTAAGTTCATCACCGTTGTCTTGTGTTTCCGGAGTCACAGAGTCCGATTCAGTATATTCATATGTTTCCTGTGGAAAGTTACTTTGACTGGTCAATGTAATGTCATATTCAGTTTTAACAAGGTCCAAAGCAGGTGCAATAGGGGATATTATTATTGCTGTGTTTGAATCATGTGTCAGTGATAGTTTCTCAACTTGAAAGCCCTGCATTTGTCCCATATCAACATTGCTCTGTTTAGAGGATTGAGAAATATTTGTCTTGAAAGTTGAAGGTGATATCTGAAAGAAATAATACAATGGAGTAGAAAAATAAATACGTTTTTAAGTGCCTTTGGGGATAAAATAAAGATTTAAACAAAAATGCTTTTAGTAACTGAAAACATAAGAGTCAAGTCTCAATTAAAAGTTTATTTGTAGCCCACATGGATGTTTATTGAGATTGTTAAGTCTTGTCTTCAACAGAGGAAGGATCTTGTGGCTTAGTTATGCCTTTGGATGTGGCTAATTTCTTACAGAACATTTTTGTCAGATTAGAGTAACCAGTTCTAGTATAATAGATGGTCACTGAGTGATTTAAGCAGACAGACATTATTGTAGTATAATATCCCAAATTTCCATATATTGGCAGGGCACAAATAAATTTGACTCAAAATTACAATTCAGCTTGAAATGTTAGCGCTGTTGTGTTTCATCCACACTTATGTAAGGTAGGTGGCTGTTTCCAAGACGCAAAACATGAACAATGATAAAAATACAGCTTTTATAGCACCAGGATTGTCTTTAAGTATCAGATACTCTTAAACAGAGAAAAAGAGCTCATTTTTACCAGACTTTCACCCCCCCTCACTAACACACATATACAGATTTTACTCAAATTGCATTACGGGAGACCAGAATAATTAACAAGCAACTTATTTTTGTGTCTCAAGGAAAGACCCCTTATGAGTTCAGATAGAAGAAGATAGATGACCACCTGTGTTAGTGAAGAGGTATGCCTGGATGATACTGTGTAAATATATACATAGAAATATAATAGAAACATACACATTTCTGTCAGGAGCTAGTTTCATTTAACACATGCATCTACTTGTTACCACATAAAACCCTTATCGCAGTTTAGGAAATATATGAAGGCAGCAGTTTTGCTAAACTATAGTCAGAATTAAACAAAACAAACAAAGAAACTCGTCATTATTATGGGGTAATGAGGAATTTGAGTAGTTTTGCTACAGTGGAAAATCACTTTGAGAGCTGAAAAGCAAACATGCAACACTAAGATAATAAAGCCTTTACTTGTTAAATGCCTAAGAAGCACCAACAGTCAGACTTTTTAAATTGCCACACTCTTTTTAAAACTTTGAAACCAACACTGCACTCATGAACAAGCAAGTGCTTGTGCTTTCTTACCAACACCAAGTAGTCTTTTTGTTGTGCTTGAACTTGAATTTCCTTTGTGAAGAAATCTTGAGGAAGAGGTTGTCCTGATAAGCACCCTAAATTCAGACACTCTCTACTAAAGCCCTGTAAATTAAGTAGTAGTCTTTTTTCTCTTGCCCACGTACATCTAAGCCAGCATGAGGAAACCATTCCCTTGTTTTTATAGATGACATGTGACTCGGCTTGATGCTAAAGTAACCATTAATAAGTGGTGACAATGAAATCAGTTGTGTCAAGGTAGGGGTAAACATAAACATCAAAACATAGACTTCGATAATTCATGTAATTACAACCCACACCAGTAGCATGTAGCTACTGACAGCCACTCCATGGCTTTGTGGTCATTACCACCAACAATCTGTGTTTCTAGCAAGAAATGACAGGAGTCAAATGGCTCTCCCCATCACATAATTCCTGGTATCTGTCTGGGTTTAAATTATTATCAGCTTATTATTATTGCGGGATTGATTGCCACATGTTACAAAATAATAAATACATAAACATGTAGTTTACATGTTAAATATCCATCAAATCTTTCTCAAGTCTTTTTTTCTAGTAGTCTTGCTTCCATTTCAGGGCACTTTCTGCTCAATGAATTGCTATTTGAGCTTCCGGCTGCTGCCTGCTGTACTGCAATGCTAATGCTAGTTTCTAAATAAAATTTTAAAAAAGTGACAATTTGATTTAACCATTATTGATTTCATTTTTTTTTCTTCTGTAAAACTGATATTTTCATAGCTTTCCACATATGTTGGTAAATGTCAAAGTTCTTTATAACATTTAAATTTACAATGAGTTTAAGTTGCATGGTACTTCAGCCATGGAGACTGAAACATTTAGCAAAGGACTAATGCTGTTAGGCCAAAGAAAAATCCAAGTAGATACATAAGGACAAGAAAACCACAAACAATGTTTTTGCTTATTTGTCCCTTGGTGAGCTAAAAATGTATTACATAATTTTGACTTACATGTTTAACAATTTTCGTTACAGTGTAATTCTGTTGAGCACAGACCAATTTCATTCTCTCCATGGAAGCCAGAGTAAGAGATTTGACTGAAAAAATGTCAGTGGCTAATTTTTAGGCGTTTCAGAAAAGGATTTAAGTAGATGCAAGAATGAAAAAATTGTAAATATTTAAATTATTTTTGATAAAACAATTTTAAGGTAATAATACGGTGCTTCTGCAAAACAAGCCAGATTATCAGCTTTTTAATGTTTAAATGGGATTCATTAAGAATGTATTATTAAAAATGAGATACAAAAATTTTAGTATCTCAAGCAGGGATAAAAATATGATAAAAAGTTCAGATGACTGAATTGCAATTATAACAAATTTGGGTAAGGGCGTGTATCGTAATTTTCAGTAAGGGACATCATAATTGCTGGTGACCTTTTCATTAGGTGGCTTACAAATTTTTAGGATGAAAGAGCAAACATAAAAAACAAAGAAATATTTTATAAGCTTATGTCAGATTATTAGAAGCTATGAATCGTTTCAGAAGGCAAATTTAATTACGTTTAGTTAAATGCTGGTAATACTAGACTGAGACTTAGAAAGCCTGAAAAGACAGTTAAAACACTGTCCCTTATAAAAAGGATCATGCAACTTTGAAATCAGGAGAGAGTTGCTTTTCATATGGGATTGCTGAAGAAACCCAGAATTGTTGTAAGGTAGAAAAGCTGAGTCAATAGAAAGAGCATTGTGCAGGGATGATTCATGGTTGAAAAATAAAGATGCAGGCATCTCAATATTATTTTCATGAAAAACGATAGCAAATGTCTGAGGTCTAGTAGCATTAAGCAGTGGAGAGGACGTTATCATCACACCTGTGTGATTTAACTGTGTGGGAAGTAAATCAGAAAGCAATGTATTGCTAGTGAGTGACTTCTCAAATTCAAAATCAGAAACAACCGACCGAGGGGACTCTGGTCTGTTGTTCTCAAAAAGACCTTCCAAACACAAATCAGTGCCTTCCCAGTCTGATAATGTAGATTCTGGGGTAAATGACCTGCTTTCTGACAACTCCACACTGCAATCTATATAAGGACATCTGAACTGAGGAACAGGTGAGTCCGGTGACATGGGCCTAAATTCACTGCAAGACCTAACTGAGTCAGGAGAATGCCGACCTGACTCAGATAGCCAGTCGTCCAAGAACTGAGGGCTGGACTGCTCCTCTGATTGGAAAGTAGATGAAACATCTCCTGACCCCAACAATGTCAGACAGAGTATAGGCTCAGATTGTGTTTTAAAGGAAATACCTCGGACAACTTCTGCATATGTCAGAGGTCTTGCAGTAGAATGCAGATGAGGAGAAGTAACTGAGTGTCTTGAAACTGGAGGAAGGGAATCTGGTGAATCTGTTCGGTTATCAACAAACATGTCCTGCATACAAAAGTCAATGTCCTCTGCATCTGACACTGTTGACAGAGGTGATACTGGCCTATTTACTGAATATTGTAGGTAAAAGTTGCAGTGTTGATCATGTAACTGACCAAATGTAAGAACATGAGATGAATTTTGATCATCAACTGACACCACTGATTCTGGTGAGGATGCTCTAAAACCTCCAAGCCAGTCATTTAAAAGCGAAAAGGCAAAATCAGAAGATACAGAGTCTGGGGATAATGTCCTGCTGCTGAATAACTTATTCGGCTCAAAGTCCGACACAACCGACCGAGGGGACTCTGGTCTGTTGTTCTCAAAAAGACCTTCCAAACACAAATCAGTGCCTTCCCAGTCTGACAATGTAGATTCTGGGGTAAATGACCTGCTTTCTGACAACTCCACACTGCAATCTATATAAGGACATCTGAACTGAGGAACAGGTGAGTCCGGTGACATGGGCCTAAATTCACTGCAAGACCTAACTGAGTCAGGAGAATGCCGACCTGACTCAGATAGCCAGTCGTCCAAGAACTGAGGGCTGGAATGCTCCTCTGATTGGAAGGTAGATGAAACATCTCCTGACCCCAACAATGTCAGACAGAGTATAGGCTCAGATTGTGTTTTAAAGGAAATACCTCGGACAACTTCTGCATATGTCAGAGGTCTTGCAGTAGAATGCAGATGAGGAGAAGTAACTGAGTGTCTTGAAACTGGAGGAAGGGAATCTGGTGAATCTGTTCGGTTATCAACAAACATGTCCTGCATACAGAAGTCAATGTCCTCTGCATCTGACACTGTTGACAGAGGTGATACTGGCCTATTTACTGAGTACTGTAGGTAATAGTTGCAGTGTTGATCATGTAACTGATCAAATGTAAGAACATGAGATGAATTTTGATCATCAACTGACACCACTGATTCTGGTGAGGATGCTCTAAAACCTCCAAGCCAGTCATTTAAAAGCGAAAAGGCAAAATCAGAAGATACAGAGTCTGGGGATAATGTCCTGCTGCTGAATAACTTATTCGGCTCAAAGTCCGACACAACCGACCGAGGGGACTCTGGTCTGTTGTTCTCAAAAAGACCTTCCAAACACAAATCAGTGCCTTCCCAGTCTGACAATGTAGATTCTGGGGTAAATGACCTGCTTTCTGACAACTCCACACTGCAATCTATATAAGGACATCTGAACTGAGGAACAGGTGAGTCCGGTGACATGGGCCTAAATTCACTGCAAGACCTAACTGAGTCAGGAGAATGCCGACCTGACTCAGATAGCCAGTCGTCCAAGAACTGAGGGCTGGACTGCTCCTCTGATTGGAAAGTAGATGAAACATCTCCTGACCCCAACAATGTCAGACAGAGTATAGGCTCAGATTGTGTTTTAAAGGAAATACCTCGGACAACTTCTGCATATGTCAGAGGTCTTGCAGTAGAATGCAGATGAGGAGAAGTAACTGTGTGTCTTGAAACTGGAGGAAGGGAATCTGGTGAATCTGTTCGGTTATCAACAAACATGTCCTGCATACAAAAGTCAATGTCCTCTGCATCTGACACTGTTGACAGAGGTGATACTGGCCTATTTACTGAATACTGTAGGTAATAGTTGCAGCGTTGATCATGTAACTGACCAAATGTAAGAACATGAGATGAATTTTGATCATCAACTGACACCACTGATTCTGGTGAGGATGCTCTAAAACCTCCAAGCCAGTCATTTAAAAGCGAAAAGGCAAAATCAGAAGATACAGAGTCTGGGGATAATGTCCTGCTGCTGAATAACTTATTCGGCTCAAAGTCCGACACAACCGACCGAGGGGACTCTGGTCTGTTGTTCTCAAAAAGACCTTCCAAACACAAATCAGTGCCTTCCCAGTCTGACAATGTAGATTCTGGGGTAAATGACCTGCTTTCTGACAACTCCACACTGCAATCTATATAAGGACATCTGAACTGAGGAACAGGTGAGTCCGGTGACATGGGCCTAAATTCACTGCAAGACCTAACTGAGTCAGGAGAATGCCGACCTGACTCAGATAGCCAGTCGTCCAAGAACTGAGGGCTGGACTGCTCCTCTGATTGGAAAGTAGATGAAACATCTCCTGACCCCAACAATGTCAGACAGAGTATAGGCTCAGATTGTGTTTTAAAGGAAATACCTTGCACAACTTCTGCATATGTCAGAGGTCTGGCAGTAGAATGCAGATGAGGAGAAGTAACTCTGTGTCTTGAAACTGGAGGAAGAGAATCTGGTGAATCTGTTCGGTTATCAACAAACATGTCCTGCATACAAAAGTCAATGTCCTCTGCATCTGACACTGTTGACAGAGGTGATACTGGCCTATTTACTGAGTACTGTAGGTAATAGTTGCAGTGTTGATCATGTAACTGATCAAATGTAAGAACATGAGATGAATTTTGATCATCAACTGACACCACTGATTCTGGTGAGGATGCTCTAAAACCTCCAAGCCAGTCATTTAAAAGCGAAAAGGCAAAATCAGAAGATACAGAGTCTGGGGATAATGTCCTGCTGCTGAATAACTTATTCGGCTCAAAGTCCGACACAACCGACCGAGGGGACTCTGGTCTGTTGTTCTCAAAAAGACCTTCCAAACACAAATCAGTGCCTTCCCAGTCTGACAATGTAGATTCTGGGGTAAATGACCTGCTTTCTGACAACTCCACACTGCAATCTATATAAGGACATCTGAACTGAGGAACAGGTGAGTCCGGTGACATGGGCCTAAATTCACTGCAAGACCTAACTGAGTCAGGAGAATGCCGACCTGACTCAGATAGCCAGTCGTCCAAGAACTGAGGGCTGGAATGCTCCTCTGATTGGAAGGTAGATGAAACATCTCCTGACCCCAACAATGTCAGACAGAGTATAGGCTCAGATTGTGTTTTAAAGGAAAGACCTCGGACAACTTCTGCATACGTCAGAGGTCTTGCAGTAGAATGCAGATGAGGAGAAGTAACTGAGTGTCTTGAAACTGGAGGAAGGGAATCTGGTGAATCTGTTCGGTTATCAACAAACATGTCCTGCATACAAAAGTCAATGTCCTCTGCATCTGACACTGTTGACAGAGGTGATACTGGCCTATTTACTGAATACTGTAGGTAATAGTTGCAGTGTTGATCATGTAACTGACCAAATGTAAGAACATGAGATGAATTTTGATCATCAACTGACACCACTGATTCTGGTGAGGATGCTCTAAAACCTCCAAGCCAGTCATTTAAAAGCGAAAAGGCAAAATCAGAAGATACAGAGTCTGGGGATAATGTCCTGCTGCTGAATAACTTATTCGGCTCAAAGTCCGACACAACCGACCGAGGGGACTCTGGTCTGTTGTTCTCAAAAAGACCTTCCAAACACAAATCAGTGCCTTCCCAGTCTGACAATGTAGATTCTGGGGTAAATGACCTGCTTTCTGACAACTCCACACTGCAATCTATATAAGGACATCTGAACTGAAGAACAGGTGAGTCCGATGACATGGGCCTAAAATTACTGCAAGACCTAACTGAGTCAGGAGAATGCCGACCTGACTCAGATAGCCAGTCGTCCAAGAACTGAGGGCTGGAATGCTCCTCTGATTGGAAGGTAGATGAAACATCTCCTGACCCCAACAATGTCAGACAGAGTATAGGCTCAGATTGTGTTTTAAAGGAAAGACCTCGGACAACTTCTGCATACGTCAGAGGTCTTGCAGTAGAATGCAGATGAGGAGAAGTAACTGAGTGTCTTGAAACTGGAGGAAGGGAATCTGGTGAATCTGTTCGGTATCAACAAACATGTCCTGCATACAAAAGTCAATGTCCTCTGCATCTGACACTGTTGATAGAGGTGATACTGGCCTGTTTACTGAATATTGTAGGAAAAGTTGCAGTGTTGATCATGTAACTGACCAAATGTAAGAACATGAGATGAATTTTGATCATCAACTGACACCACTGATTCTGGAGAGCTCTAAACCTCCAAGCCAGTCATTTAAAAGCGAAAAGGCAAAAACAGAAGATACAGAGTCTGGGGATAATGTCCTGCTGCTGAATAACTTATTCGGCTCAAAGTCCGACACAACCGACCGAGGGACTCTGGTCTGTTTTCTCAAAAAGACCTTCCAAACACAAATCAGTGCCTTCCCAGTCTGACAATGTAGATTCTGGGGTAAATGACCTGCTTTCTGACAACTCCACACTGCAATCTATATAAGGACATCTGAACTGAGGAACAGGTGAGTCCGGTGACATGGGCCAAAATTACTGCAAGACCTAACTGAGTCAGGAGAATGCCGACCTGACTCAGATAGCCAGTCGTCCAAGAACTGAGGGCTGAATGCTCCTCTGATTGGAAGGTAGATGAAAACTCCTGACCCCAACAATGTCAGACAGAGTATAGGCTCAGATTGTGTTTAAAGGAAACTCGGACAACTTCTGCATATGTCAGAGGTCTTGCAGTAGAATGCAGATGAGGAGAAGTAACTGAGTGTCTTGAAACTGGAGGAAGGGAATCTGGTGAATCTGTTCGTTATCAACAAACATGTCCTGCATACAAAAGTCAATGTCCTCTGCATCTGACACTGTTGACAGAGGTGATACTGGCCTATTTACTGAATATTGTAGGAAAAGTTGCAGTGTTGATCATGTAACTGACAAATGTAAGAACATGAGATGAATTTTGATCATCACTGCCCAACTGATTCTGGTGAGGATGCTCAAACTCCCAAGCCAGTCATTTAAAAGCAAAAAGGCAAAATCAGAAGATACAGAGTCGGGGATAATGTCCTGCTGCTGAATAACTTATTCGGCTCAAAGTCCGACACAACGACCGAGGGGACTCTGGTCTGTTGTTCTCAAAAAAACTTCCAAACACAAATCAGTGCCTTCCCAGTCTGACAATGTAGATTCGGGTAAATGACCTGCTTTCTGACAACTCCACACTGCAATCTATATAAGGACATCTGAACTGAGGAACAGGTGAGTCCGGACATGGCCTAAATTACTGCAAGACCTAACTGAGTCAGGAGAATGCCGACCTGACTCAGATAGCCAGTCGTCCAGAACTGAGGGGAATGCTCCTCTGATTGGAAGTAGATGAAAATCTCCTGACCCCAACAATGTCAGACAGGTATAGGCTCAGATTGTGTTTTAAGGAAATACCTCGGACAACTTCTGCATATGTCAGAGTTTGCAGTAGAATGCAGATGAGGAGAAGTAACATTTTCTTGAAACTGGAGGAAGGAATCTGGTGAATCTGTTCGTTTCAAAATGTCCTGCATACAAAAGTCAATGTCCCTCTGCATCTGACACTGTTGACAGAGGGGATACTGGCCTTGTTTCAAAAAGACCTTAAAAAATAGTGAGTTGCAGTGTTGATCGGTAATGATTTTCTGACCTCCAACTGCAATTATATGGACATCTGACTGGGAAAGGGGGGGGGGGGGGGGGGGGGGGGGGGGGGGGGGGGGGGGGGGGGGGGGGGGGGGGGATGTAACTGACCCAAATGTAAGAACATGAGATGAATTTTGATCATCAACTGACACCACTGATTCTGGTGAGGATGCTCTAAAACCTCCAAGCCAGTCATTTAAAAGCGAAAAGGCAAAATCAGAAGATACAGAGTCTGGGGATAATGTCCTGCTGCTGAATAACTTATTCGGCTCAAAGTCCGACACAACCGACCGAGGGGACTCTGGTCTGTTGTTCTCAAAAAGACCTTCCAAACACAAATCAGTGCCTTCCCAGTCTGACAATGTAGATTCTGGGGTAAATGACCTGCTTTCTGACAACTCCACACTGCAATCTATATAAGGACATCTGAACTGAGGAACAGGTGAGTCCGGTGACATGGGCCTAAATTCACTGCAAGACCTAACTGAGTCAGGAGAATGCCGACCTGACTCAGATAGCCAGTCGTCCAAGAACTGAGGGCTGGAATGCTCCTCTGATTGGAAGGTAGATGAAACATCTCCTGACCCCAACAATGTCAGACAGAGTATAGGCTCAGATTGTGTTTTAAAGGAAATACCTCGGACAACTTCTGCATATGTCAGAGGTCTTGCAGTAGAATGCAGATGAGGAGAAGTAACTGAGTGTCTTGAAACTGGAGGAAGGGAATCTGGTGAATCTGTTCGGTTATCAACAAACATGTCCTGCATACAAAAGTCAATGTCCTCTGCATCTGACACTGTTGACAGAGGTGATACTGGCCTATTTACTGAATACTGTAGGTAATAGTTGCAGTGTTGATCATGTAACTGACCAAATGTAAGAACATGAGATGAATTTTGATCATCAACTGACACCACTGATTCTGGTGAGGATGCTCTAAAACCTCCAAGCCAGTCATTTAAAAGCGAAAAGGCAAAATCAGAAGATACAGAGTCTGGGGATAATGTCCTGCTGCTGAATAACTTATTCGGTTCAAAGTCCGACACAACCGACCGAGGGGACTCTGGTCTGTTGTTCTCAAAAAGACCTTCCAAACACAAATCAGTGCCTTCCCAATCTGACAATGTAGATTCTGGGGTAAATGACCTGCTTTCTGACAACTCCACACTGCAATCTATATAAGGACATCTGAACTGAGGAACAGGTGATTCTGGTGACATGGGCCTAAATTCACTGCAAGACCTAACTGAGTCAGGAGAATGCCGATCTCCGGACTGCAACTCTCTGAGACATAACAATGGCTCAGATTGTGTTTTAAATACATCACCTCGGACAACATCAGCATACGTCAGAGGTTTGTCAGTTATGTGCAGTGGAGAGGAAGTTACCGTTTTACCTGACGTTTTTGATTTTAAAAATAAAGACTGTGAGAGTGGTGAATGCAGTTTGTAGTCAACCTCATTTTCAATCATCCTGGTACCTTTGAATTTCGTCACAGTTTCTTTAGTGTCACTATCATGTAATAAAGGCCATCTTTTATTGGATAGTGGAGTGGGTAAATTTTGAAAATGTAAAACATGTTTTTGTTTCTCTACCAACTCAAAGACTACTGGTGTAGATACTGGTTCTTTTTTAAAAAAATGAAAGGTTTCACCCCCTACTGGGTTTTGCTTTTTAGGGCTTTTTTCAGAGGACTCTCCCTTCAGATGGACATACATATCTTCTGTATGGCATTGTCTTGTCAAATCATTTTCTGGATGACTTAATAAGGATACATTTTTAGAAGATTGTGGCTCAAGATTTAAATTCCAGCAATACAGGTAAGAGTGATTATCCTCTGGCTTTTGGGTTTTCATTTTGTCACTGGTAAAATGAGAGGAATTTATCATTTCAGTTTTACAAACAGCTTTGTCACTTTTGATATTTTCGTGAGCCTCAGCAGTAGAATATTTAGCAAGTAAATCTGCAGTTTGGGTGTCCTCTTCTTTTATCTGAAGGATCACCGAATCTGGGGTACTCAGAGTTTTTTCACAAGTCCAATCATTAAAAGATGGCATAGGAGTCTTTTTAGAGTCTTGCATATTAACACTTTCTTTAACCACATACTGTGAACATGAAAAATGTGGTGGAAGATGGTCATTTGATGTGACCTGAGGTGATGTAGACTGATAATCTAAAATGTCTAACTGTTCTGTCAAGGAGATTTCTGGATACACCTTTTCACTCTGCATTACATCATAAACATCATTGATCAGTGGTGGTGATGTTTGGCTCCCACCTGAATAAAGTATAAAGTAATCACAGTATTGGCTCTTCAGTTGGGAGCGAGTTGGTTCTGAGTATATGAGATCAAGAAATGAGAAGCTGCACTGGGAAGACTGAGATTCTGGGGAAAATGGTCTACAATCCCTCTCTAATTCTTGATTAGAGGTTAATAATTCTGGTGAAAATGCTCTTCTATCTGGTGAAAGAAACTCTGTAAAAATATCACCACTTTCAATATCTGAACCCACAGGTGAGAGCGTTTTTCTTTCTACCGTTTTATGTGAAACATCTGAAACAGTCTGACAACATTTGGACAATTGAGAGTCTGAGGACAGTGGTTTACAGAAATTCCATGACTCAAAAGTCTCTGAATAATAGCAAGTCGAAATCACTGGTATTGTAAACTCTTCTGAACAAATCCTCTGTTTATCTTCATATGTGTGTGGGTAAATTTTGTTCTCATTGTAATTCAGATTAATATCTGGTGAGCTGCATCTGTCAGACAATGGAGAAAGTGCACAACGGCCTTCCAGGGTGCTGGCAAAGTCTGTAGGTAAAAACCTATCTATCGGAGAATCAGGTGACATTGCTCTGTAATCGCTAACTGACATGACAGATTCAGGAGATGATGCCCTAGACGCGCAGATTTTTGTCATCCATGTGTTGGCTGTGAAAACGCCTGCTTCAATAACAGGTGAAGTCGAGTCATCCTGTTCCTCAGACAACAAAGAATCAGGGGTCAAAGGGCAGAAATTTAAAAACACAGGAGGTGAAGTCTCAGCCGTTAATTGATCAGTTTGAGGAGCAAGGTGTGAGAAAAACCTCAACGGAGCAATCTTCATTTTAGGAATCTTGGATGTGTTAGATTTAACGTTAGCATTTTCATATTCTGGAAAAGGAAACAAAGTAGTACATTCATCAACTGAGTCACATGTCAAATGAGTGTAGCCACTCTTTTTTGTAATATCTGGTAGAATAATCTGAATTTTTAATTGTTTGTTCTGATTCACCATGCTGTACTTAGCTGCACTGCTAACATATTCACTTGACTTTATGTCATCCTCATCAATGAAAGGTATGTGTTGGAGACACACATTGTTTTGTACTTGGTCTTTAGGATTTGTGTCCTTACATGACTTGACAGTTTTGACGTCCAAATCCAAACTTGAAACATGTGGAATATTGTAATGAATACACGATATGTCATCAGGTTCTTTCTGAGATACCCTACTTTTCTGCACAACATCTATGTCATCCTCAGTCACAGCCAGAGTTGGTGGATTCTCCCGTGGTGCCATGGCTGGAGATACTGGTTCAGAGAGTCTTCTTAAAGTAGTTCTTGTCCCATTTGCATTACCAAGCAGAGGAGTGCAGTTGAAATCATCAGAGAGCTCAGTAAAGTCACTTTCCACTCTGTCTGACTCAGATAAGCTCAAACCGAAGTCTCTGATAGATATGGATAATGGTACCTTCATAACTTCTGGTGAATTGCTTTGTTTATTCTTACATCCACATTGATTCAATTGTATAGTTTGACAACAGTCTCCTTTGAATGAAGGGTCAGCTTGGGCAGACCTGACGTAATGACATTCATTACAGCTGGAAACCTGCTGGTGTTTCACCTGAGCTGCTTGGCTCTTCAGTGCTGCTTCTTCTGTATGGACTTGTGTACTTACTTGCTCCTCTGAGTTGTCGTGACTAGAGGATTCTTGTGTAACCACATCTTCTAAGGTCCACAGATTAGGGCTCAATTCACTGTTGGGAGAAAAGAATAGGTCAGAAAATATGATTTTGATGACTTAAACAACATTAAAAGGTAAAACTAGGGATGTAATGAAAAATCCGGATCATGAGAAGAGATGATGCGTGACTTTATGTTTATGAAAACAACATTTAACAGATTTAAAACTGGTGGGGAATGAGTTTTGTCAAAAAGGTTCCTAGTCAACACAAAAGGGCAATTCAGAATCTATTTTTTTATAATAATAGATTAGACTTACTTACTAGACAAAGTCACATATTGACAGTGACTAGATAGGGACCTCATCATTAGAAAATACTTTGTTTTTGTTTATGTTTCCATGTGGGCTGTACACCACTAGGGTACAAAGATTGTCTTATGCGTCATTTTTGACCCAGGAATTATAAAAGCATTTAAACACCAGAAAAAACTTCAAAGGCCACACACAAACTCCCTCTAATACACAGATACACACACACACACACACACACACACACACACACACCGACACACACACCGACACACAAACATCAAAGAAACTGGATTGATGTACGAATTGGAGTTGCATTTGATCTGAACCTGCACTCTTGATCTGCAGCTAACCCCCCACATCACACACGCTCCCAAACAAACAAAACAAAACAATCTCAGACATAATAAAAACAAATTCAGTATAGAAGACATAAAGGTATCCTGAATCAAAGTACCCCTAGTTGGTTCCTTGCTGAAGCCATACGTACACGTTTCACTGTCCAACAGGTCTTGGATGAGATTTTTTCAGGAGCTCAGGAGGAACAAGAGGATGAAGATGTATCTGAAGAGGAAGATGGGGAGGAATGCAACCCAGAGGATGATGCGTCTTCAGATGAAGAAGAAGAGGAAATCCCTCAAGCTGACAGAGAGACATTTTTGTCAAAAAATGGCAAAATTGCATGGTCCTCATCAAATTCAGACAGCAACCAGGGAAGAACAGCAGCACCAAACAGCATAAGGATGACTCCAGGTCCAACAAGGTATTCGGCTGCCCATGTCCAGGACATTTCAGCTACCTTTCTCCTGTTCATCACACCAGCCATTGAAAAAATCATCCTGGAGAGTACAAATTCGGAGGGTTTCCGGAAATATGGAGAAAACTGGAAAAATATGGATGAGATTGACCTGCGTGGCTACATAGGCTTTTGATATTAGCAGGTGTATATAGGTACCGTGGCGAGGCTACATATAGTCTCTGGGATGCAAAGAGTGAAAGGGCAATTTTTCGTGCCACAATGCCGCTGAAAATCTTTTACACTTTCTCAAGAATGTTGAGATTTGACTACCGTGGGTCAAGACCAGCAAGCCGTGTGAAAGAAAAACTGGTTGAGCGTCTGCCATACCTCTACAACCCTGGGCCTAAAGTCACAGTAGATGAGCAGTTGGTTTCATTCAAAGGTCATTTTTTATTTTCATATATGCAATGTTACTTACCTGAAATTTGTCTTATTTTATTGTGATGTAACATCCTTGATTCATGCAGTTTTCTGTGACACTCACACTGAGTGATTGAAATCTCTTTTTTTTATCAACAGGTCGCTGTCCTTTCCGGCAGTATTTGTCAAACAAGCCAGCAAAATATGATATCAAATTGGGGGTGGCCTTTGATGCAAAATCCAGCTATGCATGGAATATGAAAGTGTACACAGGGAAGCTGCCGAGTGGAGCACCAGAGAAGAACCAGGGGATGCGGGTTATGCTTGAATTGACAGTTGGACTGAGGGGGAAAGTTTTTCACCTCCTATGAACTTGGCCAGCAGCTCCTGAAAAGGAAGATGACCACGGTTGCCAATGTTCAGAAGAATAAGCCTGAACTCCCCCTACACTCCTTGCAACAAGAGGCAGAGCGGTCTTCTCATCAAAGTTTCCCTTCACTCCCACCACCACTCTTGTTCCTTCCAAAAAGGAACAAGAACGTGGCCCTGCTGAGCACACTGCACAAGAGGGCTGAAATCAGTGATCGCGATGACAGGAAGCCAGTCATCATCCTCGACTATAACTGCAATAAAGGAGGCGTGGACAATCTCGACAAAGTTATTGGAACGTACAGCTGCAGAAGGATGACTTCCATAACATCAATGATGTGTCCTCATTGATGTTGAAAATTGTTCACAAAATCAAGGCAAGGTAAGTTTATTTTTATAGCACATTTCAGTAGCAAGGCAATTCAAAGTGCTGTACATAAAAAAAGAGAAAGAGACATAATAGGAAAAGTACATTACAGTGGCAAAAAGCTAAGTAAATAATTAACGAACACAAATAATTAAGAGAATAAGAATTAACAATTAAAATGATAGGATGATAAGAAAAAAGATAAAAAATTTTAAAATTAATAATAAAATGATTGATAAGAAAATGGCAGGAAAGTTGGACAGAAAACTTAACTAATAATGTTTAGATAGTACAGTCAAAGCCCACTCTAAAAAATAAGTTTTTAATCTTAATTCAAAGCAATTTAGGTTTCAGCGGTATTACAGTTTTCTGGGAGTTTATTCCAGGTTAATGGAGCAAGAACTAAAAGCTGCTTCTCCATGTTTGGTTCTGGCTCTGGGTGTGCAGAGTGTCTGGGTGGTTGATCCACTGACAACAAGTCTGTAATGTATTTTGGAGCTAAGTCATTCAGTGATTTATAGACTAACAGAAGTATTTTAAAGTCTATTCTTTAAGATACGGGGAGCCAGTGTAAGGACTTTAAAACTGGGGTGATGTGTTCCACTTTCTTAGTTTTAGTGAGGATGTGGGCAGCAGTGTTCTGGATCAACTGCAGCTGTCTGATCGACTTTTTAGACAGACTTGTGAAGACACTGCTGCAGTTAGCCAAAGAGACATGATAGGAAAACGCATCTTTAAGGACGGTGCTGCTGAAACCTTTAAGTATCCTTTTCCCAGGGGAAACGGGGGCATTTCTCTGTAATTCTGGCCATTCTGATTTATTTAATTGCAAAGATCTTCCAGTAAGTTGGCCTTGCATCTAAAACATGCTGGGGGTGCTGCCGGTGGGTTTATTCTCGGCGTTCTGTTTGCTGGCTGAACTGTTAAGCTGGCTGTCACTGTTTGGGATCATAGGCAGAGTTGAATTATCTCTGTAACCCATATTTACCTCAATATTCACTGCTAGTTGATGGAGTTTCATCTTCAGAACAGTCAATTTCTGTTCAAGTTTGTTGAAGTCCTCTGTGGTGAAGAAAGGCATCTTGTGCTGATTAGCTGACGTTGACTGTCCTTCTTTCGGGTTCAATTAAAAAAAAAAACATGGCGAAATCCTTTAGAAAACATAAAATTAATAATAATCCTTGGGAGCCACTGGTATGAAGTAGTTTTAGTCCAGAAATTTCCTGGTAGATGGCTGATTTGACAGTGGACCAACACCAGCAGGTAACATGGCACCACAAATCATCATGGACTATGGACTTGTCTTACATTGTCTCTGGTTCAGGAGTGTTTTGACACAAGGAATATGACATTTGTAGCCCATGTGTAAGATTTGTATGTATGTAGTGGCTCTTGATACGCTGGCCCAAATTCTTGAATGGATTTTGCTTGACAATCCTCTCAAGACTGCGGTTATGCCTGTTACTAGTTCAACCTTTTCCTACCACACTTTTTCCTTCCACTCAACTTCCTACAAATAAACTATAACTTTTTCACAATATTCAAATTTTCCGAGACACAAAGTTTTGGTTTTTCACTATCTGTAAGCCATATTCATCAAAATTACAAAAAATAGAGGATTAAAGTATTTCACTCTATGTGTAATGAATCTATATAATGTATGAGCTTCATTTTCTAAAATAAGTGACAAAAAACATTGGTCATTCTACATTTTTTTTGGATTAGTGAAATGAATGTGACCATTAACTGTTGGCACCCTTCCTCTTCATATTTACAATAAATGCCGAACTGTTATTCAGACAGTACTTGAACAACAAATTAGTTTGATAGCCCTCCCATCAATGAGGCCACTCCATTAAATCTCTGTATGAGTAATTGTCTATTCATATATGGATCTGAATGGATTATCTTAAATTACATATTAAAGGTTTACATGTATGGAAATAGCTTACATTTCAATTCCAAGCAATATTGCAGAGTTAAGAATGATTGTAAATTAATTATTTACTGTGGGATTTCGAGCTCCTCCAATAAGTCTCCGTGCATGCTCTCGGAGTGGGTTTGTCCTGCAGGTTCTGCCCATGAAGGGATATCCAGTAAGGATGCAACTGAGAGGTCTTCTTCAGAAACAGCTGGGGGTGGTCTGCGATCTGACTCTACCCTCCTCACAATTCTGGGGCTATATGTATCCTCCTGCACTGAAGACAGGGCTACTGAGACTGAAAAATAGACAATGGATTAGAATACAAGCAAACACAGATAAAGAACTTGCTATTGTAAAGGACTCTCAAAAAGGTTCTGCTACCTTCACTGTGATCAAGAGTCTTTTCTATCTCTGCATAAGTCCTTGATGTTTGCTCTTGAACTGACTTGTTCATCTGGGTTTCAATAAGATGTACGATGTCCATTCGGTTAATCTTTGTTAGCCTTTTTATCAGGCAGTCCTCTGCAGAAAATTATAAATATTTTTTTAACACAACAAAATTATACAGGGTGCAGAAATGGAAAGTGACTGAACTGCATAAAAATGTAAAGTTCTAAATGGTATACAATCAAATAAAACCAGAAAATATTTTCAGCTTTTTAGAAAATGTGAATTATATCCTAGGCACAGTGTGTTAATCTTCATAAATATTCTGCATCTTACGGTCCCATGAGTCAATAATAGGCATGAAAAGACAAACCAAATACTGTCTTCAGCATAATATTTCACAGGTACTCTGATAAACTGAGAGGTAGCTGTAGCATAGAAAGTTGCCAGTTTTTGCTGCTACATGGCACCTATATTAGGCACCAGTACACAGTAAAGAATATTAAACAATTTATACGGTGCTCTTGAAACATTTTTTTTAGCGGCGCTTTATATATTATTTTACTGAAAAATGTTATGTTACTGTTTCATCACATGTCCTTTCACAATCACTTAACAACTATGCGATGGTGAGATTGCTTCACAGAAAAAAACTGCAAGAAAGAAAGGCAGATGAAAGGTAAAGCAATAAGAGCCTACCAATTTATAAACCTGGCATTCAGTAGGCCTTTCTTAATGTGCAGTGCGTAATGTTTGTAAAAAGAACAGCAACAAAATCTAAAAATTTCCACATTAAAACATATGTAATAGCATTTTTAAAGGCAAATACCGGTGGCATGTTTGCCTTCCCGTTCAACCCATCGTTGCAGCAAGGCATGGCTCTGCTCTTGGAGGGAATTAGGATTCTTTGTTCTTACTTGCTGAATATCATCCTCGTTGAACTCCAGTTCCCTTGCAAGCTCTGGAGTGATTATTAACAAAGAAAGAGATAAAAAGGCTGACCAAAACATACCTGTAGCCCATGCAGTGAGTTTTGGTTTCACAATATGGATATTATTGTGACATAGTGTTGAAAGTAGCCGTTGAGATACGCTGCATAAAAGATATACATTTTTTCACTCTCTGACATTCAATCACATTAAACATTTCCTGTGCTTAGTCAGCTAGGTTTTCCTTAATTATTTCTACTTACTAATTGCTAGAATATTTAGAAAATAAAATGAAATGTATTAGGGTAGCTTATGTTGTTTTCACTTACATATTCTTATCTAAAAACATCTTGTCTCTCATTACTCTGACATTTAGAGACAAATAGTGACAAACCGTTTTTACTTTAAACTAAATGTTTCCTGTTTTAGTTTCAACTAGAATGACCAAAAACTGTGAGGGGAAATACGTTTGTGCCTTTTCATAATATATATGAAAGTATACATAAACATCTGTTTTCAACATTGTGCTCACTGGTCAGTTTATTAAGAACACATAAGTAATAATAGTTAACCGATCATATGGCAGCAACCTAATGGATTTAGGTCTCTAGATTGGCTGATGGCTGCTTAGTAAAGCTCAAACCAAGCATCACAATGGATAAGAAAAGGGATTTCAGGGACTTTAAATCTGGCAAGGCTGTATTCTAGAAACTGCTGATTTTGCTTATAGTAGCTAAAACAACTACCTGGTAAATATGAGGTATGTGAAATAAAATCTCTAAATGCGCAAAAAAGGGTTGAAACTAGAATCACATAGGTTACAGCAACAGAAGACCAAATACGGCACCACTCTTGTCAACTGAGAACAGGAAACTGAAGCTCCAATTCAAACAACCTTATTATATTTGACAAAAAAAGATTGGGAAAATGTTGCCTGAGTCTCAATTTCAGCTGGGGAATTCATCTTGACTGGCCTCTTGCCTTATGTTAACTTTTCAGGCTGCTGTTAGTTAAGTAAAGGGGTTGAGGATATTTTCTTGAAAAACTTTGGGCCTCTTAGTACCATCTGGAAATAATTTGAATGCCTACTGTGTATTGGTGCAATTCATGCGCATTACTTTTTAACCATAATGTACTCATCTACTGCAAGGCTATTCCCAGTCGGATAATACAACATTTAACAAAGCTAAAATCTTCTCAGTCCTGTTTGTTGAACATGACGATGAGTTTACAGTAATCCAATAGGCCGACAGTCAATAGCTCTTAATACAATAGAGGATTCTTTGGGATGTGGTGGAACAGGAGTTTAACAATATATATGCAGCTGACAATTCCATGCAAATGCATGATGTAAATATGGACCAATGGCTCTGAGGAATGTTTGTGACACCTTGCCAATGCCATGAAGAATTAAAGCAGCTCTGAAGGCAAAAGGGGTTCAACCTGGTATTAGAAAGGTGTAGCGAATAAAGTGTCTGATTAATGTATACTTCTCCAGTTCAATTAATAAATCCATAAAGACTAATTTTAAAAACTAATAATATCTATTGTATTTGCCATTAATGCATTTTTCTTCACAACAGCAAACAGCTGTAGAAAATAAATGGCTTACCAGTCCAGCTGAAGCCAAGAAGATCTGCAATGATTGCTAATGTCTCTTCTTTCCTGTCAGCGTCATCCTGCCAGTCAGCTAAAAAAATGCAATCATAGCCAAAAAATAAATGTGGATGTCCAGCTGTTGAAGGCACCGACTGTCTTTAACAGGATATTCAGCATATTTACATTGCATAAAATATCCTTCAGTATGGATGTAAAACATGATTTCTTGAGGGATCTTTGCTACACTACAGCCTTTAAGGTCAATGAGCATATGTGATGTGATGATACATACACATAAACAGAACATGCTTTTAGGCCATTAGTGTAAGCAGTGCTGTTAATGTGCCAGTTAATATATACAAATGTTGCACTGGGTTGGTTAACATTAGTAAAGGTGGGTTATTGGTACTCATAATCCCAACAGTACAATAGTGCTGCATCAAAATGTTTTAGTTTCAATCTTGAGATTACATTTGTCCTCAGATAAAGCATATCTTGCCAAATGCAATGCACTATTACCCACGTGCACAAGAACACACACAAAATATGGCAACAGTTCAAAATGGGAGGAAGCAAATCCCAAAGTGAAAATAACAGTAAATGAGTAATGGTGAGACTCTTCTTTGAAAGAGAAAAAAAGGACCTTGCTGCTAAAGAAAGAAGACAGACCAAACGCCCAATTCGTCTTAAGCCATACCTGATGTAAATTCTGTAGCATGATCATCACCGATTCTCTGCATCTGAGTTTCCACTGTGTCATCCCAGGCAGGCCTGGACTCAAACACATCCTCTGCTCCGCAAGAAGGATGCACAAATGGCAACTGACTGCCATCAGAATCTGAACTGTGGGAGGCTGGGATGTCGTATGTAAATATAACAGAATCTGAACTCATGTGACTAGCGCTGCTTATGTCATCAGTCTCTAAAGAAGACCTCACAGATGTTCCGTGCTTTGGAGGACAACTTGCTACAATACCTTCAGGTAAAGCTTTCTTGTGGGTAACGGAAGCTGGTTTGGAGGAGAAAATATTTAATATTTTAGTCTGTTGACTGCTCTCAGAAAAACTCCTGCCTTTTTTATCAAAGATCTTAGCTGTGTTCCCCTCAGATCTAGTTCTACGACTAAATGTTGGGATTTCTCCTACATTTGCATCAACTTGAACAAGCTCGGAAATCTGTGGTTCGCTCACTGATGTTTCCATTCTAACTTTGGGTGTTTCTTTGATTTCCAGGGGTGGGGGTGAACTTTGATGGTATTTCATTTCTATGACTGAGCACTGGTCTTCATCTTCGTCAAACTCATCATCATCAGATGATGAGGAGTCTGAACAATTCTTTTCAGAGTCCACTAAATGGTCAGCAGCTGAGGTTTCTGACTGAAGATCAGCTATTGTGGTGTCTAGACAGTACAGCCCAAGGCTTTCAGCCTCTGTTGAAATATCTGTAAGAGTCTTAGATGTAACTGGAGAAGCAAGTTTGACATCTGTAGGGCTGCAGAGATCAACGTTTCGAAGTGATTTCTCAAGCTCTGACTTTTCAAGAGAGGATTTGGTGACAGTTACGGATTTAGGACTAGAAATTACATCACAGACATCCTGAGTCAGCTGTGATTTTGGGGTCCCTTGAGGTGTTGGGTCTGAAACAGTTGCCTCCAAAACAACTTCCACAACTGAATGTTCCCCGATACGAAAGAATGAATAGCCTCCCTCTTCTTCATCAAAGATTCTTCTTGTCATGTCAATGGCTCCACCTCGAGTCATTTCAAATAGCTTCCCTTCCTGAAACTGAAAAGGACTTGGGCTTTTCTCCCCACCTGGTGTCTGAACTGTTATTTTTTCAGGTGTTGTTGTGTCCTCTGCAGCACCAAGAGGCATTTGGTTCTCAGCCCCAGTATATTCCTTCAAGGCTACATTTTTATAGAAAAATGTGACATCTTCTACCTCTGTAGTAGTTCTGTAGTCCTGGGGTTTACTGAAAAACTCTGAATCACAAGTCAATGGTGACTCAGTTGCTATGTCATCAAGTAAGGAACGCTCACTTGTGTCAGAGCAGGAAAAATGTGCTTCTGCAACTAGGGAATTCACATCTTCTGTCATGTCTTTGTGTATTTCTGCTTCAAGGGTCACGGAGACACTTCCCTCAGCGACATCTTTCTGACTAGTAGTTACCCACAATGACTCATCAACTGGTTGAATAGAGCTGCTTTCTGCTATGTATTTTTCACAGCTATTGTGCAGCACATCTTTTGAGGAAGTCTGTATAGCTGGGTCAAATTTTAAATCTATCACACTTTCATCATAATCACCTTTCTCGGATAGTGAAGGGGCATCCAACAATTTGTCTCTCTTCATTTTAGATTTCTGTTCCATTTCATCAAATGTTTTTATCTTTACAGCTATTTTAAACATCTCCTCTTCTGGAGTGTATTGCTTATTGGTGGTATCATTCTCGCTGTCTTTACTATCAACAGAGTCTTGCCTGATGAGTGAGTGAACACCCTTGTTTGAGCACATACTGGCCCCAGTTACTTTGTGTGTAGCGTTTGGATACTCATCATCCTTCATTTTACTTTCCACTTGTGGGATTACAGTTATGCTTTCTTGTGTATTCTTGCCATATTCATCTTTGAAAATACCTTTGTCAGAAGCAAAACATGCTTTGAGCTGGGAAGCATAATCTTCATACACAGCTGTCCGTTCTGGCATCTGAAATTGTTGCTCCCTTGGTTGAGTAGGACTTCCTTCAAGAGAGTCTTGACATGGGGATTCTTTGGTAGGGCTTGGCTCAATGGAATCGGGAGACTTCTCTGAAGACCTATCTTCCATAAGAGGGCTGGTCTCTAATGAATCCTGATGGCATGGCTCTTGATCTGAGTCATCAAACCCTTGAGTCTGAAGGTCCTCTAAATCAGATGGTCGTTGTAGTGTAATACGAGTATGGGGAACCTCAAAACAATACTGTCTGTTGAGAGTTGAAGGAGTAGCAGCTATACTTACATTTTCAAGATCAGCTTTACCATCAGCAAATTTTGCTTTTGGCTTTGCCATACTCATAGTCCCTTCAGCAGAGTCAGAAGAATCCGGTGAAGCTCTTTGTGAGACGTTTGCTTCAGCCTCTTCCAACGAGTCTCTCCTGTAACTAATGTTTTCCTCAGGGCATGTTTGGCATCCACTTTCACCAGCTTTCATTTTATCAACATCCACACTGTCAAAACATCTGTCTTCAGTGGACATCCTATTTCCTTCATGAGAGAATGGAGGAATTTCTTGCTTGCTCTTTTTTGCCAACAATACTTCATTCTGTTTCTCAACGTAAACCTGTTGAAGCGGAATATCTCTTTGTTCTTCAACACTAAGTAAATGAGTCTTCGTGTTTCCCTCTTCCACAGTTATGTCATCTAAAGAGTCCCTTGTCAGTGTATCGTCTTTGCAGTTTCCATGATGTATATCCTCATCAGGTTGACATTGTGTTGTCTCTGGCTTTTCTTTCAAATGTTTCTTTAGGTCGGTACTGAGATGTGACAACATGCCTAATAAATCTCTCTCAGTTGTAGGCTCTTGAGGATGTGTCTGTCTTTCCATGTAAACTTGTTGGTAAGGAGTCTCCAAAACTGAATCTTGTGTTGGATCTTCCACTTTAATTACATCAGTTTGCAGGTTTGTTTCTTCCTCAATACTGACTTCTAGTTTATCATTTGCCAGTTTAATTTCTTTACAAATCTCATGGACAAGACCCTCTTCTTGATGACGTTGTCTAGTCACTGGCATTTCTGTGGTATATTTATCCAGGTCACTACTGAGATGGAATAACAAACTTGACATATCTTTTCTCTCAACATAAACTTGTTCAAACTGAGTCTCCATAACTGAAGATAGTGTTTGTTCTTTGACTTTAACATGTGTCTGCAAGTTTTTCTCTCCTTTCACCTGGTTTTCTGAATCATCTCTTGCCAGTTTTGTCTCTTTGCAGCTCTCATTTACCAGATCTTCCTCTTGTCTTTGACTTGCAAGTGGCGTTTCTTTGATATATTCATCCAGGTCACTACTCAGATGTGACAACATGCCTGATATATCTTTTTCAACTGTCTGCTGTTGTAGGCTTCCTTTTCTCTCACCAAAAGCTTGTTCAAATTCAGTCTCAGAAACAAAGGTTTTTGTTTGTTCTTTGACTACAACTGCGTCAGTCTGAATGTTTTTCTCTTCTTCAGTCTGGTCTGCTAAATTATCCCTCGGCAGTTTTATTTCTTTGCAGCCCTCATTGACCAGATCTTCCTTAGGACTGCTTTGTCTAGACACTGGCATTTGTTTGACATACTCATCCAGGTCACTACTGAGGTGTGACACCATGCCTGACATATCTTTCTCAGTCACTGTCTTCTGCGGGCTTCCTTTTCTCACAAAATAAACTTGTTCAAAGTCAGTCTCTGAAACAGAGATTTTGGTTTGTTCTTTGACTGCAACTTCATCAGTCTGCACGTTTTCCTCTTCTTCAATCTGATCTGCTAAATTATCCTTTGGCAGTCTTATTTCTTTGCATCTCTCGTTGACCAGATCTTCCTTATTATGTTTTTTTTTTGCTGGCATTTCTTTGAAATAATCATCCAGGTCACCACTGAGACGTGAAAACATGCCTGACATATCTTTTTCAGTCAATGACTTTTGAGGGCTTCCTTTTCTGTCAACATAAACTTGTTCAAATTCAGTTTCCAACACTCCGTGTTCTTGGACTCTAGGCGCATCTGGTTGAATGTTTTCCCCTTTTCCGATCTTGTCTTCTAAATTATTCCTTGCCAATTTTATTTCTTTACAGCTCTCATTGACCAAATCTTCCACAGAAATACTTTTTGTCATCGTTGGCATTTCTGTGGCATATTCATCTAAGCCAGTACTCAGATGTGACAACATGCTTGACATATCCTTCCCAGTCACTGACTTTTGTGGACTTCCTTTTCTCATAACAGAAACCTGTTCAAATTGAGTCTCCAAAACTGAGGTTTGTGTTTGTTCTTTGACTCCATCTACATGAGTCAGCAAGTTTTGCTCTACCCCCACATTGTCTTCTAAATCATCCTTTGGCAATTTTATTTCTTTGCAGCCCTCATTGACCAGATCTTCCTCAGGACTGCTTTTCCTAGACACTGGCATTTGTTTGACATACTCATCCAGGTCACTACTGAGGTGTGACACCATGCCTGACATATCTTTCTCAGTCACTGTCTTTTGCGGGCTTCCTTTTCTCACAACATAAACTTGTTCAAATTCAGTTTCCAACACTGCGTGTTCTTGGACTCTAGGTGCATCTGGTTGAATGTTTTCCCCTTTTCCGATCTTGTCTTCTAAATTATTCCTTGCCAATTTTATTTCTTTACAGCTCTCATTGACCAAATCTTCCTCAGAAATACTTTTTGTCATCGTTGGCATTTCTGTGGCATATTCATCTAGGCCAGTACTCAGATGTGACAACATGCTTGACATATCCTTCCCAGTCACTGACTTTTGTGGACTTCCTTTTCTCATAACAGAAACCTGTTCAAACTGAGTCTCCAAAACTGAGGTTTGTGTTTGTTCTTTGACTCCATCTACATGAGTCAGCAAGTTTTGCTCTACCCCCACATTGTCTTCTAAATCATCCTTTGGCAATTTTATTTCTTTGCAGCCCTCATTAACCAGATCTTCCTCAGGACTGCTTTTCCTAGACACTGGCATTTGTTTGACATACTCATCCAGGTCACTACTGAGGTGTGACACCATGAATGACATATCTTTCTCAGTCACTGTCTTTTGCGGGCTTCCTTTTCTCACAACATAAACTTGTTCAAATTCAGTTTCCAACACTGCGTGTTCTTGGACTCTAGGTGCATCTGGTTGAATGTTTTCCCCTTTTCCGATCTTGTCTTCTAAATTATTCCTTGCCAATTTTATTTCTTTACAGCTCTCATTGACCAAATCTTCCTCAGAAATACTTTTTGTCATCGTTGGCATTTCTGTGGCATATTCATCTAGGCCAGTACTCAGATGTGACAACATGCTTGACATATCCTTCCCAGTCACTGACTTTTGTGGACTTCCTTTTCTCATAACAGAAACCTGTTCAAACTGAGTCTCCAAAACTGAGGTTTGTGTTTGTTCTTTGACTCCATCTACATGAGTCAGCAAGTTTTGCTCTACCCCCACATTGTCTTCTAAATCATCCTTTGGCAATTTTATTTCTTTGCAGCCCTTATTGACCAGATCTTCCTCAGGACTGCTTTTCCTAGACACTGGCATTTGTTTGACATACTCATCCAGGTCACTACTGAGGTGTGACACCATGCCTGACATATCTTTCTCAGTCACTGTCTTCTGCGGGCTTCCTTTTCTCAAAACATAAACTTGTTCAAATTCAGTTTCCAACACTGCGTGTTCTTGGATTCTAGGTGCATCTGGTTGAATGTTTTCCCCTTTTCCGATCTTGTCTTCTAAATTATCCCTTGCCAATTTTATTTCTTTACAGCTCTCATTGACCAAATCTTCCTCAGAAATACTTTTTGTCATCGCTGGCATTTCTGTGGCATATTCATCTAGGTCAGTACTCAGATGTGACAACATGCTTGACATATCCTTCCCAGTCACTGACTTTTGTGGACTTCCTTTTCTCATAACAGAAACCTGTTCAAACTGAGTCTCCAAAACTGAGGTTTGTGTTTGTTCTCTGACTCCATCTACATGAGTCAGCAAGGTTTGCTCTACCCCCACATTGTCTTCTAAATCATCCTTTGGCAGTTTTATTTCTTTGCAGCCCTCATTAACCAGATCTTCCTCAGGACTGCTTTGCCTAGACACTGGCATTTGTTTGACATACTCATCGAAGTCACTACTGAGGTGTGACACCATGCCTGACATATCTTTCTCAGTCACTGTCTTTTGTGGGCTTCCTTTTCTCACAAAATAAACTTGTTCAAAGTCAGTCTCTGAAACAGAGATTTTGGTTTGTTCTTTGACTACAGCTTCATCAGTCTGCAAGTTTTCCTCTTCTTCAATCTGATCTGCTAAATTATCCTTTGGCAGTCTTATTTCTTTGCAGCTTTCATTGACCAGATATTCCTCATGATGTCTTCCTTTTGTCGCTGGCATTTCTTTCAAATACTCATCCAGGTCACAACTGAGACGTGAAAACATGCCTGACATATCTTTCTCAGTCAATGACTTTTGAGGGCTTCCTTTTCTCACAACACAAACTTGTTCAAATTCAGTTTCCAACACTCCGTGTTCTTGGACTCTAGGTGCATCTGGTTGAATGTTTTCCCCTTTTCCGATTTTGTCTTCTAAATTATCCTTGCCAATTTTATTTCTTTACAGCTCTCATTGACCAAATCTTCCTCAGAAATACTTTTTGTCATCGCTGGCATTTCTGTGGCATATTCATCTAGGTCAGTACTCAGATGTGACAACATGCTTGACATATCCTTCCCAGTCACTGACTTTTGTGGACTTCCTTTTCTCATAACAGAAACCTGTTCAAACTGAGTCTCCAAAACTGAGGTTTGTGTTTGTTCTGTGACTCCATCTACATGAGTCAGCAAGGTTTGCTCTACCCCCACATCGTCTTCTAAATCATCCTTTGGCAGTTTTATTTCTTTGCAGCCCTCATTGACCAGATCTTCCTCAGGACTGCTTTGCCTAGACACTGGCATTTGTTTGACATACTCATCGAAGTCACTACTGAGGTGTGACACCATGCCTGACATATCTTTCTCAGTCACTGTCTTTTGCGGGCTTCCTTTTCTCACAAAATAAACTTGTTGAAAGTCAGTCTCTGAAACAGAGATTTTGGTTTGTTCTTTGACTACAGCTTCATCAGTCTGCAAGTTTTCCTCTTCTTCAATCTGATCTGCTAAATTATCCTTTGGCAGTCTTATTTCTTTGCAGCTTTCATTGACCAGATATTCCTCATGATGTCTTCCTTTTGTCGCTGGCATTTCTTTCAAATACTCATCCAGGTCACAACTGAGACGTGAAAACATGCCTGACATATCTTTCTCAGTCAATGACTTTTGAGGGCTTCCTTTTCTCACAACACAAACTTGTTCAAATTCAGTTTCCAACACTCCGTGTTCTTGGACTCTAGGTGCATCTGGTTGAATGTTTTCCCCTTTTCCGATCTTGTCTTCTAAATTATCCCTTGCCAATTTTATTTCTTTACAGCTCTCATTGACCAAATCTTCCTCAGAAATACTTTTTGTCATCGCTGGCATTTCTGTGGCATATTCATCTAGGTCAGTACTCAGATGTGACAACATGCTTGACATATCCTTCCCAGTCACTGACTTTTGTGGACTTCCTTTTCTCATAACAGAAACCTGTTCAAACTGAGTCTCCAAAACTGAGGTTTGTGTTTGTTCTGTGACTCCATCTACATGAGTCAGCAAGGTTTGCTCTACCCCCACATCGTCTTCTAAATCATCCTTTGGCAGTTTTATTTCTTTGCAGCCCTCATTGACCAGATCTTCCTCAGGACTGCTTTGCCTAGACACTGGCATTTGTTTGACATACTCATCGAAGTCACTACTGAGGTGTGACACCATGCCTGACATATCTTTCTCAGTCACTGTCTTTTGCGGGCTTCCTTTTCTCACAAAATAAACTTGTTGAAAGTCAGTCTCTGAAACAGAGATTTTGGTTTGTTTTTTGACTACAGCTTCATCAGTCTGCAAGTTTTCTTCTTCTTCAATCTGATCTACTAAATTATCCTTTGGCAGTCTTATTTCTTTGCAGCTTTCATTGACCAGATATTCCTCATGATGTCTTCCTTTTGTCGCTGGCATTTCTTTCAAATACTCATCCAGGTCACAACTGAGACATGACAACATGCCTGACATATCTTTCTCAGTCAATGACTTTTGAGGGCTTCCTTTTCTGTCAACATAAACTTGTTCAAATTCCGTTTCCAACACTCCGTGTTCTTGGACTCTAGGTGCATCTGGTTGAATGTTTTCCCCTTTTCCGATCTTGTCTTCTGAATTATCCCTTGCCAATTTTATTTCTTTACAGCTTGCGTTGACCAAATCTTCCTCAGAAATACTTTTTGTCATCGCTGGCATTTCTGTGACATATTCATCTAGGCCAGTACTTAGATGTGACAACATGCTTGACATATCTTTCTCAGTCAGTGACTTTTGTGGGCTTCCTTTTCTCACAACATAAACCTGTTCAAACCGAGTCTCTAAAACTGAGGTTTGTGTTTGTTCTTTCACTCTATCTACATGAGTCTGCAAGTTTTCCTCAAGCCTCACATTGTCTTCTAAAGCATTTCTTGCCAGTTTTATTTCTGTGCAGCTCTCATTTACCAGATCTTCCTCGTGATGTCTTTGTCTTGTCACTGGCAGTTCTTTGAAATATTCATCCAGGTCACTACTGAGACGTGACACCATGCCTGACATATCTTTCTCAATCATTTGCTTTTGTGGGCTTCCTTTTCTCTCAACATAAACTTGTTCAATTTCAGTTTCCAACACTGTTTGTTCTTTGATTGTAACTACATGAGTCTGTACATTTTCCTCTTCTCTCAGTTTTTCTTCTGAATAATCTCTTTCCAGTTTTATTTCTTTGCAGTGCTTATTGACAAGATCTTCCTCAGAATGTCTTTGTCTCATCACTGGCTTTTCTTTGAGATTGTCATCCAGGTCACTACTGAGATGTGACAATATGGCTGGCATATTCTTCACAGTTTTGGAATGTTGGACCTCTCTTTTGATATTAGCTTGTTGAATTGGAGCCTCAAAAACTGAACTTTGCTGTTTCACACAATCTATATTAGCCTCTAGATTTCCTTCTTCCCCTCTTGTGTCTGTCAAACTATCGCTTGACAGAAAAATCTCTTTGCAGCTTTCATTGACCAAATCTATCTCTAAATGTCTTTGTGGCTCTAGTGGGTGTCCTTCAACATATTCTTCTAGATCACTACTGAGATGTGATAACATCCCTGAGATATTCTTCTCAGGTACTGATTTTTCTGGGTGTATCATTCTCTCAATATGAACTTGTTGGAATGGAGTCTCAAAAACAGAATTTGTTCTTTCTTTTTTGGCTGTTAGTACAGTCGTCTGTGAGTTTTCCTCTTCCGCTGTCTTTTCTTCTGAACGACCCCTAGACAGTGTTATTTCTTTGCAGTCCTCATAGACAACATCCTCTTCCAGATGGCTTTTTCTTGTCACTAGCTCTTCTTTAATACATTCATCTGAATCCACAAATTGTGTTGGATGTTCGACTTCAAATACAGCTGCCTGCAGGTTTTTCTCCTTCTGCACTACATCCTCTAAGGTGCCCCTTGCCAATATACGTTTATCGCACCTCTCATTGACCAGATCTTCTTCGGTATGGCTTTGTCTTGTCACTGGCTTTTCTTTGAGACTTTCTGACATATCCTTCTCAGGCACAGATTGATGTACTTTCCACTTGCTGGAAACTTCTTGGAATGGAGCTTCTGACACTGCAGTTGATATCAGTTCTTCGACTGTACAAATATTAGTCTGTGTTGGTTCTTGTTTCTCTCCACATAGATCAACCTCAACTTGAGCATGAAAATATTTGCTGGTGTTAATAACTTCTTTAACGTTCTCCTGGGTGATGTGTTCCCCCGTAAGCCTACTGTCCATTGGCATCTCCTGGAGGTTCTGATCTAAGTTACTGTTTGATGACAGCATACCTCCAACACCCATTGTTTCAGTACAGGCACTAAATGAGGTATTCTTGTTACCCAATTCTTCCTTCACAGGGAGTCCTTCCATCAAGATATTGAAGTCACTGCCTTCTTGTTTCTCTCTTGTGCCTCTTGTGCCTTTCCTCAATCTCGAAGGGTCATTTTCCTCTGTTATGTCACCAGATGCTCCTCTTTCACTATCTTGACTGTGTCTTATTTGACATGTTTTGTGGTCTTTGTATGGAGGGAAGTTATCATCAGTGACTGATAAGTTTGTTGAGATATCTTTTAATGTTTCAGATGTTCTGTCTATTTTCAGTTCACTTTTTCTTTTTTCATCTACCCCCATAACTATTTTTTCCTCTGTCAAAACTTGTGTTCTTTTGTCCATCAATAGATTTTTATTTTCATTAGACATTGATGCAGATGGTTCTTTATCTGTTTCCTTTTGTAAAACTGTTTCTTGACACTGTTGGTCAATTTTTATTTCTTTTAAAGGCTTAGTCTGTGAAAACTGATCCAAGTCCTCCCCTATTAAGAACTGTATCCCTTGCACATCCTTTTCTGCTGCAGATGCCTGGTAAGATATATTTTTCTCTGTTTGGATTTCTTGAAGTCTTGGCTCCCTGATTATGAATTCTTTTTCTTCAGTGACAATTTGTCTGTAAAGTATTTTGCTTTCATAATCAGCTGTTGTATTTGCCTCACCAGCTTCAAAAATATTCTCTTCATTTTTGTCTTCACTTAAAGAAAAAGTAAAGGTCATTTCATTCCTTCTTTGGTGGGTGTCAGAATTTTGTACATCCTCTGAACTGGAACGAGAGGCTGTTGAATCAATACTTTTGTCTGAAGATTCAGCCAAGCCTTCATGCTTGGGACTCTCAGGACTGTCAGAGCTGATGTCTCCCAGATAACAAGGACTGTATTGAGACACTAGATTTGTGTCAAAATCACCAGGTAACTGCTGGTCTTCTTCAAGGACCAACAGTTGATAACTGACATCTGAAACTGTTTGAGTGTGCCTAAACAGTTGATACTCAAGATTTTCTTCCAGCTCAGCCTTTATGTCAGCACTGAAGTCCTCAGAAGGTCTGCGATCTGGGCTGATTTGAGTTTCCTCAGATAAACCCATAGCAGTGCTTAAGAGTGATCTATCTAACTGCATTTTTCCTGGGCTTTTTGTTGACAACTCCGATGTTTCGTTCTTAATGCTAACACTTTCATCATCAAAAGGAATCCTCTCAGTTTTTTCATCAGTCTTTTTAAAATGATTTATATCGGCACTTTGTTGGGATTCATTTTTATAATCTATCTTTTTACTTACTGATTGGGCAGCTAAAGCAGAGGTGTGAATATCCTTTTGTGTTTGGGGAGATGTAACATCATTGGGTTTAACTGTTTGAATGCGTCCAGGACCAACTGATTTAAATTGTTCAGATTTAGTTTTCAAAGGGTCCTGGAAGGTTTTCATCAGCTCCTTCACAGACAGAGTGTGGTTACCTTCCTCTTTACCCGGGGAACTAACACGTACTGGGTTACTTTGAGCAATATTAGGAAATGGAATTGTCCCCCCAAAAGAAGAACCATCTGAATCTGCTGAGTCCTCAGATTTATGTCCAATAAGATTTGCTGGTTGATCTTCTGTGTTGTCATATAAAATAGGATTACCCTGTGGACTAAGAGCTGTGAGGCTCTCAGCTTGGTCCTGGGATTTAGATTCAGACACAGATGTTGTACCAGAAGCAGCTATGGCTTTGTGTTGTGAAAGCCCTGCAGTAGTTTCTGGGAAATCCTGTGCAGTTTGGAATATTTTCATCCGCTCCTTAACAGACAGTGTATCTTTGTCTTGCAGCTTACTCTCTCTGAACTCTGTCAGTAGGTCATCATTTCCAACGTCATATTGAACTGTTTCAGCAAACTTTACTGTCTTTCCACTGGAAGGTCTTTCTGATATCAACCTTGTTTTCTCAGTAGTATTTCTGAGTGAGCTAACTTGCTCATCCCTTATGTCCGTCTTGTCCAATTTATCCACTCCCTCTTCTTGGTAGAAAATAATGGGGCTCTCATAGGTTGGACTCTGCTCTGCCCCCCGTTTCTCTTCGGTATCTGTTGGCTGGTATATCAATGTTTCACTATGAGAGGAAAGTGGTGCCTTATGCTCAAAAAGCCCAGATTTACATTTTGACGGGTCCTGTCCAGTCTGGAAAGCTTTCATTAGTTCCATCACTGACATAGTCTCCTCTAATCTTTCTGTCTGAGATCTTGGAGATTTAGGTGACTTGGGAACTCGAGGAAGTTCTGGCATGACTTCCTCTCGCTTCTTTAAAATAATGAAAGATCTTTCCTCATTCCCTACACACTGACTAGTTTTTTGCATGTCCTCCTGTTCAACTTTGGTCTGTAAAGCTTTAACTTTGTCTTTTATGGACCCTATAGGTGTCTCAACAACTAACGGAGAAACTGGGGGCTCAGTAACTGAGCTAGCTGGAAAGCCACTCTCTTTAAGAATGGCTTCACCATCCAAAGATTCCTCTGAGCTCACCCTTTCCAGCTCTCCCTCAGAGCTGCTACACCTAGACAGCTCTCTTTCTCTAAGTTTTTTCCTTATAGGCTTTTTAATATTTGGGGGACGTTGTTTGCTATGTAGGGCAGTTTGCTCTATAGTATCTTGCTCAGATCTGTTTTGATCTTCTTGAGAACTATGTCTCACAGCAAGTCTCCGTTCAAAATTTTCTCCTATGTCCGTCTTGACTTTTGAGACCATGCCTGTCATTTCTTTCACTAATGGACTGCTACAAATTAGGTCCTCTTTTTGAATCTCTCCAGTCTTTTCAGACCTATCTTTGAAGGGTTTCAATGCAGCAAAGGACTCTTTTTCAAACAAAACTACACCTCTAGCTCTCTCCTCATAGACATCTGTTGGAAATACTGCATATGTTCTGATGTCCGATATGTCTGACAGAATGTCTGGACTTGCAAGAGTTGCAGGATCAAGAGGTTGGTTAGTTCTTAGGGAGAATGTCTCAGTGGACTCAGATTCATCATCTTCAAAGAAAAAAAGTTTCATAACCAAAAAGGGTAGATAACATATGGGACAAATCAAGTGGGAAAGAGAGATATCAGAAAACCGTCATCAAGACAATGTCATCAAATACCCATCTTCAGTTCACAGTGAAAGAAGAAAACTGACAGGGCAGAAGATAAGGAAATCTTGAGGAAAAAGGCCAAAAAGGGGACAAAGTAGTCCAGAAAGGTTTGAAAAGAAAAAGAGCAGCAACAGCATAAGCAAAAGCCAAGAGGAGTAAAATAAGGTAGGTAGAATGGGGACAAGAAAAATGCAAATCTGATGTTCTTTACTACAAATGTTGGTATCTTACACAAACTATACAAAAAGCACAGAATGTAACAAAGTACCTACATATGAAATTAACTGACAAGACAGAATAACAAACATTCTCAAGATTGCTGCTGACATTGACAGGTCTTGCTACACTATTAAATCTTATGTATTAAACTGAGGAGAATTAAAGTGCTTTTAGGAGAGGAGGTATATACTAAGCATGCATTTGTCACTGATAATTCACTTTTTTTTAAGTCTACTTATATCAAAATAATACAAAAGAGACTCAAAGAAAATGTTTACTTAAAGATAATATTTAGTGTGAGGATAAACTAGACATATGTGCGATGTTAGCTAGAATAATATTTCTGTACATAGTGGGAAATAAAGAACAAACAAGATGGTATTGTTTGTTAAATACAACCCAAAATCAGAGAAGGTTGAAACATGATAACAAGTGTTGTTTTAAACTGATAAGTGGTGATTTCTTAATGTAAACTGACTTTAATTTCATTGAAGATGGTATTAATTGAACGTCAGAAATTATTCAACCCCAGTTCAAATTAGGTTCATTGGCAAAATGTACAAGCTAGAGGCTATTTACAACAAACAAGTGAAAGACTGACAATTTCAATATCTCAACACAACTAATACTGATAGTGGTTTCTCCAAATAAAAATACAAAATGCCCCTTAGAATGACTACTGCAGTCTCAAAATAATTAAACTCTTTCATGACAACCACCTTCATTTAGTATGCACATTACTGTGCAAACTGAAACCTCAGAGGCTGGTGTCTTGCTGAACGCCTTTTGCAGTCAGACAGTTTTTTGACCACCTGCTTCCTCAGAAATTTGGTGGCAACCATTGAATGTTTGAAACCATTGAAAGACGTTTGCTGCCACTGGGTGATGTAGCTACTGTTCCTATACCTTTACACTTGTGAGCTATGTTTCCAACTGTATGTATACTGCCATTCAGTGGAGACCACGCCTGACTTGAAAATGCGTCCTCTTATGAAAATGTTTTATTTTGAGACTGCAGTAGTCATTAAAAATATTTTTTATTGTTTCATTTGGATGAAATCCTTGTTAGTTTAGTCTTTTTCAACTTTCTAAACTTCTCATGTAATTTGTTTACTGTAAACACTTGGAAGACTTTTGAATTTTGACAATAAATCTAATTTTCAGCGGGGGTTGAATATTTTTAACTACAATTGTATGTGATCTCCAAATTGTCAACCCAGGTGTTGAAGACATGGTTTAAAGGTCAGATATGCATTTTTATGTAACAGGTGGCCAGTGTAAGCTGAATGCACATGTGTGATAGTGAAATGCAGCCCTCAGTAATACATTTGTGTTCTCTCTACTCTTTACTCCACTCTTTGAAGTCAAAATTCTTGGAAGAATTCAAGAATTGTAGAGGATTTTCTACTTTTAGAAATAACTGCAATGACTTCAGCGTCAAAGATAAAAAGAATGTTATCTGTGAGTCCAAGGAAGGCACTTTTTTGCATAGTTATATAAAAAAAATCCTCTTAGCAAAGCTACAATCGTGATGGCAATATTAATGATAAAAAAATATATAATAATACTAAAATACTTTAACAGCCATTTTATAATAACAAATATTAGAGCATCAACAGCTACCTTCAAAGCAACATTGTTTTTATGGATGGCAAGCTGCTGTAGAGAGCTTATTCAAGAGAATTAGTTAAAATACTTGAAAAGGAAAATGTGATGAGGGCCAAGTAACATTTCATACCTAAAAAACATGTCTGTAGATAAAATAATACAAAATAATAGCTGCACTATTTTCTAATACAATGTCCTTAAAGCCACAGCATACGTATGAGGGAAAGAAATGGCAGCATCATAGCATGGAATACATGAAATGTCTTGGGTTCATAGAGTGTGCAATTAAACCTAATTTAAAGTAAGTAACATTCCTTGTTTATTTTGTATTGGTGTATGTGTTTCCAGGGCGGACCTTCCAACATTTTTTGATTTTGGGTTGAATTTCTGCACAGAGCTAATAAATATTTAAGACATGCTAATGAAACCATTAGATGTGTGTAAACAAAGAAAAACAAGGTCAAAATGAATACTTTCAATATTTTGTTAGTACAAAATAGATGGACTATAGGTACTTAAACTGACCAAATCAAAACCATTTTAAACAAAGTAAAAAAGCATTATTTTGACCATAATCCATGAGTGGCTGTTAAAAAAAATCAAACTACTGAAAATTTTAAAATGCTAGGAGGTGGAGAGGGTTAGCAGATTCAGATCTGTTAGTAGATGCATTAAGAGGAACACAGCCATAGCATAGCTTCCATTAACATACATGTTACTACAAACTGTGTTAGTGGAGCAAAATAAGAAGCACGGTTAACAAATTATTCTGTCACATTTGGCTTCCAACAGTTAATTAAAATTTAATTAATGGAAATATCCCAGCTTTAGAATTTTAATGATTGCTTTATGACAAATAACTGAACACAGTTTGGTCTCACATAAAGCCATCTTTCTGAGCTTAATGCTATTATTTAGAAATGTAACATTTATGTGATTCAAATATAAAAGGTTGGAAAAAATATTACTGAATAAAAACTTACATTTCCTATCACTCTTCTCACTCTGAAAAGAAAGGATTAAACATTCATTGTTATAACCCAGTTACGCTATCATTTTTTTCTTTAAAATAGGGCACATCAAATTTAATTTACCTCATCTTCCCCATCTTGGTCTGAGTCAGACTCCTAAGGAGAAGAAAGAAAAAACAACATTGAAGTCTCTGCAACTAGAAACAATGCATATTACAGTAGAAATACAAAACAATAAAAATAGTTTCAGTTTAGATATTTCAACTCACCTTTGAGTATGTCGGAAGAGTGATGTTAAGGTTGCAGATAGCATTGTGATGAAGACTTCGGTATGTGCGTGGTTCCTTAGTGAAGGACAAGCGACCACAGGGCTCCTGGGCAGTATCTCGAATCTGTTCATTGAATGAATGACTGAATGTAGAGCATATTCAAAGAGAACCAAAAGGACACTCTAGAAATGTTTATTGGTGGTATGGACGTACTTTAATAAAAAGTGCCAGTCTGTTCTCTTTGAAGGCAAAGAAACTGAACATGTGGTGTTGTCCACTCTTGGTAAGAGGTACAAGGTTTCCGAAGCAGTCTGCATATATTGGTTTTCCCTCCAGCACCTGTGTGAGGATAATATGTGAATATGATATAAACATTAATTGCTCCATTTAGTTGTATAACCACCTTTTATGTACAATGGTAAGAAAAAATGCTTTTGTGTATTCAGTTCCCCACAAAAATTATAATAATTCCAGATTTTAACCAAGGTTTATATGTAAAAAAAAAGTGGTATATCTTCTTAAATTTCTTTTTTCTTTTCTTTTAGCTTCTAGATTTTATTAAGCTACAAAACATTTTCCTCATTTTACGTATTTATAACCGGCACCTCAACATCTCGGCTGCGTGCTACTTCAGTGAAGTTCTCTTGCTGCTCCAAGGTTTTGTCCATCTTGTCGTCTGTCATGCAGAAACACCGCAGCCGCGCCTCAATGGGGTCAAGCGTTTTGGCAAAGATGACAAACTTAGCCATGTAGGGTACGCAGATGATTTCTCTGTACAGCTGTGTCCCAAAATTAACAGACTCCTGGATCTGTCGGCAGTCTATGAGCCAGAACCTGTGAATTCCAGTGACCAGCAATTAGTAACAGCAGACTAGTTAACGAAGAACACTGAGCTTACAACACAAATACAGTCCACAACAGCAGACCTTCAAAAGAAACACCAGTCTACCTTGCTGACACATTGGTGGTGAAGGAAACACATTGGTTAACAAAGGTGAGCGGTGTGGAGCCAGTGATGTCCTCCCATTGGGCGGGTGTGGTTCCACCTGAAACACAGAACAATGGCTTGTTACAGAACGTATTACACTGAGTGCATTTTTTATTTAGTTTTTGTAATTTCCTGAAATGGAAAATACAATACAGCTGTCAAATTAACCTAAAAAACTAATGAAAATAATTTTCTAAATCATTTTGCATTACATTGTCAACTCAAACAATATTTTTTATGTTTTATTATTATTAAATAATTTATACATCAGTAAAATATATCTAAACTATAATTTTCAGTTTTTTTAAACTAGTGGACAAACAGATGTTTTAGAAGGCATTACAAATGTTATTATTTTAAGAATTTTACCAATGTAGTTCTGATTATTTGCCACAATACCTGTTATACTGCAGAGCAAACGTAAAGTGGGGGTCTCCCCACTGAACACAGTATGCCCATCGGTGTTGGGGCTTTTGGGAATTGGGATTGTCATGGTGATTGGTTTATGGAACTTCCTCCGTCTCGGCTCTAACGTAACAATTGGGCTAAAAGTGGCTTTGTTGCCGAGAATCTTTTTCACCAGCTCCACATCAATGGGCTGAGCCTAGAATGAGAGGCAAAATACGTTAACTGTGTTATGGAAACCTGAATTTTCCAATTCTTTACTGCTGCTCCGCAAATAAACTCCAGAAACTGATAGTAAATAAGAATATTAAGGCAGTAGGCAAATTAATAAAAAGTATTGAGAATGTGAGAGGCAAAGCATCATCGTAAAGAACTTAAGCTTTTTTTATAGTGTCAGGAAAGTTTATCTGCATTCAAACATTAACCACATTAGATAGGTATTTTGTACTTTATATCTATAATGAATTTCAACCTGCTAAACAAAAATATTAAAATACTGATCCATACTCCCTAATAAATAACAAAATGCGACCAGAATGGGCCAATTATCAGGACCTAACCTATGATCAACGTATCCGACCTGTTAGCACTAATAGGCTGCGCTAACAAAACTCTTTAGTATGGAAGTTGTTAATCAGAGCTAGACTTGCTGCAGAGTTCCAGTTTTTTCATGGAACATGATAGACTTGAAAATGTTGGCACTGGGCTGGAAATCTCAGAAATAAAGGTTCTACATTCTCTTGTGAATACACAAGCACTCCTGTTCACATTTACCAATGCTAACCATGCTAACCTCGCTAATCGCTAATATAGGATGCTAGGACAGACAAAATGATCAACTGTGTAATCATTTTGTCCAAATGCTTTGCAAAGGACATTAAATGAGAAATTGGCCACAAAACTCTCTTCAGTGCATCTCTAGCATTAAGACAATTTCTTTCCGAATGTATGCACCTGTAGCCCGACTCTGATCTTCTTGGTGAGGGCACCTTCAGGGAAGACAGCCTGGACTTGGGGCACAAGAGTACTACTGAGCACGCCACCCTCTGGACCAATCAGATGGCTGTCCTGCTTTATTCTTGATACCACAGCAAAATACTGTGGGAAGTCTCTGGTGATGATCCGGCAAATTCTCTTCTTTTCAAGTTCTTCAGGGGAGTCAAGCTCTGTAAAAGTTAGAGACAAATACTGCCCCTTACTCTCTTCAGTCATTGGTTTGTTTAATCATTTAATATATCTAAATCACAAGAGCAACACTTGTTTTGATATGACGCTTTACTCTTTGCTGTTTTACAAATTAGTTTGCATAAAAGTTTTTATTACAAAGCTGTGGGATGAGAATCAATTCATCAGTCTTCGTTTGCTATCATCATTATCATCATTGTCCCTTACTTTCATCCATGCCATTAAGGATTTGGTTCAGCTCCTCCTCAGTGAAGTCACAGTGGTGTTCTTTCCAGTTGTCTCCAGTTTCACTCCGCAAGATCACAAGTTCTCTCTCAGTGCCCCGTAGAGCAGCAAAATGAGGAATCTCTACAATCACGGGCCTGGTGTGGAATTAAAAGGTGAAACAAAAGAAAAGACTAAAATTAGAAGGAACAGAAGTCTGCCAGGGCTTAGTTTGGATGTAGATACAATTAATATTTTATATAAGCCATTTATGTACAATCACATGAAACAAAAAAATGTTGTGTGAAAAACCATCATAAACATAATTAAAAAGAATATTTATTGGCAGCATCAACTCTATATGAAAAAGAAACAAGGACATGGAGGTAACTGAGCAACACAAAATCACAGTTCAGGAGCCATCACATCAAGACTTAAATTTTTTAAGTAAAAGCAAAAAAATATGTAAAAAATAAAGAAATTCAGGAAACAATATAAATTCAAAAACTTTGTAAATAAAAAAGTCTACATCCGAAATGCATGAAGGGAAAAAAATGAGTGCCTATGTGATCAGGATTCCAAGGTGGCAGGGTGGCCCCCAGCCCATGATCCTACCCGAGGAACTTTGTTCCTGGAGGACCCAGCTGCAGGATGCGACTGACCAGGCTCTCGCCCTCATTCAGAGGGGGCGGAGCAGTGGGAAGGTGGAGCTTACTGATTCCATACGCAGCACAGAGGAAGGAGTGAAGAAGAAAAGTTTGAAAACACCATACCACTGAGAATACACACTCGTGTAGGAAAATACATTAATTCAAACAAACACTTGTAGTGGATCGATAAGCTGTTTTAAATTAGAATGATGTACATAAGTGATGAGTCTCATTCGGTCTCATAATCTTTAAATTATCAATTATACTAAAGTCTATTTTGTAATGAATAACGCGAATTAACGCAAATTAACATAATTCAAAACCCTACTTCTACAAGGGAAAAGTCAAGGTTTTATAAATATAAAAAAAGCGTACAAAATATAATCTTAGCTGACTAAATGTCCTACTTTATCAAATCACTTTATCTCTCTGTTGTCAAAAGAAATGGTTTTGCAGCCTAATTTTGAGTTCTAATGTCGAATGGTATTTCTGAGGTCAAAACATTTGGCAGAATGAAAGAAAAAGAGAAAGAACGTTGGTTACATGCTGTAACCCCAGATTCTATGAGTAGGGGTGCAGCTCTTTAAGGCTAAATTGCCCTCAGACCGGGTAATCGGCTCCCAAACAGCGTTTTTTTTTCAGACATTAAGGAACCAACTTAGGCCCAGAGCTTAAAGGTGCGCCTTTAATGGGATCCACTACACACAGCAGCGCTCAAAAGCCTTCCATTTTGAGTTGTGTGACACTGTAGTAGAAGCAGCTCGCTGTGCTAGTTTAGTGCTAGCTACTTTTGTTACTGTTACTTGCAGTGTCATCTCTGGAGGTTGCCCATTTGGATATTGAACCCTTTTAAGTGCTTGAAGAAAGTCACTGATTGATGTTTAGCAAGCCGAAGATGTTCAGAAAAAACACATTTCTTTGCAGAAACCTTAAATAAAAACTGACGAAAGTGACAAAGCAAACATTAAAACATTTTTTTACAACCTGGATCTGGCATATTTTTTGGGCTTGATTCTGATTGGGCTGGGCAAAAGCTTCTGGCTAGTTCTGCTTCTTTGTTTTTTTCTGACTCAGCAATCAGCTGCTTTGGGAGTCAGCAGCCTCAGCTGGAAGGAAGCATCATGAGCTGCCTGATGAGCCATTTTAAAGTGACTGGCTTTCTCATTTTCTTTTGAATTTCAAAGTATTTTTGACATTCAGAGTCTTTCAGGCATTCACTCATGTTTTGAGCATACCTTGTCATTTTAAAGACTCAGGACACTATCACCATGGTAAGGATGTTAACTGATTGAATCTAAATGTCTGTCAAGGATATTTTGAAGTTATTCAAAGAAAAGAGCTTAATGTATGTGAAAAGTCACATCTAGGTGTTTGTGGCCATTACATACTTAAACATTCACTTACCCCAGGAATTGAGCTCCGGTTGGTCCGACCTCTATGATGCGACCAGCGAGCCCCTCACCCTCCACCATGGGGGGCATCGAGGCCAAGCGATGTCTCTTAACCAGCCTGCATGTCACACGCGTTGGTGCCGAACACTTCCTTGGTGGCACAATGATCCGTAGACCGTTGTGACGGCAACCACGCATAGCTCCGCCTCTGGCATCAACCATAAAGCTAACCAGGAAACTAAAGACAGAGGGCCCAGGAAGGGGCAGAGTTTAAATATGGGATTTCCAAATGCTGTTTAGTGTGTTTGTAAATCTCCATGTAGACAAATTGAATGGAGGAAGAAATAGCAAAAGACATTCATAGCAAATAGAAAACAAAGGTTTTCAGCTCAATTTCATATATTTACATACACTGTATAAAAACACATGAGATTTTTATGACCATCTTTAATTAAATCAGACAAAACTTTTCCTGTTTTAGGTCAGCTAGGTTTACTAAAATTATTTTTGTTTGCTAAATGCTTATAATTTCTTGCAATTTCTTAAAAATCAGACGTTTCTATACATATAGATTTTCTTTGTTTTTATCTGAATTGCTTGTTAAACTGTACGGCTTTTGTCAAACATTTCGGATATTCTTGAACAAACTTCTCACAGATGATTAAGGTCATTGTCAATAAAAAAAAAACATATATGCCTAAGCATTAACTTTCTGGCTCATATATTAAGTTGCAGCTTCAATATTTCCATATAATGTTCTTTCCATATGGTGCCATCTATTTTGTGAAGGGCACCAGTACCTCCTGCAGTAGAACCCACCTAAACGTCATGATCCCATTCCTGTACAGAGGACGGTGTTCTCAGTCTTGCAAACTTCCCCCTTTTTCCTCCAAATGTATTGATGGTCCTCAGGGTCAAAATATTAGTTTCATCAGACCACAGGACATGTTTCCAAGAATTAAGGTCTGTCTCTAAGCGTATTTGTAAACGGTTATTTGGCTTCTAGAGTAATGGGTTAAACTTCTCTTAGTGACTCGTCAGCCTGTTTCGGTACAGGAATTGTTTTACTGTGGATAATACCACTATTCCACACAGACCACGAATGACACCAATTGCCAGAAAAAGCTAAATTTTAGGATTCTTAGTTGAATCGTAGTAAGTTCCTGAATTCGGTGCTGATTCACATTTTATTCTTACTCAGTTCTTGCAATTCTTGAGCCATCTGGAATTCAGGGCAAAAATTTTAAGCTGTTCAAAATTTTGGTGCAGAACTCCCGAATCCCAAAAATCTCAGTAAATTCTTAACAAATTCATAAGTCCTTCGTAGGTATTGTAACCGATTTCTAATTGATTCATAGGCATGTATTCTTAACCCAGTTGGGGATTCTTAAAGCAGTATCTTGACCACAAAACAAAGGCATTCTCATCTTCCACCATCAGCTCTTCATTCTTCTTCCACCAACACATCATTCTTTTGTAGTGACCATATTCTAGCTTGTGCGGATCAAGCAGAATCTCACAATTTATTTATCTCTACTTTACCTGTGTCATAACTGAATGTTAGAGCATCCAAAATTGTACCAGAAAATTTGGTCTGTGTGGAATAGTGGGTTAAACCAGCATCTTCACGTCTCCTTTCTCCATAATGTCACACAAGGAAGAAGATATGTGTTTTTTTTTAAATACATTTACAGGTGGGCCTCCAGATAACTTTTAAGTTGTAAGTTAACCTATCAGAAATCTACAAAGCCATGACATCATTGTCTGACCAATAGTAATCTTACTATATATAAACTACTGACTTTGAAGAAAGGGATAAAAAAAATCTAAAAGAAATGTATTGTTACTTAAACACTTTTGTAGTCCTAACTGACCAGAGACAGAAAAAGTCTAATTCATTGTCAGATAATGAAGGAAAACAGGTTGTATGTGTTTTTATAGTTCAGGTAAACTTGTGAAGCTGTATATTTGTAATAAGAGCAAAAAACTGTGAAAATTATTTCTTTGGATGTTTTCTGTTAATTCTTGAAAACTTAAAACTACTGATTACTGCTGGCTCATGAGAACTATGCGAAAAATAAAACTGCAATATATTTTTAAAAAGACTACAAATGAATACAAACAGTATTTTTTCACTATATACCCATAGATCACTAGATTAAAAAACTTAAACCTTCATAAAAAACAATGGTTTAGAGCTTTCTGAATTTTCAAAAACCTAAAACCAGGTCAAATAAAGTCATGCATTGTTAAACCATGCGAAGAAATAGGATGGGAGTGAGAATGTTAATAATACAGGACTGAGGTAATCAGATACAAGCACATAATCAAGAGTATCACCTGCTGTTGTCATGGTCTAGGCATGGAGAGGAACGGCTAGAAGCAGAACACAGCAGTGACGCACAGACACGCCATCACAAACAGAACCAAGAGAAGACAATGGAGAGAAGCAACAAGAGAAGAAGAGAATAAAGAATAAGTAAAAGTGAAAACAAAGCCAACCAGACACAGGAATACACACAAGCATGTGAAGAAAAAAAGAAAGAGCACACCAAAAAAACAACAACCACCAATAAAAACTGCTGGGTTATTTCATTATTCCAAATGCTGAGTTTATGTTGATGGGACAGAAATTAAGCTGTTTTAACCAAAGATTGGATCAAAACTTGAGACTCAGTTTGTTGAGTTAGAGAAGAGACTGAAATGACCTCATTCTTCTTCTGTCATTTTGACCTATACAGGAACCTGATCAGATTTAACCTTGTCTACAGCATAGTAGTGCTAGCTATGTTTAACATTCACATTTTAACAGATTCTTTTGCAAATAACTTTCAACATTAATATTTGATTCAGCTGTATGGATGTAATAATCTAATTTTCCGGTAATAAAAGATGACCTGAGGTGAACAGTAACATATATACAGTGCTGCATATTAAGTATTTCATTGTTTTTAAGTAAAAGTTTCATTAGACATAATAAGGATATTATTCTTATTTGATTCAATATCATAATTTCTAATTGAGACTTAAACTAAACACAAAATAGATTTATTATTATTTGTTCAGTAATCTGGGTTATTTGTTTAATCACTTTAAGCCAACTAACCCAAAATGTCACAATCAATGATCCAATTTAATTATGTTAGACCAACCCAGGGTTTGGATCAGTCCCATATTTGATACAGAAATGGATTATCAAAATAACCCTAATTGGGTTTTTGTTAACCCAGCAGTTTTCAGAGTGCAGGAACATAATTGTGAAGAATTAATAAAAAAAAGTAAAAAGAAAAAACCTTTGTCAGATTTTGATGGGGCTTATGTATTTCTAGTTACAAAGAAACTACAGTGTACATGGAGTCATTATTTAAAGATAACCGATCCTTATAAAGTCACAATTTCTGTAGCGTTGCAATCACTAGCACAAACAAGGTTCCATTCAAGTAAGGCAGGTGATTGTTGATCTTCATAGGAAATTACTGCAAGAAAATTGCTATTCAATTAATCTTAACAATGTCTGCAGTCACAAACAAAAGTCAAAAGTTCAAACTGACTCCAATCACTTTGACCAATAGGGTCAGACTTAACAAGAATCCAAGCAGATTTGTATTCTATTGCCACAAATACAGTAAGTTGTGAGCATGTCTAAGTGCGACAAAGTGTGTTTGTATACCCAGAGTGCAGGAGACTGGAGGACAGCATGACATTATCAAGGTGTTCAGCACCCCAGCTCAGACGGAAAGTTTCCTTGTCGTGCTCTCTAGACAACGCTGATATCTAGAAAACAAACATCAGCCGGTCAACTGGATCTTAAAAAAAGAAATTCAAGGAGATGCTTAAAGGATGTTGCTAGATGTTCCCCCACCTGGTGGCTTGTCAGTATGTCTTCAATGAGAACTTCTCTCTGATGAAAGCTTTGGTGAATAGGAGTGTGCTGGGACCTGTTGGAAAGCCACAGCTTCTGACTGTTTGTAATATTGTTTTTATTCGCTTGACAGCAAGGTTAAAAAACAGCAGTGTTTGGTAAATGCATGTAAGGTAGGTCTCCCACACCTTCAACAGCTGTTGACTTGTCTTACAATGCATGTGTTGTCATTGTACATGTGTGGTTTTCTCACCTGTCCAGGTTGTGGCTCATGTAGCTGAAGCTATCCAGATAATGTTCAGGCAGAGAGTCGTCCTGCAGTTTCCATATGTCCTCTGCTCTCAGGTACTCCCCTCCATCCCCCGTCATCGTGTCCTCACCTGGAGACATAGGTATTATTACATTGTTTGCCATGTACTAAGAAAAAAACATGATAATAATCATGATATTGATTAGTCATTGTGTGAAAATTTTATCAACTCTAATAATCTTTGTGAATCTCAAGCACTGACAGTAAGATTAGGATTATTTTGCAATTTGAACAAATTTTACATTATTGTTTTCATGAGAGCATCAAGAAATGCTTAAATTTATATACTGATGTGTAATTTGATGATGGTGGGGTCCAACAAGACCTGGTGGCCCAAGATCTCAAGATGTTACAAAGGGCACATTATTTCTAGTTAAAGTGAAGCCTTCCTCGCAAAGCAAAAACCAGTTGCCACATCAACATTTGTCTAGTGAGGTAAGTGTAAGCTATTATTAAATGTGTTAAATATGAAAGTGTGTACTTTAAGCTTCACAGTCTATTGTATCTATATATTTGAGACTCTTAGTATTTGAATTGCCCTGTCGTGTTTACAGACTGATAAAGGCTGTTTATCTGACTGTCCGATGACACTGTAATGAAGAAGCATTTGCTTCTTTTAAATAATTTGTGCAGCACCATTTTGGGTACTCAGTATAAAACAAAGAAACTTTGACAGATACCAACAATTTGTAGGCATTGTGAGAACACCTGACTGGCTCACTATAAGCTCCTAGTTACAATTAAGAGCACTTTCACACTGCTGGTTCAGTCCAGGGATCGGTAAATGTTAGAAAATTCACACCTTCAGTTGGCCTGGTTTGCTTTCACACAGATACTTTTTAGACTGGACCACACAAAGTCATGCAGTTGCAATTGTTTCAGGGGCAGCATTGCACTGATCGAGAAGAAAGGCCGTCTCATCAGGGTTTCTGCTGTTACTTTGTGTTCTGGTCATGACCCACAAAAGAACAGTGGAAGACTCTTGAGACCCCAGATATCAACTGAATATGCAAGAAATACTAGAAATTGAGTTACACACTGTATTGTGACCATACAAACAATATAAACACCCAACATTGTTTACTAAATTTGTAAGTACTGATTCTTTATCTGTTGTAATATTTTTGCATGCATATATATGTACTATTCTCACAGCAGACTTCCCATGAGGCCACTGGCTGTATAAAACCCCCAACTTTCCAATGGATCAATCTATTCCACGCTGGGTGACGATCAGGACAGGAGGGACACAGCGCGCCAATGTCTCTTTGCAGGCAAACAGACATAAACTCTTCACACTGGATCCAAGAGTGTCATACGATCACCAATCATATGCACAAAGTTAAGTACGAATGAATTACTGTTAGTGTATCCGGTATATTAATTCATGAACGGGATAATTAAGGTACAAGCGTTGCTTGACTTTCTTCTTGAGGCCTGCAGAAGCAAACTGTGTTCCAGAGAGTTCCCGGCAGAGACGCTGTCTCTACAACTCCGAGTGGAGCAGTTTCCCGAAGGAGGACAACAGGGACCGCATCACCGTGGTTACCAGTAACTTGCAGTTTGGTCGGGCAGACAGCGAGCCGCCCCCCCCCCAACAGCTCCGGAGGTTAGCTGAGGCAAACCTTCGTTCAAAGTGGATGTTTTCTCAAACTTCGTCGTCGCCCGGACACTTCTCCTCAGCACGGTTCATATACGAGGTTAGGTTTGGGCAGAGAGATAGAAGTATTTAGAATGAAATAATCTAAACGTTTTTCATTTTATGAAGTTGGGTTTTGTTTGTGTTGAACTCAGCTATCTTGGTGCTAGCAGGCTATCTGCTCACCACATGCTCAGTTTGTGTTCTGTGTTTGTGTTTTTTTTAAAGTTAAGCCAAACTTTATTTAAAGGGTGATTTTAAACAAAGAAGATCGATTATAACGCGCCGTCCACGCTTATGCATTTTAACCCTTTTATTAACCCTGGTATTTTAAAGGTGTGTGTTTGATTCTGGTGCTAAGCTATCAGCTTCTTTTGTTAGCTTTAACTGCTAACAGCTAAGAACATGTGCTTGCTGCTAAAGAATATTTACCCAGAAAAGTTGTTAGTTTTCTATCCAGTAAATAATATTTCCCTAAACATTATTTTACTAAACTTGATAACTAAGTAAATACCATTAAGCCCCATTTCCCCAGAAAGATTTGGCTCTTTTCCAAAATATTTCCTTAAATATTTTACCATTCCCTTAATAATATTTCTTTAAATATTATTTTAATAAATAAAGGCAGCTAATGAGACACCGTTGAGAATTGGTCATCCAGAAGGTTGGTTTTATTCAGCAGATAATTCTTTAAAACATTATTTTATTAAAATAATATTTTATATATTTTCTTGCATTTTGAATGGTTGTCTAAAGGTATGCTGATTATTGCCTAAATTGGTTCCAAGACTAACTTAACTTCATTTTCAGATTCTTCAAGATAATCCTTGGTTCTCAAACATAAATAACATTGCATGGTAATGTTGCATCACTCTTTCTGTTTCAACCATCTTTAATCAACTTGTATATATTATACATAGCCCATTACTCTTCCCTATTCTTTAATTCTGCTTGGTAGTTTAATTGGATTGTTTTAGCATAGTAAAGAGTTTGTTGATTGAAATATGTTTGACTTTGAGTTGACTTATTTTTGTTAATAAATTCTTGTATTTTAGGAAATTGTGTGAATTCATTCCATGTGTGTGCAGAGTTTTGCTGTTCAATAATGTCACAGCTTGGCTCACACCTTTCAACTTTGTCCTAATACCATCGCCCTACTGGGCTGGTATTCACAGGACAACCCTTAACAGACCGAAATATTATTTGATAAAATATTAAAGTATTAATATTAAATATTAAATAATATAGTCAGATTCATAGTCACAACAACATTCTCATGCAGTTAGTGGTTCACCATTATGGTCATAAACATAGATAAGAAAGGTGGTGAATCTTTAAAAGAACTTAAGAGAGAAATTGTAAAACAGCTAAACACAACCAGCTGTTACAGAGTTTAACAATCTAAAACACAATTCTTTTTTTCCCCCTTTTGTTTCTGTTCTAAATATTTTTTTCTTGTTAAGAACCCGACATAACACTGCACACCATGCTGCCAGAGCAGTTACCTTCCAGTGTTACAGTCATCTCAGTGAATGGTTCATCTTCCACCTTTAGAACTATGGGACATACAGTTTTTAGATGCATGTCTCTATAGCTACATCATTTATCACTATTTGCCAAATTAAGAAAGATGGTATATTCTCTGCAGGGTTGGTCAACTGGAGCTTTCTAGAGGGTTTCCTACTCTCTTACATGGACTTTTGCTAACTCTCTGAAGTAACTCACCTTCCTCATCTGATACATCTAGGATCTCCGTCATGGTCTCTGGAACGTTGAGTTTGTGTTTCTCTGTCACCGTCTGGCATGACATACAATCACAGTCACATAGGAGATACAATTCATCAAACAAAGGTGAGATCAATCAAGATTTTTGAAATCTATGGTAAAGAAAGCTTCAGATGTGTGATTGTACAACAAACTCACCGTTGTGGTGGTGATGATTTCTTCTGTGACAACTTTCAGTGTGTCCACCACAGAGATGTAACCCAGGCGTTTAGCGATGGACAGAGCAGTGTTCCCATTCTGTAAGATTAAGGGGCATTTGTAACAGGGACATAAAAAAGGCGAATCAGGATTATGAATTTAATACTTAACATGAGAGTAAATTAAATTGATAATTTCAGTCTTACTAGTGTAGTTGTGTTGGGTTTGGCCCCATGTTGCAGCAAAACATTGACTATGTGTGTGTTCCCTTGTTGTGCTGCCTGGTGAAGTGGTGTGTAACCATTCTGTAAAACAAACAAACAAAAACAAGGTAGGACATTTTTATTAAAAGGCTTAATCATCACAACAAAATCAGTATATTTCCTGTGGAGTTTGTATTCTTCCGACATAAAAAAAATCAATTCTACCTTGGTTTTCGCATTGACGCTGGCGCCCTGCTGTAGCAGGAAGTTAACCATTTTGACATTTCCATAATGACACGCCACTATTAGAGGAGTGTATCCGAGCTGCAAAGAGAAGGAGAATGAAAACAGGGTGAAATGTTGATTTCCAAACATTACTGATTTATTCTGATTGGTTGCTGAAATAAGTGAAAAGGAGAAGCTCTTCAGCTTTTACAAACAAAAATTGAAAAGGCATTGTTAGCTCTTAAAATTGTGTCCCACGCTTTAAACATTTTTTTAGCTTTTTCCATTTAGGGGCAGATTGGTTTGAATAAATAATATTATTAAATAAAATTATTTTAACGATCTTAAACAGTTAAAAAAAACAGAGAGAATTATGTAAACGAGCAAAATAATTTTTCACAGTTTTTTTTTTGGGCAGTCCTGGAAGAAAACCAGCCCAGAGCTAAAAAGAACTGGTTTAAAACAAGGTATGGGGAAGAAAATGGCGCTGTGAAAGTCCAGACATAAATCCAATTGTGAATCTGTGGCAAGACCTGAGAACTGACGTTCACAATCTGACTGAGCTTGAGCTATTTTAAAAAGAAGAATGAGCAGAAATTAAAGTCTCCAGATGTGCTGTTTGAGACATACACCAGAAGACTTGTAGCAAAATTTACAATGACTGTTTTACAAAGCATTGACTCAATTGGGGGCTGAAAATAAAAGCATAGAACACTTTTTAGATCTTTTTTTGACAAAGAAATTTTGAAAATAATTTATTCTTTTCTTTCTACTTCACAGTTATGTGCTACTTGGCATTAACATATCAGCTGAAATAAAATACATTACGTCTTTGCATAGTGAGTAAATGTGAAAAGTTGAAAGGGTATAAACATTTTTGCAAGAGACTGTAGGCTATCAATAAAATGTTTAAAATATCTTCAGAAAGTCATAAGATGGCACATATGCACAATTTAGCTGCATTAAGACCATGCACATCTGAGTTACCATAAGTGACTAACAATTTCTTCTAACGTTATACAAAGGCAGTTGAAATGCACAGCTGTGCTATCATTTGCACTAGTATGTTTGGTAGTGTATTTTTGAGTGCATAAAAGAGTGTGTTCGTACTTTAGTTTGCTGGTCCAGGTTCGCATCATGTTTTGCCAGAACCTCCGCCGCATTCACCCTGTCCTCCTGGGCTATGAGATGCAAAGGAGTGAGTCCGCTCTGGAACACATAAAACGCGGGACTCTCACATTTAGTAACAGTAATCAACATGGATGTGACATAGAGTGCAAAATTTTTAATTAACTAATTAAAACAACAAAAATAGCTTTTTGTGTATGAGACCTTGGTTCCATGGTTGACGAGAGCTCCTTTGCGCAGCAGCAAGCTGACCATCTCGGCATGTCCCTCCTGGGCTGCCAGGTGCAGGGGACTGACTCCCTGCTTGGTCAAAACGTTGGTCTCTGCTCCGTACCGCAGCAGTGCTAATGCAATGTTGGTCTGGTTTTTTTTGGCTGCAATGTGAAGCGGGGTGTAGCCATTCTGGACAAGATGGAAGGTTAGCAGTTAAATGCTGCAATCTATCTTTTTCAAAGCCAAAACTATTAATTCCAACCCAGCAGCTTGATAGTTTGAGACAGGACAGAAAATGTACTCCTGCAGAGCACTTAAATTTGAAAACAATATGCCTTTTTGAGTAATTTTCCTCTTTAAAATTCTCTGACTAACCTTTGCAGTGGCATGCGGTGATGCCCCCTTATCCAGCAGCAGCAGAGCCACTTCCTGGTTGTCATAATGAGCTGCTACATGTAATGGGGTCAAGCCATTCTGTGAAAGGAAGCATTCTAGTAAATTATATTCAAACTAATAAAAAACATCTTTATAGTTTTATTGGCTAAACGTTGATTACTCATCAGTGGAGTCATACTTTGCAAAAAAATCTACAGTGTTTTAGAGATAAAAATTAATTTGAGTGTATTTAATATATTATGGGCCTGATCTTCAAAATGTTTGCGTGTACAAAACCGCACGCAAACCCCTTTGCGTCACCAAAGCTGATCTACAAACGAGGTGGAAATCGGATTGCATGTGCAAAATCAGCGGAACTGCAGACGCAAACTTTTTAGCGTGTTTGCCTTCATGAATATGCAAAACATATGATAATGACCCAAATGTGCAAATTCATGGGAGAAGGATATGCAAATGTAATCCCTTACTGCCTGCAATGCGATTTTAAAAGCCTGAAACGGTTTGCAGGCGCAATTTTTGCGTGTGGATTTAGCACATTTGAAATGCAGGTGCTAACTGGGATGCAAAAATGTCTGCTGTCACTTCAGCCAGAAGGAGGCATAGATTGAATGACAGGGAGAGAGAATCTTCTTTACATGTGCCAACAGATTTGGGTTGTCAAAAATAAAAATATTAAAAATAGATAGAGAATAGAGGATTCTATGTTTGATTATCTACGCTCTGATTTGGAGCCAATCACAAACAAAAGCCACGATATTTCTCTTATGGTAAAACTCCTTGCAACACTTCATTCAACATCATTCCAGCGTAACATCGCTGTCACTGATCATCTGCTGAACGTGCACCTGATCATGGCAAAATGTGCACATAACTGCTCAAGCACGCACGCTTTGATGTTGATAATGTAATTAATAGAAACGAACTAAAGACATTATAGGGCAGATGAAATCCTCTATTCGCAAACTGGATGCTAAAATCACTTCTTAGCAGGCGAAAAATCGGCATTTTAAGGCAGCTTTTCCGTGTGGTGATAAAGACAGTGTATGCTTTAACCTCGTCACTAAACAAAACACATTGACAGTAACGCAATCGGAGCTGGATCAGTTTGATTACGTTGTTTAAATGTGAACGTATGCCAGGGAAGGGTTTTGTTTATGCAGTTAAAAATTATTTTGTGTCACCAAAACAATTTTTAAACAATCAAACACGTTGTACATCGTTAAAATATTGGCAAAACAAACAAAACGAATTTAGTAAAATCATTGGATAATTAATTTATTTTTACGTACATAAATGTTCGATTAAAGTTTTTTGCAGGACAGTTATGCGACGCTATGTTTTAAAATTAGCAAAGCTATAACATACAGATTGCCAACTCCTACAACAATCTATTTTTATGTTGCTAATATTACATTCAGGCTTAAATATTGTGGCTGTTTATGATAAACTACGAACTCTTCAAACATACTCTCAAAAAACAACAGAACCTGGTGAGTCTCGGAAAACAATTAAAAGATCAAGGGAGACAAATTAATTAGCATACATATTTGTCTTTTATATTGTTAATATTGATTGGCCAATTGTTGCAAGTTGCACAGAGCAAGAAAAGACCAATGATCTCACCAGGGCAGATGACAAACCTGCTGTGAGTAGCACAAAAAAAGTTAACTAACAGTACAGAAAAGCAAGGGCTGAAAGGAACGGAAGGAAAAAATCAGCAACTGAATCATTTATAATGATGCAGCGCAACAATCCTTGCATATTTCTAGCAATACAGCAGAAGATCTTTTTGCTTTTCCTCTTCTTCCAGCCAGTAGCACATGTAATTTCCTCATTTAAATGGGGTGGTCTGCACCTGTTTTGCACCTGCTATCCACTGCACGCGCAATCTTTGAAAATCACACTCAACATGGCTACTTTTTGCACGTACAATTTATTTATAGTACACGCAAATTAGCACCCGCTATTTGGAAATCTTTGAAGATCAAGCCCTAAGAGTCTAAAATACGCTTAAATCTTTGAGAACCTGCAGCTATATATCTTCTGCTCACCTTGCCAGCATCATCAGGAAGTGCTTTGCGTTGAAGGAGAAGTTTTGCTACATCAAGGCTTCCATATTTTGCTGCTACATGTAAGGGAGTGAATCCTTTCTGTGGAAATTCAATTAGAAAAAACACTTGTTTTTAGATTAGTTTTTCTATTTTGAATCCCCTCTCAGTCTGTAGGCATCATTCTCCTCCGTCCTCTCACCTTGGTGGCCAGTGAATGCGAGGCTCCGGCCTCCAGCAGCACTGCCGCTGTCTCCACCTGACCCTCCCTGGCTGAAATGTGGAGAGGAGTGTAGCCATTGGTGGTGGCAGCGTCCGGGTGGGCCATGTGCTGCAGCAGCAGCTGGACGATATTGGTTTCACCCAAACGAGAAGCAATGTGGAGGGGTGTCTGGTCCTCCTGTTGGTTGGTGGAGAGAAAAAAAAACATGTTTTAGCCGAGACAGAATATGATAGAAGCAAATACAATTTAGTTGTTCTCACCTAAAAGCAGTAGGACAAGACTGCCCTTTGACAACCAGCACATAAATTAGTAAGTGTGGCACAATAAAATTATTTTGTTGGGATTTTGTGTGATAGACCAATACAAAGTAGCAGAAGGGTAAGGAAAAAGCACACTGTTAATAAATTAGAGCAACGACCAAGAGGCCAGCAGCTCAGGTGTGCCCCACAAATCTAGCCTTTTAGGAAGAGTGGCGAGAAGAAAGCCATTATTGAAAAAAAAAAGCTATTGAAAGTCCCATTTACAGTTTGCTAAAAGCCATGTAAGGACAAAGCAACCACATAGAAGAAGGTGCTCTTGTTAGGTTCATGCAAAATGCAATTTATGGAAGCAAACTAACATTGAACATCACCACTACCATGCCCATTGTAAAACATGGTGGTGGCATTATGCTCTGGGCATGGTTTTCTTTAGCTAGGAAAGGGTACTTTCCCAGCTAAAAATGCAAATGGTCACCTAAATGTTTCAGATTTTTATTGCTAAAAAAATTTGACAACCTTAGATACCTTTCCTTCCTCTGCACAATTATGCTCTACTTTGTATTGGTCAGTCACATCAAAAACAATTAAAATATACTGAGGTTTGTGCATGTAAAAAACAAAATGTGGAAAACATCAAGAAATATGAGTACTTCTGCAAAACACTGTAACAGATATATAGCAAAGTGTTGATGCTGAAAGATGACTCACCCTGGCCATAGCATCAACCAGGGCTCCGTTTCTCAACAAACAGCGGACCACTTCCATCTGACCTGCCCGTGCTGCCATGTGGAGTGCTGTCTCCCCACGCTGATATGCAAAATCGCAACATTTACCAACACTAAGACCTGAAGGAAAATCTGACCACTGAGCTGCAAAAACTACAACTCACAATGTTGCGGACATCAGGAGAGGCTCCGTTCTGCAGCAGGAGCAGAACGATGTTGAGGTGACCCATGAAAGCTGCTACATGGATAGGCGTCAAACCGGACTGGGGTGAGAAAGTGAGAGAAGTAAAAGAGCAAAGGTGAGAAGCACTGGGTTACAGAGCGCAGAGTTGTGCATCACAGAGGTAAGCCATCACTTACCTCTGTGATGGCTTGGATGGAAGCGCCATATTTAATAAGCAGCTCCATCACCTTCACTCGATTCTTCTTGCAAGCAATATGGAGAGGAGTAAATCCATTCTAACAGAGGGAGAATTAACAGATCAAAACAATTATTTCATTATCGCTTACATGAAGTCTAAGATAGCTCCTCCATATTTATTAGAATCATTACCAGCGCCCTGGCGTTAGGATTGGCCTTCTTGTCAAGGAGGAGCTTGGTGACTCTGTAGTGGCCACAGTGAGCTGCGACATGCAGCGCGGTGAGGTAATCTAGTGTAACGTCATCAACAGGTGCCTTGTGTTGTAGCAGGAGTTTCACACACTCTATGTGGTCTCCCTGGGCTGACATGTGTAGTGGGGACAGTCCGTTCTGTACAGCGCATGAATAGATGCAGAAAATGTACAATTGCAGCTTGCAGCACTATTAAAAAGTCCTTGTTTAATGAAAGAAAAGACAGAAAAAGACCCATGCGGACACAGTAAAGGAACAGCAGTAGTCTACCTTAGTTCTAGCTAAAATGGGGGCTCCTCTTTCCAGCAGAAGCTCCAGGGCCGAGTCATGTCCACTCCTAGCAGCACAGTGCAGAGGTGTCAGACCATCCTGCAGGACAATCACATATACAAAAATGAATCGTAAAATCAGCAAATATACAATATACAAAGTGTTTCCTGGAATCAATGATTCCTACAAGTTAGTTAACAGAAGCCTTACCCTTGTTTTAGCATCTATTTGAGCACCTCGATCCAAAAGCAAAGCCACCATGTTGGTGTTTCCTCTCTTGGAGGCCACATGAAGAGGTGTTATCTCATTCTGACAAGGAAGAGGAGGAAACAAAAATGAGATAATAACCAATAAAACTGTCAAGAATACTACTATTCTAGGGCACAGGTACTACAACAGTTTTTATCCCCTTACTGTCTAAATCTATATCCAACTATATAAAAAAACTAAATTATTTGTGTTTTTGCTTCCAAGCAAATGCTAAATTGTGTAAAAATTGTTGAGTTGAATAAGTAACATACAATAAATAAAATGTAAACATCAATTTAGGTATGATGTAAATTAGCGTCATCTGGCATTGCTGAGAGTGATAGTCATTAATCAAACTATTTGGTTTCATGTATGTAAATTATTTTCTGGATGCTATTATTACTTTTGCTAGACATTGTTTTCAAACTGGATTACAACAATTCGTTCTGGTAAATCCAAGGTTTGATTCCTAAGCTCATGACCTTTGGTGCATACCCCACTAAAAACATAGACAGTCATGATGCGGAAGCTAAATAAGCATGTCTGTTAAGCAGCGGGCTGCAGGCTGGCTACCGCAACAGATGTAAAATTACCTAGCTAATATTTAACAGCAACAAAATGTTTAATATTCTGTACAACAAACAATGAAAAAGTACTAATAAATTCAGTGAGTGTTTACTGTGTGGTAGTATTACAGCTGAAATAATCTAAACATTACATATTTTAAGTAGAGAGCTGAGAGTTTAGACACTAGAGTTTAACTCTAAGTGTCAAAAGGCTCAGGAGAAGGAACTGAGACTTTACCCGGGCCGTGAAGTCAACAGCAGCTCCTCTGTTCAGCAGCAGAGTGGAGACGTTCACGTTACCATAATGAGCGGCGATGTGCAGGGGAGTGAAACCACTCTGTTCACAACAGACAGGTAAAAAGCAGAGAGGAACAGAGTGAGTGCAGTTATCAGAAGTAGAAAAAAAAGTAGAAAAAATGCCCTGGGAGCTGAAGCAATGTAATGGCAAAGATGCATGCTGTCAAAATACAAACTGTTGTTAAACAAGTGTAATAAATGAGCATATGCAAAAATATCACATGCAATGTTGTCTACATGCTACACCCTTGCAAATGGATCATGCAAGCTAAAAAAAAATAATCAACAATTAAAACAGTTGCTTTTGAACCTTCAAAAAGACTCAAAACGAGTTAGAATAAAAAAAAAAACTAAATTCAACAAAAAGCGACTTTGCAATTTTTGCTTGGACAGACAAATGAATCCTATTAATAAGCTCCAACATATCTACAGAACACACTTAAAGTATGTTTAACTCCTTACCTTCCCATTCTGATAGACATGGTGCAATTTAATTAAAAAACACAGTTAACTTAAAGATAAGTGTTTCAGAGAATAAAAGCAATAATAACATGCTGAAAAGTACACATGCTATAACTTTTTTTTCTGATAAAAAGGGGCATGAACAATGAAAAAAATACTGCTACCAATAAGTGTTTAATTAAAAATAAGTAACATAAAAAGTGGACTTGTAAAGAATTATCAACATCTTTAAAGGTAAGAAATGAAACGTGATGTCAGCTCCTAGAGTTTAATCAACAAACATTCTCTTGGATCAAGTAAACCAACACAAAGTGTTTCTCTGTCAGCCATGCAGTGTGTGACCTTCATGCATCCGTATTAACGGTACATAAATGTCATGTGCGAGATTTCCAGATGTCACAAAAGATCCCATTAATTTAGAGAAGTGGTTAAAGCTCAGAGTGCTAAAAGAGATGGTCAGAAGTGCCAAAAAACAAAACTGGATGAAGAGGTGGAGAGTCTGTATACCTCTGTTGTTCTATTGACCATCATCTGGTTAGAAGGCATAGAAATAGAAAGGAGGAATAGGGTGTAGGATTGTTAGAGAATTGACTTTAGATTATAATCTAAAACACAAGCCCAAGACACTCAAGGACAAGGAAGCATGCAACAAGACAAGGGGCCTAAAGAATTAATCTGGGATACTTTATGAAAATCATTGCTCACTCTATTCTGCCTCCTTCTGTCAGTTAATTGTCTTATAATAGTTGTTTTATAATCACCAAAAACCATTGCATTTACCAAAATCAACCTTTTTTCTCTCACTTACCTTTGACTGCACATCAGCATTGTGGTCATTCTGGAGCAGGAGGGCAGCAGACTTGGTGTCGTCTTTGCGGGCCGCTATGTGCAGGGCGGGCAGGCGAACCTTACCCTTGGTGTCGTGCTCCAAAAGCAGTGAGACCACCGAGTTGTGGTCCTGTTGGAGGGCGATCGCAAGAGGGGTAAAGCCATCCTGCAGTAATTCATAAATAATGGGAAGAAATCAGTTTATAAAAATAAAATAATAAATTGATGTGAATTACTGAAAAAATATAGATGAATTTTAAATGTAAACGCACTTCTGTTGCAATGCTTTGGTTTCCTTCATTTTCCAGCAAGTATCGCACCACATCCAGATGATTTTCCTGGGCCGCCATGTAGAGTGGCGTGAAGCCATTCTGCAGAGACAGAAACATCAAGTCAGTACATGAACATACCTATGATACAAGCTGACAGTAGTGGTGATGTCACCCAGTTGTTAATTAATAATGTTCAGCCTCTATTAATAACTCTCACCTGTGACTGAGCATTAACATCTGCCCCACTGTTCACCAGCAGCCTGACTACTTCTTTTTGTCCAGCCAGAGAGGCAATATGGAGGGCAGTGTTTCCTTTCTACAAAGGAGAAAGCAAAGTTAAGAGCGGATAGCAAATGTGTATCCTTGTGACAAAGTGGGTGAGAACACTATTTGCCCAGAGAGTTTAGTTTATTATTTTCACTTAACATTTTTGTTTGTTTTTTGATTTACCCATATGTAGTCTGCAAACATTTACAATCCCGGGTTTGATTGTTTTGCATCTTTACAGATTTACTATAACATTGTGGTTTAAATCAACTCTAACAAGTTTTGTTAAGTTTAATTTTCTATTTATTTAGTGCAGTTGATTTGTGCATTTTATTTATGGTTATGAACTTGCCTGACTTATCTGTGCTCCAGGAGTAAATGGAGACAATGCTGCCTCACTTCCTGTATTTATAGCTTCCTGTAGAAAACTGATTTCACAGGAAGGAACCAAGTAAGAGGGAGAAGAAAAGCTGCTAAAAGTTACTTTCAGGTTTATGTTTGCCTTAGGTTCAAATATATTGTTGTTGTATGATTTAATGGTTACACTAAAATGTGCGTGTTTGTCATTAGCATGAAGTAGCATCAACAAGTAAATAATTGTGATGTTTAGTCATACATGCTATCTGGAATATTCCATTAGAGCCCCTTTTATTTGACTAGCCAGAGACTGTTTAAGCAGAAGAATTTAGCTGTTCAGGGGGAGAGGACCAGGTAAGTGTAGCTGAGTGCACGTAACATAAATTTTGGTTGACTTAAGTTCAGTTCACTTTAGTTCAGTTTAGTTTAGTCAATATTTCTTTGGATTTTTATAAATATCTTTTTGGTAACATTTGTTTTTGTAAATAAATCACCTGCTACACTGGACAACATCTGCCTACTGCCCTTCTTCAGCCACTTTGGGCAGGTTATTGTGACAATCCTGTACAGATGCTTTAAAAAAATCAAACTTAGAAATTCAAGCAGATGCAGAAATTGCTACCTCTAAAACATACACCATTAGAAATTATTTTGTGAGGACCATAGAAATCCCTGTTTAAAGAAAGAATAGATGATGTCTTTCAGTAATTTTTTTACTTCATTTTGTAAAACCTACCTGAGTATTTGAGCTGTCACCATCATTTTTGTAAAATTACTCTCTGTTTTCAAATGCATAGTGAGCAAAAATGCATTGTACAATTAATCAGCATTCCTAAAAATCAAAGTCTTTTTCACCCTTTACATCAAAGTTCACACTATAAGTAAAACTGTATTGGTTGCTACAGTTCTCTGTTGTCTATGTCTTGCTTTGTACTGCTATGGAGAGATATTCCATTGCAGCTTTCATGCATGGGAGTTGGGCAAAAAGCTTCTGAAATGCTAGTCATAAAATATTACAACATTCAAATCAAACCACAAAGTTCATAAAGCCATTGAACAACTTTCAGTTTTTTCCACATATGATTATCTGTAACCACATTTAAATATTTTACAAGGAAGAATGTGAAAAAATAAAATAAACAAAAAAGAATTAACAAGTCATATCCAAACAGATTGTTCACATTCTAGCATTAGGTAAGAGTTTCAGCAGTGGGTTCCACATTAAAACCTTGTTGGCAGAAAAAAATAAGTGCGTTAACTGGAGACTGCAGCTTTATGTGTTGAGACAGATACATATTTACAAAAATAAGACTGATCTGTAAAACCTCCACTTAATAAAAAATATTTGTTGCTTTAAAAACTGCAAAAGGTTTTAAGCACATACATAACACAGATTTGGACACAGATTGGACTGGGACTCAGGATTGACAAATTCCCAATCTTTAATTAGGCCTCTGCAATTAGTTAAAATAATTGGTCAATTGTGATTTCACCTCCAAACAATCACAAACAATGCAGTGTGTGAAAATAGTCTTTGCAAGAATGCTTTTATATCAGAATCAGAATCAGAAAAAAACTTTATTGCCAAGTAGTGTTTCACATGTATGAGGAGTTTGCTTTTGTGGTAAGGTGCTACACATAGACAAACATCCAGCTAACATAAATAAATTTGGAAATATGTGATTAAAAACAAAAGCAAGTTGTGTAGGAATGTTATGAGAAAAATAGAGCACCCTGGTAAATATTAAAAATATACCTTCTTCATTTTCTGTCTTTTTCTCTTCTATATCTCTTCTTCTGGACATTACATCAGGCAACCCCAAGCACTAACTATGATTTCACTCGGGTCTATCTGTTTCCATGGTGACATGTGCTGTCCAACTTTAACTACACTTGCACAACTATGGGCACACTAAGGTTTGTCACATAGAATGTCCATGGAGCCGGCACCAGAGAGAAAAAGTTAAAGAGTTTCCTAATTTGTTTTCTGCCTGCTATAATTCTAGGCAAAGAGTAGCAAGTTTAATTCACAAAAATGTTAACACACAGTATTAGACAGTTACGGATCCAGAGGGTAAATTTATAATAATAAAAATATCTATACATAGCCAAAAATTATGTATTTTCAGTATATATGACCCAAATGTTGATGACCCACCATTCTTCCATTCTTTTTTTTAAAAAAACACTTGGATTGCTTACTTCTTTTTGTAGGCGATCTCAACTTTGGTCTTAATGAAGAAATAGGCTGAGCACAACATGGACTCAGTGCAGTCTTAGTACAAAGACTTTGAACAGAAAACCTTGAACATGGCAATAACTCAGGTAGCTTTTTAGCTAACCAGCTAAAAAGAAATAAAGAAAAGACAACTATATTTTCTGTTAAAGACTCAACAAGCAATACAGTTTATGATCCTGATAGACCCGTCAGATAACAACATTGATCAATTTCTGGCTAAAGTAACACTTCCTAAATTATCAGATAATAAAGCGATGGCCCTGGATGTGCTACTGACTTCAGCCGAAATCCAAGAAGCTCTCACAAGCATGCCCAATAAAAAGGGTCCAGGCCCAGATGGATTCCCAACAGAGTTCTACAAAGAATTCTGGAATATTTTGGCTCCAGTACTCCACAGAATGTTGCAGGAAACTGAGGAAAATTGCAGACTTCTGCCAAATATAAATTCTGCCAACATTACTCTCCTCTTAAAACCAGACAAAGACCCAGTATTTCCTACCAGCTACACCCCATATCCCTTATTAACATTGATCTCAAAATCATCTGTAAAGCCCTCGCAAAAAGAGAAGAAAAGGTAACTCCTCTCATAATACATCCTGACCAAACTGGTTTTATGAAAGGGAGGCATTCATCCACAAATTCATGCAGATTACTTAATTTAAAAGACTATTCCTACAGAAAAAAACATTGAGACTATTATATTACCTCTAGATGCAGAAAAAGTATTTAATAGTTAACTAGAAATTCTTGTTTGCAACCTTGAGTAAATTTGCTTTTGGAAACTCTTTCATAAACTGGTTAAAATATTAGACAGTTCCCCAACAACATGTATCAGGACAAATAACCAAACATCTCTGGGTCCATGGCTGGATCTGCTCCTAGATGGCTGCCGGCGTGGCCTGTGGGCTTGTCACTGCAGCACTCTGGGACTTCTGCACTGTGGCTGCTGGGTGGCTCCCCAGGGGCTCTCCTCTGATCTTCTCTGGGGGGTGACAGTAGTCCTGGCGGTGGTACTCCTGGGGTTCCTGTGCTCTGGGGGCCTTTGGATGTCTGTGGCTCAGATCTCCTCCGTGTCTGTCTTGGGTCCAGGGGAGCAGGTCTGTGGCTCCTCACACTCACTATAGCAATTTTATAGAGAAACCTTATATACACAAGCGTGCTCACACTTACACCCATATGTGTTTGGATTCAGGTGTTTACAGATACACGAATGTTCTATATGGAGCCGCAGTTACCACCAAATACATCTTGCATTCATTAATACCATTATGATTATTTTGGTTGATAGGACTGATATTGAAACCAAAATTTCTTGATCGGCTTTTTCATTATTCCTATATGATATAACAGTATATATATCATATTAAGATACTACTAATAAAATATATATACAGTTATATAATATACCAGTATGCATATTTTATTATGATACTAATAATATTATACCAAAATATTCAGATTTTATTAGTATTATTTTTTTATTTTACAAATAATTATGTACGTTGTTAAACTCTTACTTACAATATAACTAATACGAGAAATAGACTAGCCCCATAGATAGATTAGCAAGGCATCAACCAGTCACAGTTGTTGCAATTGAGCACCAAATGGAGGAAACAGAATGACAGAGATGATTTTTATTTTGGGTACAGGCACTGAGGTCTAAAACCAGAATTATGGTTTATAAATTATGCTTAACGCACAGAAGAGTGAATGATATGTGGTATATCTTAAATGTAAAGGTCAGAATCTTCAGACATATGATCTTTTAGTATCCACTTCAGTAATCAAAGCTTTATGATCATTCAGTCATTTATTAGGACATGAAGGTTACGGAGAACTTCGCACTTACACCTACATGCCAGTCCAAGGACACAAGCAGCGTGGTGACAGATTCCATGTTGGCTGTTCAGTGCCTTATAGCGAGCAGATTGCCAAGCAGCATACTACACAGCTACATTCATCCCCCTCACTCACTTTCACTGAAGGTGAAATATGAACTATAATCCAAGTGTGGCCTCACTTAACCTTTTTTAAGTTGGGGACTTAAAGGTAATGGATAAAAGCGAGGGCACTGCCTTCTCTCCTTCCATTTTTTAAAATTTCAAATATGTGATTATTAAGTAGCAGCTAAATATCAAACTGTGATATGTTTATATCTATAGAATAAACACAGAATAACATAAGATCTTAGATGCTGTTTACTTGTGAGCGTACCTTGGTAGCTGAGTCAACGGAGGCTCCTCTTTGCAGGAGTTCTTCTACTAAATCTTTGTGTCCCTCCTTAGCTGCCAGATGTAATGCATTGAGACCATTCTGCAGTAAAAATATTAATGTTGGTACATTACATACAGAAACATTGTGTTCCAGTAAAAAATACTGATTTAACTTACAGCCTTACTGAGTCTGAAATACAGTTAGTTACAGACAGAAAGAATACATAAAATGAGGAAAATGTTGATTCGAGCATCATAAGAGAAACGTTTCACTTATTAAAATCGGTAGTTAGACAAATTGGAAGGTGGCTGGAGTAAGCCTGTTTTTAGCTTTACCTGCCCTGGCCAGCTCATCTGAAACTAGCTATCTTTTTCAAATCAGAAAATGCATCAAGTGCTACGAAGTTCCAGTAACAACACTCTTCCATGTAGTTGCTGTAAGTGAAGAAGGGTCAAAGTTAGGGGAATTTAAACCTGTAAAATCAATATATGACAACAAGAAAAAAACTGCAAGGGTATTTCTGTCTTTTCATTTTTCATTCATTTTTTCATTTTCATTTTTAAAACATTTAATCGTTTAAAAATGTTTTAGGTCCTAATTACTCAGGATTAATCCTGTGGTGACTGCTGCTGATCTTGGTTAGATGAAATCCCTTAATTAAGGTGAAGATCTACATTCTACATAAAAAGATTATACAACAAACAGTGCTATAACAGCAGCAGAGTAAGAGAACTAATTAAATATTTTGTAATGAGAAGAAATAAAGCTAATTTACCCATTCTGTACAGGACACACATATAGACACATATCTTCTCTCAGACTGGTAAATCAATAGCAGAAATGCACCTTATCCTCCTTTTCCTCCATCTGAGGCAGAATATTAAACCAGTCGTTTACACCTCAGATTTCCTGCTCCTTAAAATTAGCCGTCTTCTAAGGCTCAATATTCCGTCTGCACCAGTGTCCTTTGATCTTCTCTATTATTATGGAATATTGAATTTAAATGCGATGACGTTTCATTTTCTTTCAGTTCTTCTGTGCCTAATATCCCCACCACTGCAGGTTCAGTCAGATAAATTACAGAAAGAGGAGGTGCTTCCCAGTCACTCCTTGTGGATCAAATGTAGAAGAGGAGCTGTTATGTTGCTAAGGACCTATATCTTACACATATATATCTTGGAGTATGCAAATACACACTGACAAATAAAAAATAGACACGTGTCTCACACTAGCTCCCCAAGCTGCCAAATGCCAAACAGCCAGCAGGAGTGTAAAGTTTCTGCACAGTCATAGGGAGCATGTGGAACACATGCAAACATAGATTGTGGCCACTTTTAGGGGCAACTACAATATGTCAACCTATCAACGAGAACAAAATGGGGCATTTGTGAGAGGCAAAGGGTTTTCTATCAACTGAAAAAGACTAATTAAAGTCCAAGCTGTACTGATCATAAAAAAAAACTATCCTGTAGAAAGATTGTCTTTATTTCATATTGTCTTTGTTTATCTGGTTCATATCATCTAAGTGAAAACAACAGTGAGTTCAGCTTGTCTTTGCTAATATTAGAGAAGGCAGAAAAGGTTTGATCATGTTTCGGTTATAAAATGGTGGACCATGACACAGCTAAAAAAATTTTACTGCAACCTTTTTATAGTGTTTCAATCACATTTAAAACATTACTTATTCAAGGAGAAATGAGTAAACCCACCCAACAAACACACATATGTACACACTTTGTCAAACAGACAGATCTAAAGCCCCTTCTCCCTCTGCCCTGAGCTATTAGTGAAAGCTTCATTTAGCTAATGTACAGTCAGCGTCATCAGGTTGGATGGAAATCGTCCAACACAGATTAATGTTCATCTGCCTTCTGACCGCTGACTTTTGTTATGATCACACATAAGTGGTCACAGTTAATTGGGGTGGCTTTAGGGGCCCGAGTGTCCATGGGCATAACCCTTTAGTGGGGAAAAGAGGAAATGCAGATTAAAGAGCAATATCACTCACCGAGGATTAACTGGGGTAGATTAGAGGAAAAGTCTGGTTGTTTGACAGTAAGGACGTAGAGCAAAAGAGATCAAGCAAATGAAGCTGATTCATGCAGATTCTGTTGCACACAAACAGAGGTCTAGAAAGTCTAAAATTGTTAAATGCTGGAAATAAATTTACCCCCATGAAAGAATTTGTTGTATCTTGTTACCTCATTTATCCAAGAAGTGCAAGAGGCATCCTAGGCCTACTGTAGCTTTGGCAGGCTAGAAATAAATCTATTGCCTTCTCTAACTTGGATGGTCCCCTGCCTTTGGCAAAAAACTCTGGCCTCAGAGTTGGTTGCTGCTTTCTAGGACTCCATACTTTAATTATCAATGAACTCATTCCTGAGGTACCAGCTTCTATGAATATCTAGCAAATAAAGTTAAACTGTTACTCCAAGAATGTAGATAGGTGACTGGATAAAAACAAACAAGAATTAGTGAAAATATCTTTAACACAGCATCCAATTAAACTTTCTGGATGCATAGAAAATAATCATTGTGAATTCATGACTGTCTTTGTCATTACACAAGTGACTCCACAGGTTTAGGCACTAATTGTATCATAATAATATAATATATATAATAATAATAATCTCTATACATCTTATATACTTTATATCTATATTAATATTGAATGAAAAATCTGAAGAAGGCAACAAAAATAAATTAATTTAATTTAAAAACACAAATATCTGCTAAGATAGTATTACATACTGCTGTAATGATGATTATTAATATAATAATGTATAGCTGCAGCTAAAACCAGATAATTAAATATACTGCACTGAAAGACACATAAGTCTTTTTTTCTCAGTCAGCAAAAATGTTTCCCATTTTATTTCACTAAGGATCACTGTAACAATTTCTATTTGCTACATGCAAATAGGCAGAACTGAAAAGATATGTGTGAGCAAGGCAGTGAACCTGACTCAGTTACACTGGTTCTGTTGGGAGGAGTGGGCCATGATTAAAGCAAACTACTGTGGGAACCCTCTCAAAGGATTTGCAAAATGTATTACCTAAATCTGGCAGGAGATAAATGTAGGTAAACGTTGGAATTTATAGAAACTTAAAAATATTTAGAAAATAGAAATTATGTCGGTAATCTATACTGACTTAAAACAGGAAAAGTTTAGGTTGATTTTAAATCAGACAATGAGAGAAAAATACATCTTTGGTGCATGTAGTTTCATCTGTACATGGCTATTTTTTATATCTCTCATTTTGACCAAGAACCATTTCGAAAACACAGCTGAAGGTTAAATAATAAAGCACCAATTTACAACAAAATCGATCTTCAGGGACTTTTAAAGCAAAACAGATCAAATTCGTATCCAGAAACAAGTAATCAAATTAATCTAACAATCTAATCCTATAGACGGATTCAAATGAATAAAAATAGATATAGACATACTCATTTCATTTTGACAATTATTTTAAATCGCTAACCATTATTAAAGATATTTTAAGGATAGCAATTAAAGTCCTAGTCCAATGTTACGTAATGAGATTCAATTTAAAGGTATTGTCAACCAAAAATAAAATAAATAAATATACAGATTCGTGGCAAACATAAAAGCATAGAATAAATACTAGGTTAATTCTATTTTAGTTCTAAAATAAATGTGCCTCATTGAAAACAAAAGAGCTGTTTATAGGAATTCGGTTCTCTTTAAATTATCTGTCAAATAACCTGGTGTTAGCAAGCTAATTAGCCCAGGAATCCGCCCTGGTAAAGAGTGACTAACTTTCGTAGCAACTTGCAAACATCTTTTAATAAAAAAAAAGAATTCTGCAGCCTAAAGAAAGCGATGCATGGGTCTCCCATGGTGGCATGTGAGGACTCTATTGCTACTGTAAATGTTTCAACTGACTTACTTTTACACAGCTTTAAACACAAGGAGAAGTTTAGGGGCATGAATTTTCAATCAGGGCTGCATGGTGGTGCAGTTGGTAGAACTGCTGGTTTGTCGCAAGAAGGGTTTGAATCTCTGCCTGAGGTCTTTCTGCAGGTATTGTGCGCGTGTGCGTGTGTGTGTGTGTGTGTGTGTGTATGTGTATGCTTGTTTGTTCTGTGTATCTCGGTGTTGCCATGTTATGGACTGTCGACCTGCCCAGGGTGTACCCCGCCTCTCGCCCAATGGGTGCTGGAGATAGGCTCCAGCTCCCCTGCAACCCAGTATGGACAAGCAAGTATAGATGATGGATGTACAGATTTTTCAATCATAATACACAGCTGACTGACAGCTTGTAATAACTGCTTCATACAACTAGAGAAAGCCTTCATCTGTCCCTGCTATCACAATGAAATATGTTTTAAAAAACATGAAGAAGGCGTAGTGGTGGCGCTGGAGTTAGGCACGCAACTATGTACTGAGATCTTGGTCCTCGATGTGGCTGTCACGAGTTCAAGTCCCAACCCGTTGACGTTTGTCGCATGGCTTCCCACACCGTTTCCTGTGAGCTCACTTTCGGAAAAAAAAATTGAAAAATAAAGGCCACTAGTGTCTAAAAATATATATAAAAAACCCTAAACACTAAGAATATAACGTATAAAGCTCTGTTTAAGATTATACATCTTCATTTATTGACCTTTACACACACACAAACTCATTCTAAAAAAGGGGATCACTAGGATTTATATAATAATGTCACTCACATTTTTGTCACCTGACTGCATCTCACATTTGGTCATCTGACCCGAGGAAATACTTTTAAAGGCATGACTCTTGTGTTGCAGGGTCTTGTGTTTGTTTGCATGTGTGTGTGTTTGTGTGCGCTTGGGTGTGTGTGTGTGTGTGTGTATGTGTTTGATGCTCAAAACAAAACCATGGTGCCCATGGCAACATGCTGTAGAGCAATGGGTGGCCATCTGTACATTTTAGTTACTAAGCAATTACAATCTAGTTTATAAATATTTGCTGTTAATTTGCACCAGAATTATAAAAAAGCCAACAGAAAGGGGTGGATAAGGCAGGAACTTCCACACACAATACAAATGCTCACGTAGGCCCAGTCAGCATCCCTCTGTGAGTTGCCTCGTGATTGCTGTAAATCACAATGACACAGAGGGCTAGACGGAGCTGTTTATGGAAGTATTTGACCCCGTTGGATTGCTCCCCTTCCTCAGTGGAATGTGGTTAAGGGTGGGCAGTAGGGGGGGCAGCAGCTGTCAGTGCTGCTCGGATTGGTGGGGGCAATGGGTGTGATGAGGGACGCAATTTTAGATATGTCACTGGGCACAACGGCACTATGTTTGTTTGAGTACGTATTAACAAAGGTAATTTCTGCGATGTTATTATGAGGGGCATTGCAAAAATCAGCTGTAATTGTTTTTTTACTGTATTTTCTCTGTTTCATTGGATCAGTCAATAAACTCAGGTGCAGTTTTTGGTAAAATGCAAATACTTTCTAATATTCTGTTTCATATTGGGGGAATATAATATATGTGCTATACTTTACCTATTAAAGTCCCTTGCAATTGTTTTCGAAGGTCTTGAACTTAAAGTTCCATATATTTTATTGCAAATTTTAAATTATCAAGTCATCAGCTGGAGTATACGAGGAGCTGGCTGCCAGTCCTTTGGGGCTTGAGTGTTAACCTAAGTGATAAACCTAAGCCCTCTGAGTTTCTAGTGATCCTTCTTGTGTTGTTTTTCCCATGCTAATGATCTCTTCTCATTTTTCTTCGTTTAAAGCAACCCTCAAGCTGACACAGACTTTCTTCTCTGTGTGCTCATGGATCTCAAGCCACAAACCATCTACTACTGACAATAACCTTCTGATTTCCAATCCATGGCTGGCAACCTCAAAGTTCCTCATCCACCCTCCAATGCTCTTATCTACACCTCCACTCCTCCCTACACCATCGCCCTATATTTACCATCTAAATCACCACATAGACCTCTTTCCCGTATTCCTATCATTTCCCCTGGCGTTAATCCTCTGCATTTACCAGTAAGCCTCCTCCATTCCTTCACCATCATTTTCCGTACAGTATTCCCTCTGCTAACCTCTCCTCCGCAATAACTCTGCTGTCCTGTGTTCCCAGAAAACCCCCCAGACCAAGATCTCGTTGACATTCATTATAAGTGTCTTTAAATAAATCTTTAGGAGACTTCTCGTCTCCTGAAAGTATTCGTGCAAGTGGTTCAGGCAACCATGACAACAGGTTTGATTTACAGACCCATTCAAAAAAATTAGAACATTATTGAAAAGTTCATTTATTTTAGTAACTTAATTCACTAACTGAAATAAAATTTATAGGTATATTAATTACACATAGACCGATGTTTTTCAAGGATTCACTTCTCTTAATCATAGTGATTTTTCCACTTACAACTAATGAAAACACAGCATTGAGGATTAAAATATTAAATCAAAAATCAATACTGAAATGTGGGCTTGATGAAAAGGATGTTAAATATCTGCTTAAAGTTTGTTATCTTCAAAAGATACTTTTAATCTAACAAATGTGCCTCATTGGAGCACACATTCTAATTTATTGATATGACTGTATTTATTTTGTCTTGTTTAACCTGGTCAGACATCTACAGCACTAAGGCTAGTTTGTTTTACATTACCTGCCTGTGAGGTTCTAGCTAATTTGGATGTTTTCAGCATCTTGAGAAATCTTCAGTCAGTATGCCATAGGCTGAATGGCAAATGTAGAATTGTGTCAACCCCTTACTGCCTGAATATAATTAGAATTATTTGCAAATATAAACTTTTGTGTTTTTGCTAAGAAGCAAATGCTAAATTAAGCGATTGTCCTTTTTAATATAGTGCATTAAATAGTTAGGAATTTAGTACAAAAATAAAAAAATTGGGCATTATTTGGCATAACTCTGACCATTATGTGGCAACAAAGTGGTTCCCACATGATCCCTGGTATGTGTGAAATATCTATCAAGAGGTGTTAATAGAGATGCAAATGGCACGTTGGCTCTATTAAGAAAAAAAAGGAAAACTATGCACCCCACACAAAGCAACAGAAATACAATATTTTGAAACACTTCCTTTTCTTACCTGGTTGCAGGTGCAGATGTCTACTCCATTTTTGAGGAATTCAAGGACTTTGTCAGTGTTCCCGGCTCGGGCAGCCCGAAGGAAACTGGTGTTACTGTCGGACTGTAGAGATAGATACAAATTTGAAAATATTAGAATTTAACAATTCAATTATTCTCTTAATTGTTGTTTAGATATGTCATTGTATTGTGTAAAAGAAAAATAACACTTGCAAAAAGCTAAAAATGTTAGTCTGTGGGTAAAATAAAGAATATTGTTGTAATTGTTGACTTTCATTTAGGGCTGCATAATATCGGGGAAATGTATTTTCAATATTTTTGCCAAAAGCAATACATTTTTGAGTTAACCCACAGTTTGTTCCCCGTTCTCCTCACAATGTTACCATCACTTGCTTGTGAGCTTTAGCATCTCAGCCACTATCGTCTATATCAGGAGTGGACCTTAAGGGCAATGAGAGCCAAACCTGTTCCTAACACTAGGAGTGAGATTGCTTGGCATTTGAAATGTTAAAGCCTTCAACATAACAGATCCAAGCAGTCCTTTGAAATCGCGTTTGTACACATTTGTATTACAACAATGATTGTGATTTGATATATTGCCCAGCTGTACTTCTATCATTTGCAAATGTTATTGTGTTTTATTGTCATGTTAGTCTCTTCCATTGTTTTATTTACATATATCTACATTACAACATCAATTCAAATGAGGAGGTGTTGTGCAGTTTTGCAGACGGCTGTAAGATAAGTCTGAGTAGGCCATTCTAAATTTAGTTTAAAACTGAAAAACCCCAAAGATAATTTGCTTAACTTCCTATTTAGCAGAATGAAGCACGGACTGACAGCCTAGAAATATAACATTTTTACTTCCAGTGTCTAGAAAAAGTTATGCTGTTGTTATCATACCATAAGTTATCATACCTTTGGAACTTTTTCATATTCTTTCATGCAACAACCACAAACTGCAATGTATTAGATATATATACAGATATATATACAGTACCATTTGGGAAGTGGATGCAAAAGGGTAGATGGTGTTCTAAATTTATTAAAGGTCCAAATCTGAAAAAAAAAAACGTTTGAGACACTCAGTCAATACTTTGTAGAACAACCTTTTGCCACAATAACAGCTGCAAATGGTGTATGTCTCTTCCAGCTTTGCAGATCCAGAGATGAATATTTTCCCCATTTTTCTTCTCAAAATAGCTTAAGCACAGTGAAATTGGGTAAAAAAGGTCTGTAAATATACATTTTTTCTTCTTGCCTCAGATTCTCAAATAGATTTCGGTCTGGACTTTGATTTGACCATTGTACGATATGAATATGTTTTAATCTAAACCATCCCAATATGGGGCTGTACATTTAGGGTCGTCCTGCTGGAAGGTCGGCCCAAGTCTTAAGGAAAAGCATCCCTAAAATATTATGCTGTCACTGAAATATTTTATAAAGGGGAGTAGGGTAATGCGCACTGTTATTTTTCCACCAGGCCAAAAAGTTACATTTAGACCTAATCCGAACGGAGGGCCTTCTTCCATATGTTTTCATGTGACCCCAACATTGCTTGTTGCAACTACAACTTATTTCAGATGTTAAGGAATGATGGAGCCACTTCAGCTCTGCTGGATGCTAAGTAGGAAGCAATGAGCTCCTCAGTGCATGAGAGAGATAGAGGCCACGCCTCTATGAAAGTGCACAAGTCAAACCGTGTACATCCGAGGTCATCACACATATAGACAAACACACCACCGGCAGTCAGATAAAAATAGGCAGAACTATGCTGCCGCAGAACACAAAAAACAAAAGATAGTAAAGCACCACAAGCCGAGGTTTTCCTTCTCTTACCTGGAAATCAACCTCTTCAGGTTGAGAGTCAGCAGACTTGTAGTATTCAGATTGTTGGTTTGAGTCACTGTCACTCCCAATAGTCTTTAAAGTTTTATCTAATCCACAGGCTTTACATGATGAGGAATTACCCATCGTTATGATTAAATTGCTCACCTATACACACTACATCCTTTGGTAGAATCTTTTTCATACTGCTTCCGGGCAAGAATCCGTCGAAAACAACTTACCGGTATATATTTCTTGCTTTGAACTTTCAAAAACATTCAAATAATTCTTTCTTCTCAGTAATGACTTCATTTAATCTTTTTAATATTACAAATATCATATTTCATAGCTTGGCTCTGTCTTAGTCTGTGTCCTGCATGCATCCGAGGCCTTGTCCTGCCTGTCCCTTTGCAGGTTACCAACTGCACACATAAACATTGAACTGTCACAGGCTCTCCTGCATCTGCTATTTTTATCATTTCAGATCATCAATTCTACAGCGTCCCCACCCCTTTGGTGTTTGCGATCGGGGTCAGGGGGTTTGGGGGGTGGCATAGCAGCTGGTGTTTAAACGTAAACGTGGACTGCACGGCCTATGGTGTTCCTTACATACACCAAGAACTATGCAGGAGAGACATGAATTTGTCACCCAAAGAGAGCTATTTCAATTTAATTTTGATAATTTAGTCTAAATTTACATTATAAGTTCACACAAATCTAAAGTATTCTGTGTTTACTTGAGTCTTATCGCATGTCTCAGTCATGTGATTGCCAGACTCTCTACACAATTTACAATCATGCTGATTGACAACTAGCTCTAATCTAGAAGAATGGTTATGATTGACCTGTTCAAGTAACATCTTTCATTAGCTAACGGAAGGCAACGTTTTTAGACTTTGGTATGAGTAGACAGGAGAACTGTCCGTAGACTTGATGATAGATAGTAAATATGTCCACACTGCTGAAAATGGTGAAGAACTCAACAGGTTCCATTATCCCCTTTCACATTATAGTTCCACAATAAAGACACAACTACGGATCTGCCAACATCATGGGCCCTATGAGCATTTAGATCCCGCTGCTGCAATTGTGGAATCACAGGGGCATGGTTAACAACTCGCAGCCCTTCACCTGCAGCGAATTTACCCAGGGCTGAGCTCTGTGTCACTATCCTCATGCACACTGTCCAAACACATTTTCTGCTTTAAATTCAAGCAATTGCTAAGCATTCAGGCTGCATGATATAATGAAAGTATTGAATTGTGATGGTCATGCTTAAAATTGCAAGGGGCAATGTTGATTATGAATAATCAACATCTACCTGCTCATTACACAAATCCCCACCATTCTCTGTGAGCTTAAATATCTCAGATATACATTAGTTGTTGGCATTAAGGGTAGCACTAACAATTGGGTGAAGTATAATATAATCTCACACCAAATATGCATCAAAGCATTGTTTTTCGATTGCGATATTAATCAGAGATGCAGTAAGGATGATTATGATTTGATAATTTTCTTCATCAGATTCTGCTTATCAGCAAACGTCGAAGATTTGATGGACACTAGAGGATGATACGATGTCCCCACTGTGTGCACACCCACATACTGTGCTGCTGCTGCTCTCTTTGCGCTGTACCAAATCACACTTATTCCGCAATCCAATATTACCTTTTACAGTTCTGTACAAAGTCATTACGAGCGCTACAAATGGCCTGCGGGCTACATTTTGGACACCCTTTGTTTTGCTTGTTTTATAATTATGTGTATCATATTACACAGAAAAATGATTATCACATATCTTTTAAATAAGAGAAATTCGATGATGTTATAGATCTTCAATTTAAATCTTTCTGTTAATATTATAATACCATGAATCTGTGGTATTTTTACTAAAGGTTATAATACCATTGAAATCCTAACTAGAGTGCTCTATTGCATGAACAGGAATTTAGGCAAATTGTCAGGGCTACAGCTCATCTACTGTGTGTACTGCCCTGTAGAACAAGGGCAAGTGGAATGTTTAGCCAGTCTAAACTCGCACACGACAACAAAAAAAGACTTTAAACAGCAAAGACTTTACCTGACGCTTTGCCTTTTCCCGCTTCCTTCTCCGCCTCTCCCTGGCTTTCTGTAGAGCTCTATATTCTGGATGTTGCTCAAGCTCACGAGCCTTCTTCAGATGGGCAGCAGCATGTGCCATGACTTCACCCCTACGACCTCTTTTTGTCCCAAATAAAAAGGGTTTTGCTACAAGAAACTTTGTTTTGATAAGGTTTCTCTTTATTAACTTTCAGACATTATTAAAATTCCTAAATAACTACAGTGAACCTACAGTTAAAATAGTGCTTTACTCCATAAAAGCCTAACTCTGGTTGGACAAAAAAATTCTATGTAATTCTGGATTGAATGATCGCAAAAAAATATTTAAGCTGCTCCTTCTTAGTTCTCTTTCCAGAATGAGATTTTGTTGCTCAAGAAACTTTGAAATCTTCAGCTAGTGGTCCAGGAGTTCGGAACAGAACAAGTTAAATAAAACATACCAAATTAAAATGATCTGTTCAGAAGAGCACAGGCATGAGATTGAGAGCTGAAAAGGGCTGGTAAATAATACGAATAAAAGATCCACCGGCACACTGAAAAGATACCACAACACACAGACACGTGCATCGAAATGATCCTGACCAGATGTGCATAAAACTCTCAGCCCGTGTGAACAGCTGTAGCTTTAAATCCACTGTTGTGTGTTTGGTTTGTGTATGTATGTGTGTCAAGCATGAACATTTGAGCATTTAATGAGAATGTTAGTGTATATGTGACCTACAGTCAATGAAGATGTGCATGCAAACAGGCAGCTCACCGCTGCAGTTCAAGCTGAGATAATGTCCTGCATCCAGAGGAAAGGAAGGACACACGAGGAGGATAAGTGGGATGACTGCTGGCAGGGTAAAGCAGGACTTTCACGTGTAGCACTGGCATCATTACTAACATACAGGGGTTTGACAATGAAACTGAAACACCTGTCATTTTAGTGTGGGAGGTTTCATGGCTAAATTGGACCAGCCTGGTAGCCAGTCTTCATTGATTGCACATTGCACCAGTAAGAGCAGAGTGTGAAGGTTCAATTAGCAGGGTAAGAGCACAGTTTTGCTCAAAATATTGAAATGCACACAACATTATGGGTGAAATACCAGAGTTCAAAACAGGACAAATTGTTGGTGCACGTCTTGCTGGCGCATCTGTGACCAAGACAGCAAGTCTTTGTGATGTATCAAGAACCACGGTATCCAGGGTAATGTCAGCATACTACCAAGAAAGACGAACCACATCCAACAGGATTAACTGTGGACGCAAGAGGAAGCTGTCTGAAAGGGATGTTCGGGTGCTAACCCGGATTGTATCCAAAAAACATAAAACCACGGCTGCCCAAATCACGGCAGAATTAAATGTGCACCTCAACTTTCCTGTTTCCACCAGAACTGTCCGTTGGGAGCTCCACAGGGTCAATATACACGGCCGGGCTGCTATTGCCAAACCTTTGGTCACTCATGCCAATGCCAAACGTCGGTTTCAATGCTGCAAAAAGCGCAAATCTTGGGCTGTGGACAATGTGAAACATGTATTGTTCTCTGATGAGTCCACCTTTACGTTTCCCCACATCCGGGAGAGTTATGGTGTGGAGAAGCCCCAAAGAAGCGTACCACCCAGACTGTTGCATGCCCAGAGTGAAGCATGGGGGTGGATCAGTGATGGTTTGGGCTGCCATATCATGGCATTCCCTTGGCCCATACTTGTGCTAGATGGGCGGCGTCACTGCCAAGGACTACCGAACCATTCTTGAGGACCATGTGCATCCAGTGGTTCAAACATTGTATCCTGAAGGCGGTGCCGTGTATCAGGATGACAATGCACCAATACACACAGCAAGACTGGTGAAAGATTGGTTTGATGAACATGAAAGTGAAGTTGAACATCTCCCATTGCCTGCACAGTCACCAGATCTAAATATTATTGAGCCACTTTGGGGTGTTTTGGAGGAGCGAGTCAGGAAACGTTTTCCTCCACCAGTATCACGTAGTGACTTGGCAACTATCCTGCAAGAAGGATGGCTTAAAATCCCTCTGACCACTGTGCAGGACTAGTATATGTCATTCCCAAGACGAATTGACGCTGTATTGGCTGCAAAAGGAGGCCCTACACCATACTTATAAATTATTGTGGTCTAAAACCAGGTGTTTCAGTTTCATTGTCCAACCCCTGCACATGTCTCACCCCTTTGTCATTCCCACCTTAACAGCTGAGGAATTTCTCATTTCAGTGTTATACTATAATGAGGAAACATTTGATTTTGAGAGAGCATTGTTGTTAAAAACAAACTGAAAGATGAAGAACAGAAAGAATTTTCTTTACTGATGTGGCTGCAAAAACAGGACACAATATTACAGTTGAGCTCTTGGCAGTCCTTTATTTAAACCACTCTGCATGTTTAGTGGTACCAGGTAACAAAACATAATATTGCAGATGATGCATGCGCGTGGACCAACAGTGGCACTCTGCAAAGTTCTTCTTCTATCAATGCAGCTGATGGTAGCAGTTTGAAATTACAGCAAAAGGGACAGGGACACATTCTCACACCTCTGTTTCTGTTCACACATTGTGCTTGATGTTTTGCACACTCGGGTTTCAACAGCATCAGCAACATTTCTTCCTGCTAGAAACCATGACCATTGAGACAAACCTGCTGCATCATACCTGCAGTTTAGTACAACTGGTTGCAATGTTGTATGCTAGTGCACTGATAAAGAGTTACACTGCAACCATGCAGACTTTTTGTGAATGCATGTGTTTCCTGTGGCGCTCTCTGCTGGTGAGAGGGGCTAATGCAACATGCAGATTTGAAATTTAATCCAACAGCCAGAAGCAAAAACAAGAAATATAGTACGGTAAAAGCTTGTTTTATACAGACTTAAAAAAATATTCTTTCTTCTTGTTTTGCACTTAAAAGTCGAAAGAAAAAGTCTGCTTTAACACTATAACAGTGTTGTAGATTAAACATAGGCCTACTGTTTCTATGGCCTGTGACAACTTTAATTACTCACAGCCTAAAGATGCACAGTTAATCCAATCTAATGTTTTGAATGGTTTCTGAAGCATAGTGATAATAGTTCTGTCATCAAAAATACAGATCTGGTAAATAAAGCTTTGGACCTTTTAGTCCAAAACCTACAATTTAGACATGCTCACACTTGCAATTAAGAATCATACATAAATAACTTTTCTTTTTACTGATTTTGTTTTTTAAGTGCCACTTTTGAAATTGTAGCACATTTTCATTGTGATATAACTCTGTTTCAGTCACAAAAAAAGTAGATGGAGAGAATCTGTTACCAGGAATTTTCAAGTGTTACCACAGATGTCCAGGTTGATTTAGATCTAGACTTTGACTGGACCATTTTAACACATATGCTTTATTCTAAACCATGCCTTTGCAGCTCTGCTTCAATCTTAAAGGCCTTAACCTGCCACCTCTTCTAATCAATTGTGTATTCTGACTAAAGAAAAATTTAGACAATAGTTGAATAGTTAGGGCGCTGGTTTTGAAGAAAATTGATTAATCACATGACATGGAAAAATAAATAGCTAAACATTTATCCAAGGTTTCCAACAGTGAGGAGCATAGCGGAAGGAAGACAGACCAGTTTCTGCTAAAACGTTAACAATGAGGTGAACTACAGCAATGACTTTTTTGAAGACAGAGAATATTTTGCTCTGAAATGAGCCCTGTTCGAGCCGCTCAGTGTAAGTTTTCAGGTAATGAAGGAGGCAGGTCGACCTGTAGTAAACTGCTGTTCTGGACTTCTCCAGATTGGAGTCCGTCACTGGCTGTGCGCGTAGTTGCGCAAATAACTTTTTTTTTGTCTTCTCCTTTTAACTCATTGTCAGGTTAGGTGGAGAGGGAGGTGATTATATGGAACACAACTGAAAAAATCTGATTGTTTTTAAATAAAAATGTGAAGTCCAACACCATTTTGTGGCTGCATCTTTTAATACTTCTAAACGTTTTCTATCAAGAAGTTCAGGGCTATTCAGAAAACATCCGGGGCAGAATCCCCGGAAGCCCAGGTCTAACTACGCGCCTGGGTTACAATAAACTTTAAACAGGACTTTGTAATGACTTTATTCCACTTTCCATGAAGGCCAAATTGGTTGAGTGCCGATGGATTCATCCACCTGAGTTGCAGATCTCTGCAGCTCCTCCAGAGTTACCATGGGTCTCTCAGTATGGGTGGACAGCTACCTTAGCATTTTGCTATAGTTTTTTCCATTTACAGATAATGGACTGAATGCTGGTCTGTGAGATGTTTAAAGGCTAGGATTTTGTTCTATAACCTAAATCTGCTCCAGGATGCTGTTTGTTTACTAATGTTCTCTAAGGTTAGTTGTAACATAAAAAGATGTGAAAATGTTCGACCTGTGTGAATGCTTCTGCGTACTTTCTGTACTTAATATTGTGTCAATATGTATTAATCTTGTCTAAGGATAATTAGTGAGGCAAATCAGCACCAAAACAAAGTGCCTCATATCCTGATCACAATCTATTAATCAGAATCTTATTTGATTCAATGGCTTTTCTGACATTTGCTTGATATTCAAGGTAAAGAATTGCTTGGGTCAATAACTTTTATGATGTAAATATATCACAAAATAAAATTGATCATTGCGCTGATCAAAAACTATATTGTCTAATACATTTACAGTATGATGTCTGTTTTTTTATGTGCATGTGTTTTTGCCCATTTAGGATTCATATTACACTGACAGGAGATTGTAAAGGAAAGCTGAGATGAGCTTCTGTTTCTCTTGGTTTAGGGAAGCAAGTTAATGCTCTGCTGTCCAATTTATAGATCCAGAGGCTTTTATGTGGTCCATTAGGCTCGACTGATAAACAGAGATGAGAAACGCAAGGACCAGCACATTCAACAAAGCCTGTACTTTTACCATTGTTTCTGACTGTAAATCTGTGCAGCCAAGAGTGCATCCAAGGACTTTATCACACCCACAGATACAGGTTATTTACCAAGAAAAGGGTAGTAAACTAAAAGGTTCTCCATATATAGATTATATATTTTAAATATTGAGTTACTGGTTCAAAGTTGTAGCTGCTGTCTGTTAACATTATTTCCAAAACATATAGAGCTTTGTTTGGATCAGTTAAAGTCTCTGCAGATTTTTTGATTGTACATAATCAAGCACCTTGCCCTTGTTAATTTACATGTCTCAATTACAATAACTAATTAACAAAGCATAACCTGAAAGTTCTCCCAAAGATGTTTTTTTGTAAAATAAATCAAAATCTGCCTTAATTGAGCGAGAAAATAAAATAAAATTTCTTCTGTGTGCTCCTATGAGATCTTGTTTGTCTTTCCAAGAGTTATACGGAGTTTTTTTGGAAGCAGCTGTGTATTTGTCTGGCTGCTAATGGAGCTGCAGTGTTGACAAGAGGTTTTCCTTGCAAATAACGTTGAGCTGTATGTAATGCACTGAACATTTAATGGACGGATGATCTTTCTTTCTGAAACTAGTCATTTGAAATCCTTGGAGCCTATTTTGCTTGACTATAATTTTCAGCTATGTGTAAACTGCTCCTTCCTGAGAAATATTGTTTTTTTATTTGTAAGTGTATTTAATTTAAACTGATGCGTCAAACCTGCTGGTACCTACATCGGTAAATTATGAAAAACAGACTGTACACTTTTTTTCTTCGAGAAAGTGACATAATTTGCCTTCTTGGTGACATCACAAAAGTCGATCTGGAAATGAATAGATGCCACACCCTTATTGCATTATGGGGATGCTGGCACTGGGGGTTGCTGTCCCTATGCTGACTGAGCATTTGGGTGGTGCCCTGGGGTGGCGGTGGGTCTGTCGTTGAGGTATCAGAGGTGGGGTGGGGTTGCTGTGGCTGCCAGGACTGATGTGGGGTTGGGCCTTAGACTGCTGTGCCCTCTTGTCTGACTGGCTGCCTCTCTGGCTGATGTGCCCGGGTATGGGGGTGGGTTCCCAGGCAGCCTGGGGCCTGCTCTGGCCCCCGGTGGGGTGGCTGCCTGTGCGCTAGAAAAGGGTGCCTTCTGGTCTGGTGTATCTGGGTATTTAAAAAATTTAACCCACAGAAAATGATGTGACTAACACATCAATTCATGACATGCACTTTAGGTTTAGTAAGGAATTAGGTTTCAAGTAAGAGCAGAACTGGCATTTTGGAGGGTTAAGAAATAAAGCAACAGCAGCGAAAAAACGGAACATTTACAAGAAAAGGACAGAGAGGCTCTATGATGAAGTCCTGGTATAAACACCAATGTAAAAAGTAATCATACCAAAAATCACACCTCTCATTCACACTTGTCAGTGTTGTGCAGGAATGCAACGAAATAAATGCGTTCATGAGTGGTGACTGACTTTACACACAGACTGACTTCGGTGACATTCTATTCTTAATCCTTAAGATTCAATTTACAGTAATTTTAGCCCACTGTTTGCAGCTATAACTATTCTATAAGAGCTTTCAACGTGGCTTTCAGATGTGTCTTGGGGAGATTTTGACTATTCTTCCAGAAGGTAATTTGTGAAGTCAGACACTGCTGTTGGACAAAAACAGTCTCAGCACTAATTCATCCCAAATGTGTTCCGTCGGGTTGTCTGCACTCATTGCAGGCCACTCAAGTTCTGATGTGATTACTGACCTTGCTTTCTGCACTGGTGCACAATTATGTTGGAACAGGAAGGGGCCAAACTGTGGGTAATAGCACTCACTGTGGTTTGCTGAAGTATCAAGGCTTAGGCTTTGTAACACTTTTCAGACAGATGTACTCTGTTTTTCATCTTTTCTTGAGTTTATTTAGATCAGCTGTGATGTGAGATCTTTCAGCCTACTTCATGTTGTCAGACAGGTTTTAGTCAAGCTATGTACTGTTTCTGCAGGTCTGGCAGAAATCATACCTGAGTCAAAGTTAATTCCTGGTTTGGAAAGCTTTTCTTTCACAAATAAAAATCATCATCAAAACTGCTCTTTGCAATAACTCAGGTTATCTTTATTATATAAACAGTTCTTTGATGATCTGAAACATAAGTGTGATAAAAAAAATAAAATCAAAAGAAATCTGTGTATTAGGTGTATTATTTATGTCACTGTAATTGATACGCTAATTAGAGCATTACGTCTATCTTTTTTTTTTAGTTTATTTCATAAAAATTAATGCTGAATAAATTAGAAGTAGTGATGTATTTAGTTCAAAATGTTTAGGAGGTGAAATATAAACATGAAATAGTTCCGTTTTTACCTATTTGAATTGAACTTACAACCATTTTTTTTTAGGGTTAGAAGAAGGCAGAGATCCCACGTCATGTGAATGTAATATAAGAAAATAATCACCGCAGTTTTCTTTTCTTTAGAAAGTGATAATAAATTGTTCAGCAGCTCTTACCTCAGCACATGAGGTTATAATGTTCTGGGTTGCAGAAATCTTCCAACAGCTCTGCTCAAAGAGAGTAAAAAAAGCTAAGGAGAAAATCTTTGCATGTATTCACATATTTTACCCTATGTTCGACATTAAGGCCTCATTGAGTTTAATATATTGGGTTGCTTCCAAATTCAATAGCTGTTGGAAGGTTTAAATGAACCGAATACTAAGTGAGAGAGTAATGGTTGGCTCATGTCAAGTCATCTTCTGGCCATTTTACTGCTTTAGAAAGGTCAGAGCCATATATTGGATAGCACATGTCTTCTCTCACTTCTTCTCTTTTCTGGTTCCTCACTAAACTAAATCAAATCAGGCAATCAAAAATCCAGACCATGCCACACCCAAACAAAGCTAGTAAGGACACTGAGACACAGGATGGCTGGGGAGGGGTTTATAACCTTGGTGCTGTAACATAATATGCCCAGAGAGAAAGTGGACTGAAGGAGGAGAAATTCAAGAAGACACTGCACCCTGTTGCAACTGAAGAAGTGCATTGTCTAAAGTCACACACCCAGATAAAAACATCTGACTCAGTCAAAAACAGGTACAAAACAAGCTCCATTTGTTGTTCACTGCAGCAACCATATTAAGAAACCAGATGATAGACAGATACATGAAAGTTCAGCTACATTAACTAATTTAAAGGAATATACATGCAGATAAATGCAAGCATTATGATGATCTCAAAAAGCAAATGCTTAAGTCCATGAAGCCATGAATTATTTACCGCTCACACTAATTTATGGCATTCCCTATTTTTTACTCTTTGAAGTGCAGCATGTCTCCTGGGAACATATGATGTCAGCTTGCCATTCCTGGTAATTAGATGAAGGAGAGGCCTTCGATTCACTGGTTTAATGAAAAAGGTCCACACTCAAGGAAGCCTGGCACTGCAGTAAGACTCAATATGCCAGAAACTAGTGCAAGAATAATGTAAAGAAACAGGTCATATAGAAAACAATTGACTTCATTCTGGAAGTCCTTGGTCAAGTTATGACACAACAGTTGCTTTAAAGCTGCTAATCAAAATTTTCTGTAAAATTAGGAAACTTATTAGATATAGTTTGTCACCTACAGAACCACATGCATGGTGAGTTTCACCTATTTTGGCTATTTTGGTTTTGGTTATTTAGTAAAGGCAAAATTTACCCTGAAACAACCCAAAACAAGCTTTCAAACACATCCCTCTAATGACATCACATAAGGCATAAAGCAACTGATCAGGGTTGCTTTGAGCATATCTATTTGTATTGTTTGGCATTTCTCATTGAATGACTTGAATATGCACAGAAACCAATCAGATGGAACAATTTCAAACAGCAATATAACCACATTCATTCCAGTTAAAGCTCTGTAGACAATGATAGTCACAGTTTAGGTGGGGACGAGGGTGGGGGTGTAATTCTTTTAAAATCCTGCAGTAAAGATTCCTTCTTCATAACCAAGTTGTGTTTTTGATGTCAGTGAATACACACTGCACAACACAAATTACTGTTTAATATAAAATAAAATCTACTGCTATGTATGAATATCAGAGAAAAGTTTGCTAATGAAAATATGTGGCAAAGTTATTTTTAAACCTTTATTTTCAACACAGCAAAACAAATTCTGTTTTCTGGCAGCATGTATTCCAATCTTGTGCCTCCTTTTCCCAAGCGCTACATCACAAAGGGTATTGAAGCAGACACTGATTTCACTCTGAGTCGAATGTATTATGAAGAACGAAGCGTGTGACCTGAAATTTGCTGCAGTGCACAGTAAGACCGGGACCGCTGAATGATGCTGTCAATTTGAAAAGACGAGAAAATAAATAAAACAAGGAGATGCACTGCATATAACTGTCTTCGAAAGAGAGAGGGATTTGGCATTCTCTTTTATTATTAGCAGATGCTATTTCCTGTTATATTACTGACTTTGTTCTGAAATCAAAATGATTATATGTAACAAGAGCATGGGGATAAGAATAATCTAGAGCAGGTACACTGCACAGCCAATCTCCAACAGCCAGGTTCTCAGTAACATCATGATCTGAAAAAACAAGCTGATGTTCTGCTGCCATGTGTTCATCTGCATTTATGCTCCAGACTCTCAAACCCCAACAAAATTATTTTCTTTAAAAGAGAAACACTTCACTTTCACATATCAAAGCTTATGCCAAAGGAAAGACAAGAAAACATGGGAAGGCGCTGATGAGAGATATTTACATGAAGGTTTTTGAGCACAGCTTCTGAGAAGTGCATTGATCACCAGCCACGCCCAGTTCTCTCTCTCCCCCTTCTGTTTCTCCCTAACTGGAAGCAGCATCATAAGGGCATGATGAATTATTAACCTCTAAATGCTTCTCACTGCCCCCATCCAACAACAGCTGTCCTCTGTGGGACCGAGGACACAGATAAAGCTAATTTCATACAGCCAGCAAGCTAACTATCCAGCTTCAAGCTTGTTGCTCCCCTATTTTTGACCCAAAAAATTGGATCACCCTTTGTATTCTGATAAACATTGAAAGTTTCTGTTAATTGATGTAGTTTTTTTTTTATTAATAAACTAAAAATAGATTAGTTCACCTGAGTTTGATTTATTCTATAAAACACCAAGTGCAACTTATTGAACTGTTTTCATCTCAGTGTAATCTGTTCAGTCAGACAGACATGGGGCACTGTCATATTTATGACCCCCTTATAAAGATGTATAAACACCATTAAAATGAATACAAATAGAAGGAAAATAATTGAAAACCAAGAGAAAAACAGGAAATAAATAAATAAATACATCTTTTAGTAGCATACACTCAGACTGTCACAATTATTGACAACTTGAACAATCACTTTAAAACAAATTTAACTGTATTTTTCAAAAATATACTTAACTTTCCTAAATAATCAGCATTTACAGGAACTGCCACCACGCATAGTAAGGATGGTGAAGGAGGTAAATAATCTCTAAAGTTTTTCTTTGATTTGAGATGTGAGATCATCATACTCTAATAAAGAATGAATTGGTTTTACATTTTTTACATATCTTTACCTGGGTTGCCAATTAATGTTTTTGGCACTGCCTGACTCAGATGCTCTGTCATTCTTTAAAGTGAGTTTAAAAGTAGGACAGCCTATCTAGTTAAGAGGTACCATAGTGATCAAAAGGTCAAAAGGAAGAGTCGGGATGCTGTCTGTTTCCAAACATAGATCTGCTGATGCACCATATGATGATATGGAATTGGGACACAAATGGGAATGCTTTTTTACCGCCGTATCACCATTACATATGGAATGTAAACACACATGAAACTCACGAAAACATCATGTGACTGTTGCAACTAGATTGCATCAGGGCATGCTGTTTAGAGCCAAAAATGGTAATTTATCGAAAGTGTTAACAATAACTGAAAAAACATGATAACCGCAACAGATTTGGGTAAATTAATAATGACAAACCAGCACCTTTCTCACTTCCGCCTCTACAATTCCTTCTTAACACAAATAGCAAATCAACCAATCATATAGCAACAACTGCATTTAGGCAGGTTTAGATATGGTGAAGGCGACTTGATAAAGCTCCAACTGCTTCAGAATGGGGTAGAAGAAGGATTTAGGCAGCTTTGAATGTGGTATTGTTGTTGCTGTCCTACGGGCTGGTCTGAGTATTTCAGACACTGATCTACTAGGATTTTCACACACAACCATCTCTCAGGTTTACAGAGAGTGGTCTGAAAAAAAGAAAGTTGTGTCAATGAAAAATGCCTTTTTTATGTCAGAGATCAGATATGAGCAGGCTGCCTCAAGATGATAGTAAACCAACAGTAGCTGAAATATCCCCTTGTTAAAACAAAGGTATGCGGAATACTGTCTCTGAATGCACAACAAGCTCAACCTTGAGCAGATGGGCTACGGCAGCAGAAGACCACACCAATTAGTCTGTGGTAATATACCTGATGATGCCTTTTGCTTAGTGTTGCATAAAAAAAACAGTAAGGTAGTGATAAGGAGGTAGGTCATTCATAAACTACATGTTTGCAATGAACCCAACATAGAAAGACAATACTGTAAAGTTAAGTATTTGCTTTTTCGCTATTGCAAAACTTACCAACATTATTGGATATCACATGTTTTCAAACTATCAAACAACCCTCAGGCCATACCTTTGTGACCACATTGTACCCAGCAGGACAATGTACCATTTCACAAAACTCAAATCATCCCAGACTGGTTTCTTTAACATGGCAATGACTTCACTGTGCACCAGTGGCCTCCATAGTCCCCAGATCTCAATCCAACAAAACGCCTTCGGGATCTGTTGAATATTCACATAACGGATGTGACTAAAATCAGATGTAAAAGCTCAGACTAGTTAATCTCTGGAAGGTTTGCTTGGAAGAAATTTACACAAAAAATACTGGGTGGACACATTTGTTGAGAGTTCAGAGGTCTGTAACATTAAAACCAGAAAATGGACACATAGCTCATGTCTACACTGAGACTAAGCAGCACCATAGCAAGATTTTACAGGAAGCAATTATGATCCGTTTGGTAAACATCTGCAGATGTAGTGGGGGGGTTAATTGTGGTTCTTCTGCAGGTGTCTACGTAAGCATTAATTCCCAGGGAAGTGCTCTAAAAGCTGCATTAATCTGATGTGTAATACAATGCATGACACTGCAGCATGGATGAAGATGCGCTCTGTCTAACTACACTTAAAGATGCACCCTACAGTCCAACATTTCTGTAAAGCATTATGCACGGAAAGACAGCTGCAGTCCAATGCGGGGTGTATTGATGTAGTTGTCCATAAGTAATGTAATGAAGGCCATGGCTCCATTTGTAATGAAGGCCATGGCTCCATTAGTACTCCCTTCCTGCACAGCCCCATGCTACCACTCCCAGTGGAAAAAGACAGGCAGGCAGATACAGAATTTATGTTCGGGCGGATATGGTGCAGGGAAACCGGAGATGCGTAGGAATGACGGACGGGATGACAAGAAGAAGTCTGGGGCTAAGTGTCATGTGTTTGAGCAGTGAGAGAAAATCTGCAGCTCTGGTGGGGAAAAGATGAATGGTACGATGGCCAGAAATAGTGGAGGGAATGTAGTGTAAGATGAGCTGCGACTGCGCGGGTAGTTTGTTCTCAATGAGCATGTTGTCACATTCACACAGTCAGAGGAACTGATGAATCATAACACATTTGTTTAGACAGAGCAGAACGGATAAAACATTTTGCACCAGAACAAAGAAACTAAAGAAAACCCAATGACCAAGACCAGAGAGATGGACACACTTTGATAATAGGCTATTTTTCTACATGAATACCACACTGGAGACAGGCAGTATTTTTAGACCTGCATGTAAGATCCTCCTATCACGTGTCCCTTTGCCATTTTCTCTTTTTGTCTCACCTATATGAGAGCTGTTATATCTGCAGCTGACATCCTGTCAACATTATGCTTTAATGAACTCTCATTTTTAGTATCCTTACCCTTTTTCGGTTAGAGAGCCTTCACAGGCTCTCTAAAGTGCAAAAACACATCCAATCATATCTCACCTAATTCATTCAAAAGCAGGAGCTTTCCATCTAAAGAAACATTTAAGAAGTATGTTTAATCTTATCAAGCTGTGTAAAGGTGAATTTATAGAGACATTACTGGGCAAGTTTTAAAAAGAAAATGTGAAAAAGGTTTCAAGCAAGGTCACTGACTTCTGCTGAGAGCGTCTTTTCAAAGTCAAGAAAAGATGTTTTCTTTTGCAAAGAATTTTTATTAAATACTGCAATTTGTGAATTACAATACTCAAACCCAGCAGGCTAAAATGTGCATCTCTTTATGCGGAAGTGAATAAACTTTTCACAATAAACCACAGAAGGTACAGTAGGTATAGTAGTTTGCAAAAGTGTTCATACTCCTTTGAGGTTTTTCACATTCTGTCATTTTGCAACACTTGTCGACAAATCTCAAAATACTATTTTGAGATTTTGAATGATAGACCAAAACAAAAAAGTGCATAACCAAAGTGGAAGGAAAATAATGCTTTTCAACATTTTTTGCAAAAAATTATTTTAAAATGGGGTGTGATTGTTTTTAGCCCCCCTGAAACAATACCAGTTTTTGCTCTAATTACATTTGCTGTGGAATGCACCAGCTTTGCACATCTAAAGACTTACATTTTTTATATTTTGTAGCTCTGGCTGTATATTTAGGGTAATTTTCCTGCAGCAAGATAAATCTCAGCCCCAGTTTCAAATCTTTAGCACCAGCCTTCCTGTCCCTGTTGAAGCAAAGCCACACCACAGCATGATGTTATCACCACCATGCCTCACAATGGTAACGGTGTGTTCGGGGTGATGCACTCTTAGTTGTCCTCACCACATGACATTTTGCATGTAGACCAAAATTGTGGTCTTCACTGACAAGAGCACTTTCTTTTGCACGTTCCTTGTGTCCTCTACATGACTGGTGGCAAACTGCATATGGAAAGTAGAAAAAACTAATTATTGTCCTATTGGTAGATTCTCCCAGTTGAGCTGTGAAACTATGCAGCTCCTCTAGAGTTTTGAGACCTGACAGTTTAGGTTGGTAGTTGTGTCATGGGCTTTCCATTTCCAACTGACTTTCTTCTACTTTACAATCCTAAACAATTTTCTGTTAGTCTAACTCAGGGGGCAGCAACCTCTTCAACCCTAAGAGCCATTTTTGCCTATGAAATTTGCTTAGAGCCACAAAAGCAACATTTTCTTCAATGGGACATTCAATTTTTACAGATGTTAACGATGTTAAAAAAAGCACATAGTTTGTATCCTATTGACAAAATAAATACTTAATACAAAAGAACATGCCTTACACACAACTGTCATTCTTGGTGTTAATGTTATGCGTATATTGCATTGAACTAGTACAGACAAACTGCTATAGCTAGCATTTTTATATTACCATAACATTTTAAAACATTGCTAAATTCTTTAGCATTAGAGCCACGGTAGAGGGTCTAAAGAGCCACATGTGGCTTTGGAGCCGCAGGCTACAGACATGAAACACATTGAAGTTTGTCAATGTCACATCATCAAATGTGAAAATGGGTGTGTATGGTTCTGTAAGGCACTGTAATATGCCCACACATTAAGCCCAGTTTTTTTGCTCTGATCAAACCTGGTGTCAGCTGCGATAGATGAGATTTTTGCATAACAAATCTAATTTCTCAAGACTTCCCCTTCCCAAATCCAATCTGCAGGCAAACACAGTAATATCAACCCAGTGCAATTCATTCAAAGGAGGGAGTCCCAAATAAAGATAAAGGAAGAAAGAACAGTTATGTGACAGGTAGCCAGAAAAATGGCATAAATTTGATCTTAACACATTCCCAAAACCTTATTTAAATATAGCAACTTTAAATGTTTGTGAATGTTTTGTATTGCTTTTTGCCTCCTAAGTTGTGAGAACCTCTACCATGTTGTGACATACTTTGTTCCATGCGTCACCATTTCAAACTTCAATAATATTACTATTTTAACATTTTAACTTGATATGACTTCTCTGAACTATTCAGCCTCTAGAAAGGCTTTTCTATTTTACGATAACGCATGAAAAAAAGCACCTCGGGATGAAAGATTTCATATGTTGAGTTTAGGGACAAAGAAAGAAATGAAAATAACCAAATAACACACTTCCAGTGTTGGCTCCCCAGTTGCTATCTAGTTCACCAAACACCTGTCTGGGTAGAGATGATTATGCTTTTTCTTTTCTGGTACAACAATCCATCAAAGTATCTGATCTTAAGAACCCCACCCTGTAATGGGAGCCAAAAGTCTGTGTGCGTGTGTGTGTGTGTGTGTGTGTGTGTGTGTGTGTGTGTAGCACTAGAGTCCATTACGGAAATCATATTAGCTTCAGAGAGTGCACTGAGGGAGGAAACAAACCTTTACCATCTCCTGACTCACATTTACCAGCCAAACACACAGATTACACAATCATGGGTGGATGGAAACTAGGCATAGTTCGGTAGGAGGGTCTTTCTGTGCCCCAACCTTAGGGAAAATGACCAGTTTCACTGTAACTGCACAAGGATTTTAGACATAAACACTCACCCACTACTTTATTATGCATGCCTCTTCAAATGCTTGATAATGCAAATAGCGACTCAGCTATCACATGGCAGCAGCTCAAGCGTCTGGATGAGGTGAAGACGACTTGCTGAAGTTCAAACTCAGCAAGCGCTCCCCAAAACTGGACAGTAAATGATTGGAAAAACACTGACTGGTCTGATGACTCCTGATTTCAGTTGCAACATTCAAATGTTAGGTTCAGAATTGGGTGTAAACAACAAGAAAACGTGGCTCCATCATGCTTTTATAAATGCTTCTGGCTGGGGGTGTTGGTGAATGGTATGGGGAATGTTTTTTTGGCAAATTCACTGTACTCCAATGGCCTCCACAGTCTCAGATCTCAGTCCTACAGAGCACCTCTGGGACACGAACGGAAGATTTGCATCTTGGATGTGCAGAGAACAAATCTGCAGCAACTGTGTGATTCTGTGAAGTTGATATGGACCAAAATGTCTGTGGAATGTCTCTAACATCTTACTGAACCGATGGCACAAAACATTAAGCCTGTTGTAAAGACAAACGAAAGTCCAACTGAGTACTAGCAAGTTAGCAACCTAAAAAGGTGGCAATTGAGTATATGACATGATTTAAGTGCTTTTATTAAAATCAGAAACACAATAACTATTCCTACTGATGCCATTTGAATTATTATATAATTTTTTAAGGTTATATTAATGCTATCAATAATTTTCATACATATTATGTTTTGATTGTAATTCACATCTAACAGCCATATTCTTCTTTCTTAGGAACAAAATAAAACTGTAGTAGCTTTTTTTTCAGCCAGCTTTCCATCAGGAGTGCACAGCAACAGGTGAGGGTGGGGCATTGATGTAACACTTTACACTACAAACATTAAGAGAAAACTCCAAGCACTCCAACACTTTTTCTGGCATCTCATGAAAAACACGCATTAAAAGAACAGTATGAAAGAAAACTTTACAGGTTTTGAAACTGTTGCTGTTTAGGACCTGTGTGTATTTTGATACCAGTAACTGGCCAATACCTAATAGAAACACCACCTTTTTAGTTATTTAAGTTATTTTTTGACTAAAATCTGTCTTTTAATATAAATCAGCATGTTGATCTATAGCTTGTTAACCTACAGGATGGGCCTTGACAATGACCATAATACATTCAGCAACAGGAGCAGCAACTTATAGACACACACAGTGGGCGTTTGTGATATGGGCTATATGGCTCATTGCCCAGGGCAGCACAGCCTTGGGGCATTGTTGAGGACTTTTTAATATTTCTCAGTTGCATTCTGACCTACACAAGTTTTCTATTGTTTATTTGCATGTCCCATTGGTGGGGAGTTGTGCCCACCAGTGTTCTGTACAATGAATGCATTGTGAAAAAATATGACTGTACACCATGGCTGGCTAATGTGATCCAATTTGCAGCTTCTGATTTGATGTTTCAGTAAAAGGCTATTTCACTCTTTAAAAAGAAATCGGGACATCAGATGAGCTATAGCTGAAAATGCTAAATGCTTAGACTAGACAAACCTGACCTTAAATGTTTGAGTCTGCACAGACATTCTTCAAAATATTTGAGTTTTATAAAACTTTAATTCTATTTGTGCAAAAACAAGCAGCATTTGTAATGCTTTTTTGGGCTTAGAACCACTTTGGATTGTTGTTGAGGCGCAGAAGGTGCTCGTCCTGGCCACCAAACGAGAACTGCCATTGGGCAAAAACACACACACACAAATAATGTATAATGCAGAAACAGACTGTGCATCCTAACTAAAAGGATAAAAAGCAGCATGATGTAAACAAAAATCACATCAAATGAATGCAGTCCAGTCCAGAAAACTGGATTAACTTGTAATACGTTTTTTGAAGACAGAAAGGTAAATGAACCAAATTCTTCCAAGTTACAAGCAGAAATTCTGACTGTCAGAATAACTGACAGGTGTGAGTTGACTCAAAATCTACACTAAAGCCACAGTTTTACATTTAAACATTGTAATCATCACTGAAATCTGCCATCATAACTAAAAAAATGTGTGGTGATGTTTATTTCCGCGATGCTACAGCCTACTTGAGTTTGTTTTTATACTACACTAAATCAGCTCAATTTAAGTATTTTATAAAAACAACTGAGATTTCCTCCAGAAAATTTCCTTTTATTAGCAGCTAATTACATGCAACAAAGTGATCGAGTTAAAGGATGATCTGGTGTGTTCTCACACGGCAACGCCTTGGAGAGCCCAGCATAGGCGCAGAGCATCAGCAGAGATGTTTACACGCCTGACTGGGCCGTCAGTGCAGAGAGAGCAGACTACGAACATACACCCACCTGCCGTATGCGGTTCTGGTGCAGCGGCGGTGGAGGTCCACCCTCTGGGGACGAGTTGCTCGAAGAGGCCCGTTTGGAGTCGCGGTCGAAGCCGCAGCCGCCGCCCCCGGAGCGACTTCCTTCGGGGCTGCTTGACATTCCGTCCTGGGCTGACTGCCAGTAAAAAATATCGGTGCGGACAGCGGAGTGTCTTTATGCCGGTGCAAGGTGGATCTGTGTGGGGGCCTCAGAATGCACGGAGCTCGGCGGGACCCCGCATCATTCTGCGTCGTCAGTGAGAGTCTGTGATAACAAAATGTGATGCAAAAACAAATAAAGCGATTGCTGAAGACTGTCAGGGCGAAGGGAGCGCTCTCTCAGCGCAGGGATGCTCCCGATGTGCAGCTGGAGCCTGCGCATGTATGAGTATGGCCACGTGAACGCGCTTTCCGTCTGATGCGCTCTCCCGAAACTCTGCAGGATCCGTGCTGCCTTCCATGACAATCGGACTAACGCCCATCGATTGATAAGGACAGGTTCCTTATCAATTTTCCTAGTTGACTTGTCATTTTTTTAAACTAAACATTTTACACAAATTTGAGCTTTCCATTTCGTGATAAAAATATTCATAATAAAAAGAACATTAATAGCTTATTGCCCATGTTTTTGTATAGTGTATTTTCTCTCCTCAGAGGTTAGTGTACCACTTTAAATACAATGAAGTTTGTGGCTGTAACATTACCAAATGTTGAAATGTTCATGGGGTGTGAAAGAATACTTTTCATTGGGACTGTGATTTAAGTTGGACTTGCATTGCCTGTGTAATCTTAGTATTCTTCAGCCTCTCACTTGGCCTGGGCTTCTTCACTAAGCTACATATTTAATGGAGGCTGACAAGATAAAATCAATACCAAGATCTTGAAAGCATAGAAGTGACTAGCATGAGGTCACCTGAAAACAATTATGGCAAAATGTCACTGTGGGCAAGAGAAATCTTTAAAGCAGAGTGGGGGTAGTCATCAAATCAAATAAAGTTAGAAGCTTTGCTCTTTTTGTGTATTTTAAATGGAAATATGTGAAAAAATACAAAAATGAAAATGCCAGAGACAAATTGATCACTCGGCTATCTGTTTTTACTCTTCCGGCATTCGGTAGCTGGTATGTCAGGACTTATGTTTGAATATAAAAACAACGAAACAATATTAACTGAGCTGAGGAAATAATTATTGTAAATGTTTTATCTATTGTAAAATTCTCGTTTTCCGAACGGGTCAGTTTATATTTTGTGGCAAATCTTAACAAGCTGCTATTTGGGTGTTTTTAACACAAATATTTTCTTCTGGGCCATCAGATTAATGCCACCTGTATTTAATATTTGGAGCTACAAATTTATTTTTTGATGGCAATTTGGGAACATTTTAGATAATTCCCAATCCAATCAACCTGACTTTTTACCTGAGGTAACAGCTCTATTAGAACCAAGGTTCTCAAACTCGGGTTCAAGTATTATTATTGTTTGTTAGGTAAAGAACAAACTGGTATATTAAGCTAGGAAACACAAAGCATCAAAAATGTTGTTCTAGTGTATTGATTTTTGCTTCATCGGAACTAGAAATTCAGTGGGGAATTCAAGAAATCTCACAATGACCCGAAGTGGCATAAATCTGGACTGCATAATGTGTGTGTAAAAGATTTAAGGTACAACCTTCTCTTTTATGGTCAGTTTTTACCAAATTACTTCAGAAATAACACTAAGTTTAAACCTGTCATTGCATTAAAAAAATCCATAAATCAGTGCATCTCTGCACAACAGGGAAAAATTTTACTTATCAATGTAACACTTATCATTGTTAAAGGCAGCTAGTTTTATTGGCACTATTGAACACTAGGACTCAGTATGATGATGGGGATGTTACTCTGACACTAGAGCTGTGTCCAAATTCAGGGGCTGCATCCTTCGAAGGACTTGCTCTACGTAGGCTGCATCCTTCGAAGAATGCAGCGCCTAAATTTGGACACAGCGCATATGTCATGATGCTCATTTTAGATTGCACCACACACACACAACACTGCCCTCTGTTTCTATGACAAGGTATTGCAATGAAAGATTCTCCCAACCTACCTAATATAGACTCATTAGATGAAGTACTCACAGAGCATATCAGATGCCAAGAAACAACAAACATGTAAAAATATAAAAAGGCTTTATTACACATTAACCCTGACAAACAAAATACCGCTGAAAGGATTCCATAAACGACAGCAACAGAACCACTACAAAGCAATAACCATGACAAACACCAGTAATCAAGGACACATGGCGGGAAAGCTTATGAGAACCAGAATGAGAACTTCTAATGGGACTGCTGACTCTTTAATTTTAGTGTGCACAGAGTTGGTCCAAGTTGTCACGGCTGCGACTGGTGAGATGGCTCTCCAAAATTTCCCCAAACAAATTCCTTTTCAACAAGCTGTAGGCCATTGGTAGAAGTTGCTTGACCACCTTGTGAAAATACTGGAAGAAAGGACACGCAACATTACCAGCAGTTTATACTCCAGGTCTAATGGCCCAGCAAAATCCAAGCTAATAATGTTGTGTAGGAGACATAATTACATTTTATTCAATAGTTTAATGTTTCATTAGGTCAACAATTATCCTAACTGGAGGTAAATGATGACTACAAGGCTGTAACAGGTTACCGTTGGAGACTCACATGGGATCCATAACAGAAGAGGTCAATTCCAAGTTCGTAGCCCATTCCATAGTCACACTCGTCGTTAGCAAACTGAACAAACGTGATCATCTCCTGGATCGGTCCAAAGGCTTTGACACGTTCCTCATCATTTCGAGCTTCAGCAATGGCTTTACAGATCTTCTTGAGACCAGCTAGAAGAAAGAAGTGGAAACACATAGATATTCAAAGTTCACATAAAATAAACACATCAATTAAAGTACAAAAACAACATCCAGTGGACACCTGAGCTCACCGTCTGTTTCTGGTAGTTCTCTGTACCCCACATCGTTCTTGTCAACAGGCACAACAATGCCAGCACCATGGAAGGTCTTGGTAACCACCTGTAGTGTGACAGAAGATGTTTGATATTCAAGCCCTATTTTCATGCAAGCTATGGAAATGTTGGAGAAATATGGCTATTAGGGATGTGGAATTATCGCACAGTTTCTCATTATCCTGAGTTTATTTTCCTTTATAAAAATTTAGATTTTTCATGACAATGATGAACTCTACCTGATGGTTGCAAACCCTAAAAACTAAAACTGTTGTTGGTATTGATAACTTTAATTTTTTCCGCTGTTAGTTCTATGAGAGCAGCAAACTTTATTTGATTAAATGCACTTATTTTGTGCAGTTAAGCAATAAAATTGCAGTTATTTTCTAACTACTTTTTTTTTTTAAAGAGCAGTAGTTGTATTTGTGGGGCTTTAGCTGCGGTAACATGAATCCTAGCCATAAAGTCTATTCTTAAAAAAAAAAAAAGATTGCAACCCTAACCCACAAAATATTGTGATAACCTTAAGCCCAGAAATAAAAAAACAGTCACTGATCTTGAAGAATGTTCTTCCTGATTAATTAAAAAGGGAGAAGAAACATGAAATTCATTGAATTACTAATCAGTTTGGCTTTGCCACTAAATTAAAAAGTAGTTTCCCCAACAAGGAAGCAGAGAGTGCAAACAAGAAAAGCAATACGATCAAAACACAGAACATGCACAACAGAAGGAATAACTGAGACATCAGTGGAAGGCAGAGGCTATGTTTAGGCATGAACTGAATGAGGCTAGCCAGGGGAACATCTAACCTATATCTGCTGGTAACCATCATTACCAGTAGATCATAAAAAGCATATTAACATGTGCTTTTGGTACAGACCTAAATATAAATGATTGGAGAATCAAGTTAGTGATGATGGGGTTGAGAAATAACTCTTTATCATGATTATGGCGATTTTAGATTATTGGTATTGGAGTCTCTGACTAAACTAAACTCCTAATACCAGCTACCAGAACACTCTGATTTTATGTCTGATTCTAAATTTCTGTAGCCATTTCGTAAAATCCACTCCCATTTCCTGTAAACAGCTTGGAAAACTTTATTATAGGCCGTGCACATTATTTTGTTAATCTAACAAATCGGAATTTTCCCAAACACTCTCTGATTTTCACCCTTTACATTAAGAGCTGATGTGAAAGCGACTGTACTGCCAGCTGCAGCTCCCTGGTCATCTGTGTGAGGTCACCTGCTCTGCACACTCACTCAGATATCCCCAGAAAGCTGTGGGTACATTCAAAGTAAGTCTGTGAAGCAGCAGAACAACTCATTTCTGTAAGTTTTACAGAGTTATCAAAACAGAGTGTAAACACGCCTAGCCTTAGAGTTTATTGAAGACTGTAGTTGTTTTTGTCGCGTTGGATCTCTTTGGAAACGCAGCATATTTTGAGTTTAATATAAAAACCAGTCCAACTATATGGCGTTGGATGTCTGCTAGAGGAGCAGGTCATAAGTTTTGGAATTTTCTTTTCTTAATAAATTAAAAGTTCGCTTTATGACAATAAAAACACATAATCACACTGCTGACAAACGGTTCACATCTCAGTCTAAATAAAAATGAATTTAGAAAAATAAAAGCTGTTTATAACAGGACTCCTTCCTGCAGAGCTGATCCATCAAGATGAAACCTGATTGATGTAGAATATTGTTTCTCGATGAAGTTCACAAATCAATGATTTCAATGTTTCATATGAACTAGATTATGGAATATAAAAAGTTATACAATTCAATTATCTACATTTTGTTACTTTCTTTAAATATAATCAAGGGAAAAAGAGCTGCTACTTAAAAAAATTGTATTTTATACAGTCAGAACTCGGGACTAATAAAAAATGATTAACTTTTTCTGTCCAAATCTTTTAAAACTAAATAAAATGAACAGATTTCATCACAAACCTGGGCACTAAAATATAGTTTAGATGTGCACTTAAGCAATAAATTACAACAATACCAATAATGAAAAGTTCACAATGGATTTACAGTGATGTTTGTATCAAGGTTGGGCTTTAAATGCAGAACCTACAAAAAAAGGAAACAAGCAAAGGAGTGACAAAGGGGAAAAAAGGTGGAAGGAACTGTGCAAAAAAAAAGGAAAAAAAAGAGGAAATAGTAGGAAAAAACAATGAATGAAATGGGGAAAGATGGGAAGTATAGATGGAAAAATGACATGGATGACTGAAGAAAGGAAAAAAAAGTTTAGAGCAATAAAGCAAGGCAAAACATACGCAATGATGGCTCAAAGGATGGATAGTGGAAGAAAAGGCTGATGGATGCAACATTTCTGCCCCTTTTCCCCTGGCTCCATTTAGCCCAGCTCCACTCAGCCCGCATTACTGTTTTTCCGTACCGGCACCTACCCTTTTGGTCCCTGCTCCTGAGCACGTACGATCGGGATGAGTCAGGACTGCATGTGACGTGAACAGACAGCTGTTTACTGAACCAGGAGAAATGAGGTTTTCTCTGAGGTAGGGCAGGGAAAAGTTAATAAAACTTCAAGAGCGACTACAATAATATTAAGGACCACAATGGCCGGAGCAGGTCAAACCGAAATTTAATTTTACTATTTACAAATCATAAGCCATGCCTGAAGGCTAACAGAAAAAGGAAACATCAGCTTTGTAAATTACAAGCAGGTGGGTCGCTGTATTTAACAACATCCTAATTCAGCTGATCACACATAAAATCAGCTGTTCAGACACACAAACATTCCCCCCCAAACACAAAATACCACCATGAAACGGTGTGTTTGGTTCGGAAATGTATTGACGTGCTTAAGCGAACCAGCGTCTGCAGGAGGAGTGAGCAGGCAGAGAGCGGCTGCCTGAAATCAGACTGGGATGTGGTCCAGATAATTATCCCAGTGGCTCATTTTATACAGAAAAAATATACTAGACATCCTAGCATATAGAATAATACAAACAATATTTGTATTGTGCTTATTTATGTTTTTATTTTCTATCCATTTGTAAATTTGTATTATTTATCATTTCACGCAATTACTTTAATGTTACAGTAACGTTAATACCGGCACAGCACACTACACTGAAGGCTAAAGGTGGGGCTTTAAGCCGTAGCTCCAGCTGTCAGTGGAAACACGACAGGTTCGGAGCGGAGCAGAGAGAGACTGAGTGGAGCGGAGCTGTGCTGCCTAAATAGAGCCAGGGGAAAAGGGGCAATAGACAATATAATAAAGAATAAAGTTTGGAAAAACACATTTTCTATACTCTTTTCCACCTTTTTTCCGACTGTGAAGGAACCCTGTTTGTGCTTCACCTTTCGGTCGCGCTCCTTTATGCCTTTGGTCTTCTGCTCTAAAGAAAAGCCTAAAGTCTCTGCCTTGTCTCTCAGCTTCAACTCCAAGCTTTCCAAGGCCTCTTCCTCTGCTCTCTTACTGCTCCTCTCTTTCTTCTTCCTCAGCAAATACAGGCTAAAGAACAACAGCGCGTAGGAAGAGTCATTCAAAGACAGAAATAGATGGGAAAAGAAATATGATGAAGTCACAAATTTCTCACAGCTGACCTTGGGGATAATAATGGTGGTTAATACTCACTGAACTGCTGCAAATATATTATCTCCCATCTGTGTTATGCTGCAGCCCTTCTTTGCTTGATTTTCCCCAACAAACGAAGGAAGAGAGTCTGGAGTATCTCTGACATTTTTTGAACAATTAAAATCATTACAACTTATATGTGCCACTTTAGCCAACACATTCATTTCTGGAAGGCTTTAGGCCTTCAATGACAGTGGCTGTATACCTGTAGTAGCCCATGTGATGTTGGGTGTCCTCACTTCCTTTGAGTACAGTCTGAAACTCTGGGGGGTCATAGAAATACCGCCAATGCAGATGAAAGTTGGGCTGAGGATTCTTGGCGTTTCTGTGAGCTCCTGCCAGAATGTCAAACGGGCCGACCAGCTGCAGACCCAGAGTGTCTTTCAGGGCACCTGAACGGGTTTGAATTAAGACAATCAGCATAACACCACGGACGGTGGAGGCAAAATGATTTCTAATTTTGACATACATACAGTTATTGGAATCGCTCAACAGCATGTGATAAAAAGAACCTAAATATTCTCAAAACAATGCTAAGGGACTAGCCCCTCTCAGATCAGCTTCACGGTAATCACACTAAAAGCTGCTCTTTAGGGAGCAGTTTGTCATCAGCCGCTGTGCTTGTTTTATATCATATTATTACGTCAAACTTGCCCTGCAAATCTGTCTTCCTTTTACATCCAATGTCATTACAACTTTTTGAGTAACTTCCAAGGAGCATCAGTGGGGTGGGGTGGGGAGGCCCCCCCCCCAACACCAATTCTGTGTTACAAACGTTCAGCTAATTGTGAGGCGTAAAGAAGTATAGGAGAAGTATAGATGAGCTACCGAGAAATTATGTTTCTTCACAGTCTAAGTCATCATGGAACAACAACGGTTATATTATACTGCAGTGCTATTATTACCACAAACCCTAAGGAGATGGACAGCCTTTAATATCCAGAGACAAAACAAGAGCAAAATAAATGTATCATATTGTTAAATTTTATATCAAACTTGCAAGTGTCTACTTTGTAAGACACTTCTAATGCATTTAATCACTATATATACCACAGGGATTGTCAGGACTGAGCTCCTTGCAGAAGTCCCAGAAGTGGTACAGATCTTCTGGCATGTGGAAACCGTACAGCTGAGCCAGCTCATCCTGTTGCTTTATGTTCACTCTTGATGAAGGCAGAGCTTCGTATTCATCAGCTCGGGATTTCTTCACTTGTCCATTGGCTGAGAGTGACTCCTAATGAAGAAGCAGAGGAGTTCACCATGACATACGTTCAGCTGACAAATTAGTTGGGTCTGTGTTGTTGCTATACGATATCTAGAACCCTAACCCTCTAACAACAACATTCAATGCACTTTGGAGGGTTTTATGTGAAAGATCAACTCAAAGTAGGACAAAATTGTAAAGTGGAAGGAAAAGCCTTCATGATTTTGTCTTTTTTCATCGAAAGGAAAAGAATGATTTGCATTTGATGCGCTGTTATAAAGTCCAGTGCAATCTTCTGACTTCAGAAATAACCAAATTATTCAGCCCAATCGTATGTAATTTAAGGAGAGTTTAAAAATTACTTTTCTGTGATGGTCTCGGAGCATCGTTAGAGAAAGTTAAAGTGCCTGTGACACTGAATTTTCGTGATAAATCCGATTACATTTATGGAAAACAAACATAAACATAAAAAATATTTTAAAAAGTAAATTCATGCCAGTGAAATAATCCAGACTACTCCTTCGCGATTTTGTTGCGCTCTTTTAATATGTCAGAGTGGAACCCAGGCAGGTAAATTGACTGCTGCTACAATGGCAACAACACAGACAACAAAGAATAAGATATTTCAAATAAATTCAATTCAAAACCGCTTTATTCATCCCAAAGATAAATTTAATTTGTTGTAGCTCAATATGCAGGTTTCTTGAAAGAGCCGTTGTAGATGCTGATGGCTGTGGGCAGGAAGGATCTCCTGTAGCCGTCTGTCTTACAGCAGATCTGAAGAAGCCTCTGATTGAAGACACTCTGTTGTTGTAGGACAGTCTCATGAAAAGATGCTCAGTTCTCCATAATGTTCTTCATTTTATCCTTCTTTGCACAGTGATCTCCAGAGGTTCCAGAGGAGTCCCAAGAAAAGAGCCAGCCTTCTTTATTAGCTTGTTGCTGCTACCCCAGCAGATGATGGCAGGAGAGATCATACTCTCATCAGCAAACTTATAGAAGATATGCAGCATCTTGCTGCAAACACTGAGGTCCTAAGCTTCCTCAGTAAAATATTTATATTCCTCCACCACCTCCACTTCTTCTCCCATGATGGAAATAGTGTCTGACCAATTCCTGTTTCCCTTAAAATCTATAATCATCTCATTTGTTTTATTCACGTTCAAGATGAGATGATTGTTTCTACACCATGCGACAAAGCGGTCCACCACCTTCCCGTATTCAGCTTCTTGTCCATCTCTGATTCATCCTAGCAGGAGAGGATGATGCTGAGCTTGTTTCTGAACTGAACCTCTTGAAAAAGGTGTTTAGTCATTGGCTCTGTCCAGACATCCATCGGTCCGATCTTCTTTCTGCTTGAAGCCTGTGATCTTCTTCATCCCTGACCACATGTCTCGGATATTGTTTTGCTGGAGCTTGCTTTCCAGCTTCTTCTTGTACACCTCCTTGCTGCCTCTTATCTTAACTTTAAGTTGCTTCTGTATACTCCTCAATAATTCCCCGTCTCCCTCTCTGAAGGCCCTTTTTTTTCCTTGTTAAGCAGGTCCTTCAGGTCACTGGTGATCCAGGGTTTGTTACTGGGGAAGCATCTCACCGTTCTGGTAGGAATGGTGTTATCCACACAGAAGTTTATATAGTCAGTGACATACTCAGTCAGGGCATTGATGTCCTCTCCATGTGGCTGGCACAGGGCGTCCCAGTCTGTAGCCTCAAAGCAACCTTGCAGGGCTTCTTCAGCTTCCTGTGATCATCTTCTCACAGTTCTTTGTATTTCAGGTTGCCTCTGAACAAGGGGCTTATATTTCGAGCAGAGAAAAACAAGATTGTGATCTGATTTGCCTAGAGGAGGTCTTGCTTGAGAAACTTACTGATAACAGTTCAATATCTGGACAGCAGAGATGACACTTCGCAGTAACATGTTCTGGATTACACCATCTGTTGATCATAAGTACTGCCAGTCCACCTCCTTTGCGTTTGCCACTCCTCTTTAAATCTCTGTCTTTAAATCTCTGATTAGAAGGCCTGGCAGATATATTCTTTAGATATTTCAGTCACCATCACAGAGAGACGCAGCAGAGTCAGGAGAAGAAAGTCAGCTTTAATCAGATGGCAGAGCACAAGTGCTGCGACGTGTGGACAGCCATCTAATTTGACCAGAGTCTGTTGTGGCCAGATGCCAGAGCATGGCAGGAGTCAATATGCATGAATCATACCGCACCACCAGGAAACAGAACCAGCACAACATCCGGATTTTCAAAATAATTCACTAAAGACGGACTAGATCTTGCCTTATTAATTAAGACACACATATATTTATATATGCAAGTGTATATATTAGCAGTTGTTAACATTAGATCAATTAGATCAGTTATTGGATTAACTAAGGTATTATAAACCGAGTAATAAAACATTAAATGCACCAAACTAAGCAACAAATATAGCTTTGCTGCACTCTGTGAACTCACCTATTGTAGAACAAAACGCATGAAAATATCTGGAGGCATAAAACGTAAAACAAGGGAGTTTTAACTGGTTTAGCCTCTGCAGAAAGAGTTGTTTTGGACTTGCTACCCCATTTACTACTGGTTTTACTGCGCGATTTGAGTATGGTTCTTGGAGCTCCTCCGGGTTTCATAGTGGACCAGACCGGAGCAGATACAGTGTAAATCCAGGGTTACAGTATACGGCACTGAGTGAAAGAACCTTAAGCAAAGTGAGCAGCATAGAGCAGTAGCAGAAGACAAGGGATGATTCAAGATCTGAAGACGCTACCGGGTGTCAGTGGCAGAATTATGCTGTGCGGAAGCTTTGGAACTAAATTCCATGTAAAAGAATAACTCCGCACCCAGAGAAATTTTGAAAAATGCCACCAATGTGAGCAATGCCAAGTGCGGGCATGAGCGGAGGGGGTTAAGCAGGGGTGTGGTCAGGAGGACGAGGGAAAGTGGCAGTTAGCTTAATTTGGGATATTGACACATGAAGAGTGAGCAGAGCGACGCTGGTAGTTTCGCCATTGATAGATCTTTTGAGGTGGTGGATTTTTCACCCTCATCATTATTGGAGGTTAAGAGAGACTTTATGGAGCCCAGCGGGCCTGAGCCTCATCTGTTCAAGCCCCTGGCTCAAGGCGCTGACTCAGCGATGCCCGAAGCTGGTGCTGCCAACTTAGTGGATGTCAGACGGCAAGATTTCCCGTCTGACATTTGAATGTTTGTGAGTTCAATCTGTTTTTGTGTGGTGTGTGTGCTTACCGTGTGGCTGGACACCACACACTGTAGGACCGGACCTGTTATATCTACGATTTTTTTAATCGCATCTAGCTCATGGTTGATCCGATTCAGATTTCGGCTATCTGCTCTCTGTTGCTCCCTCTTCTGACTGGGTGGTTCATTTAGGGACCGTCAACAAGTTTCCGAACCAAACACTCTTGGGAAATAAAAATAAATAAATTCCTTGACTTATGACCAATTGAAACAAAATAATGGTAAATCATGCTACTAGATTACATCAATGAGACACACTCATTTTTATTCCATTTTAAGCATTTTTATATTTTTTTAGGTTTCGTTTTGGTCAAATTTAGCATTTTGTTCAATAGCTTCCAGGTCATGTGACCCACTGACAAAATCTTTCTGAAATTGTTCTACTAGACTGGATAGATGAGGCGCACTCATTTTTATTCCACTTTAAGCCTTTTTATATTTTTTAGGATTTGTTTTGTCCAAAATTAGCATTTTTCTTCAATAGCTTGCAGGTCATGTGACCCACTGACTGTAATCACAATTGATAATTTTGATTAAACATAGGATTATAATACATACTGTGATCGGTTGCAAGGTAATTCTCAAAGCTTACAAGCTACAGTCAAATGCAAAACATTCATTTTAGCAGATCACACCTGCTTTTTTGAAACTGTCCAGCTTTACTGTATAAGTCTTGTGCTCAATGCATGAACCAGTTTCTTGGAATATCTGATTGTCCCTGCACAAATCAAGGGTCGAAGCGTTCGTCCATCATTCAGAGCTGTGCTCCTTTTGTCCATATCAGCGGTTGGTTGGAGAGGTATGTGTGTGATTGTATTTTTTAAGTTCATATTTCACTTATTTGTCAACATTTACTTCATTTTAAAACTGATATCAACAAATGTTCAGATTTGCTGGCAATGACAGTTTTAGCCACTTAAATATTTAAAAATTATTATGTTGCTTATGCAGAATATTGCAAGCCTGTTTAAGGTGGCTGTCCATGCATCGGAAGTGGTGGACGCCAGTTACCTCCTAAATCACTCCACAGCTGGTGTGATTCTGTTTGGTGACAGAACAGAGCTTCCTCCTCCCAGTTAACCAAAGGTAATATATGTTTGTTTGTTTATTGTGATATTGTACCAATGTAAGAAGTAGAACTCTCACACATCAGCCACTGAGTTAAACATGACTGGAAATCAACAAATCTGCCCTATAAACCAGTAATCCATTAGTGAAGAGTTTTAATAATACCTCTCTGTCAGAAGGTGTACTTGCCACTAAAATAAATGACATACAGTGCATCCGCAAAGTATTCACAGCGCTGCACTTTTTCCACATTTAGTTAGCCTTATTCTAAATGGTATCAATTTAATCTCTAAAATTCTACACACAACACCCATTATGACAATCTGAAGGAAGTTTGTTTGAGATTGTTGCAAATTTATTAAAAATAGAAAAGAAATCACATTTCTGTAAGTATTCACGGCCTTTGCTTAACATTTTGTTGATCCACCTTTGGCAGCAGTTACAGCCTCAAGCCTTTTGAATATGACAGCAAAAGCTTAGCTCACCAGTTTGGCCAATTCTTCTTTACAGAACATCTCAAGCTCCAACAGGTTGGATAAGAGGTCTGTGCACAGCTATTTTCAGATCTCTCCGGATGTTCCATCATATTCAAGGCTGGGCCACTCCAGGACATTCACAGGGTGGTTCTGAAGCCACTCCTTTGAGATCTTGGCTGTGAGCTTCGGGTCGTGGTCCTGCTAAAAAATGAACCGTTGCTCCAGTCTGAGGTCAAAAATGCTCTGGGGAAGGTTTTCATCCAGGATGTCTCTGTACATTGCTGGATTCATCTTTACCTCTATCCTGACTAGTCTGCCAGTTTCTGCTTTGAAAAACATGCCCATAGAATGATGCTGCCACCACCATGCTTTACTGTAGGGATGATATTGACCTGGTGATAAGCGGTGCCTGGTCTCCTCCAAACGTGACGAATCTTTGCCTAATCACAGCAGAGAATTTTGTTTCTAACGGTCTGAGAGTCCTTCAGGTGCCTTTTTGCAAACTCCAGACAGGCTGCCATGTGTCTTTTATTAAGGAGTAGCTTTCATCTGGCTACTCTACCATACAGACCTGATTGGTGGATTGCTGCAGAGATGGTTGTTCTTCTGGAAAGTTTTCCTCTCTCCACCGAGGAATGCTGGACCTCTGACAGAGTGACCATGGGGTTCTTGGTCATCTCCCTTACTAAGACTCTTCTCCTCTGATAGCTCAGTTTAGATAGCCGTCCAGTTCTAGGAAGAGTCCTGGTGGTTTCAAACTTCTCCCATTTACTAATGATGGAGGCTGCTAATTGTGGTGACACATCTTTAAAATGTGGAAACCTCTAAAGTGGTTTGAAAACATATTTTAAGAATGTTTCACCACACTTTTTAGTCTAATTGTCATTCTTAAAACAAGATCACAGGCTTCAAGCAGAACTAAGATCGGACCGATGGACGTCTGGACAGAACCAATGAACTAAACACATTCTTCAATAGGTTCAGTTCAGAAACAAGCTCAGCATCCTCCTCTCCTGCTCACACCCAAACAGACATCCCACCCTCCTTTGACACACACCTTTCCTGTCACACCTCAAATGTTTTATCTTCCACCTCAGCCATGGACCCTTCTGCTTCTACATCTTTGCCTTCAACCAAATCAGAAGATGCTGATGCTCCCTTTGCCTCCACCTTCCACCTCTGTGTCTCTAGAAGTGAGGTAAAAAAAACAACTGGAGAGATTGAACCGGAATAAGGCTGCAGGTCCAGATGGTGTCAACCCTAGAGTCCTGAAGGCCTGTGCAGAACAGCTCTGTGGGATTCTGCAGCACCTCTTCAACCTTAGCCTGGACCAGAAGAAGGTTCCAGTTTTGGAAAAAGACCTCCTGTCTTTTTCCGGGTACCAAAGAAAACTCATCCATCATCCTCAATGACTATAGACCTGTTGCCCTGACTCCCACATCATGAGGGCCCTAGAGAGACTCCTGTTGGCCCCCACCTGAGTAAGCAAACAGTAAAACTATCAGGCCCCCCTTCATTTGTTATCGCTGTGGAGTTGGAGTTGAAGATGCCATCATAGACCTGCTTCAAAAAACCCACTGTTCGGGACAAAGCCAGCAGCACTGTGGGGATCATGTCTTTGATTTCCCCAGTGCTTTTAATAAAATTCAACCTGATTTGCTTTGTTAAACTCCAGAAGATAGGGGGAGGCCTCAACAATCTCCGGATAAAGGGGGACTACCTAAAAACAGACCACATTTTGTGAGACGAAGGGGTTTTGTCTCTAAAAGGTAGCAGCCACAGGAGCACCCAGGGGGCTGTCTCTCACCCTTCTTTTCACTCTTTATCCTCAGACCTCCCGTACAAAACAGACTCCCGTCATCATCGAGAAATACTCAGTGATTCTGCAGTCGTGGGATGTATCAAGATGGACATGAAAAGATACAGGAGCTGGGGACCCCCTTTGTGGCATGATGTGGAAACAATCATCTCATCTTCAACATGAATAAAACAAAAGGAGATGATTGAAGATTTTAAGAAAAACAGAAACTGGTCAGACACTATTTCCATCATGGGAGAAGAAGTGGAGGTGGTGGAGGAGTTTAAATATTTTGGGGTTCACCTGGACAACAGAGTGGAGTGCAGATGCAATTGTGAAGCTGTCTACAAGAAGGGACAGAGCAGACTGTACTTGTTGAGGAGGCTTAAGACCTTCAGAGTTTGAAGCAAGATGCTGCACATCTTCTATAAGGGTTTTTTCTTTTTTTGGAGGGGGATCTATTCTGCCATCATCTGCTGGGGTAGCAGCATCAGAGCCAGGGACTCAAAAAATCAACAATCTGATAAAGAAGGCTGGCTCTGTTATGGGGACTCCTCAGGAACCTCTGAAGATTATTGTGCAAAGAAGGATTCTTCATAAAATGAAGAACATTATGGAGAACCCTGAGCATCCTCTTCATCTGACTGTTGTACAACAACAGAGTGTCTTCATATCTGCTGTAAGACAGACCGCTACAGGAGATCCTTCCTGCCCACAGCCATCAGCATCTACAACGATATTAACAGGTCCAGTGTGATGACTGATAGATGGCTCCATGTCCAGTGCCTCAACACAAACGGCACAGAAAATGACTATGCAAAGAAAGGATGGAAAGGTCCATCATGCAAGTAAGGTGCAAAGTGTGAAGTTTGTCCAATAATGTTAGAAAGAAATTATGTAAATTATATGTTGGAAACAAAACTGTAGATCTGTTAGACTGCATTAAGACTGTGTCTCATCTGTCATGTTTAGTAGAATGATTTAACATTAGTTATGTGAAAGACATGTTGACCTCAAAGCTATTGACAAAAAATAGTAATTACAATTAAATCAGATAAAAAGAAATGTCTCATTTATTCAATCTAATAGAATTATTTAACAGTAGTTTTGTACCACTGGGTCACGTGACCTAAAAACTATTGAAAAAAAAACATGATTTGTGATAAAAGAAATTAATTAAAAAATAGGAAATGCATTAAATCAAATAAAAATGAGTGTGCCTCCTTCTTACATTCTAGTAGGATAATTTATTATTTATTTTGTCAATTGGTCACATGACCTCAAAGCTATTGAAGAAAAATAGTGAATTTTAATATAAAACATTTATAAAAAAAAAATAGAAAATGCATTTCAATCAGATAAAAATGTGTGCCTAATCAATTCAGTGTAGTAGAACAATTTCAGACAGATTTTGTGTCAGTGGGTCACATGACCTGGAAGCTACTGAAGAAAAATGCTAATTTTGGACAAAAAATCCTAAAAAATATAAAAAGGCTTAAAATTGAATAAAAAAAGAATATGCCTCCTTCATGTCTATTTGGATGATTTATGATTGATTTTGTGTCAATTGGTCACATGACCTGCAAGTTACTGAAGAAAAATGGTGAATTTTAATATAAAAAATAGGAAATGCATTTAAATCAGAAAACAATGAGTGTGCCTCCTTCTTCCAGTCTATTTGGATGGTTTATGCTTGATTTTGTGTCACTTGTTCACAAGACATGGAAGTTATAAAACAAAAATTCCCCCGAGTGTTTGGTTCGGACATTTATTGACGGTCCCTAAGGGAACCACCGTCTGTAGGAGGAGCGAGACGGCAGAGACCAGTTGCCCGAAATCAACCTGCCCGTGCCGGCCCGAATAGGAGGCTGACGCCGCTGAATCCGCGGAGCTTGAATATCCAACTTCAAACTAACTTCACCGCGGTAAGGTTAAAGGGGTGTGAATACTTCTGCAAGACCCTGTAGGTGTAACCTGTCTGTGCTCAGTGGAGTGAACTCTGTAGCCGGTGCCCAGGTGTAAGGGGTTCTTAGACTGAGTTAAGTGAAACCTACTAACGCGTAATATTATTTTAAGTTTTAGCTCCTAACACACCATTCTTAGGCTTGTCTAGATAAAGCATTAAACAACTGGCAACGTTCACCCACTCCAAGCTAAGAAAAAGGTTGTCTAGCAAATTTCAACACATCCAAATGTGAATTATTGTGTGGAACAGGTTTTAAGCCCCGTTGAACTAACGTGGCCAGTGTCTGGACCAGTGTTTACAGCAGCACCGAGCAGGGAAGCTGCTGCCATGTTGGCTCCCACCCCTGCTGCTCACTCAGCGCATCAAACACTTCTGCCCTTTGTGATTAATAATAAATGCAGTTTCAGTATCTTTATATTAATATACGATACATGTCCTAACCTTGAAGGTCTACTTTCTAAATCGACATTTTAAACAGCAGTCAAATGCGTTTACAGGAGGTTAAAATTACCTGATTGGATTTGGTTTTTCTTTTTGCGCGCCCTGTCATTTTCTTCCTCTTGTCTCTCCGTCGTCGTCTTCTTCTGCAGATTTACCAAGGCAGCAGTTACGCTGAGTTGAGTCAATGCAGCGCCCCCATTAGATCCGGGAGGGGAAGTACTGTTTATCAAACAAATATTTCACTGGGAATTTAGGATGGAGGATTGCAATAACGGCGGCTGGATTTATTGAAATATATATCTGCGTCTTCAGCTACATCTCCAAAAAGTTCAATGTTTTTCTCACTAGATTAGGAAGTGAAACTCATAATTTATAGATTCATTACACATATTATGATATAATATTTCAAGCCTATTTCTTTCCATTTTGATTACAAGAAAGAAAGGCTAATACATCCTCTCAATGATCACATTGTGTGGTTGGTCATTACCATTTAGTCAGTTTGTATTATGTCACTTTGTTACTAATTTAGTGGTATGCGTAGGATCATTGTCCATTTGGAAGATCAGTTTGTGCCCAAGGTTTCCATTCCGGGCTGTTTTGAGATGTTGTTTCATTGTTAATGTTTCCTTTTCATGCCATCTACTTTGCAAGGTGCATAAGTCCCTCTTGTAGAAAAACACCCACACAACATGATGCTGCAACCCTTTTACATCACAATTAGATGTTTTTTTAGATGCTTCACTCGGCTCGCTTGGAAACCCGGCCGAGTTGATACTAAAAAGGACTCTATACCAAATACTAGCACCTACTGGAAAGTGGAGCCAAGTAGGTAATAGGGGAAAAGGGTCTTTTGTTTCAGCAGACCCCAGGACATGTTTCAAACGGACTGACACCTTCAGCTGCTTTAGTTACCATCTTTACACAGTCTTTTGCTTTTATTATGGTGTTGATCTGCACATTTCACAGCAAAACACATTCATCTAGTGACAAAAAACCCGTCTCACTTCTGATCCGTGTGGTGGCCATAAGGTGTTTAATTCTGTTCACCATATCTTGGCTGCTTTTTACATCATGCCCCACAAGGAAGCAGTATGTGTTGAGGTGTGCCTAAAAAAACGTCCAAAAAAAACATGCTTCTGATTGTCTCATATGTTGTGAATTAACCTAACAGAAGCCTTGAAATTATCATCTGGTATTTCCCAAATTCTTAGTGTAACCATGCATATATAAACATTTGACTTAGGAAATAATAAAAATGTCTTTCCCTCATTGTTCTGGCATTAGACAGATAGATATAGTTTTGGTAATCCTAACTTAAACAGGAAAGGTTTGTATAAATAAAAACAAGTTCATAGATAGTGCACTATAAATACATACAAAATTATTAATTTAATGTAAATACTACATGGCAAAATGTTGTTTTACAGTTTATTAATTTCTATGAGTACAGAAACAATGTTTAAATTAATGATATAATAAAATCAATAATCAATTCAAAAAGATGTTTAAATTGACTGATCTGAATGCTGCACAATTAGCCCAGAATTGATTCTCATGTTTCTGCTGCAATAAAAGTAAGTTTACTGGCCTTGAGTTCCAGATTAATTTCCAGTTCTGAGGTGTCCGGAAAGGGAACAAACTGCAAGAGAAAATTTCTTTCTGCTTTAAAATGTCATGAGTCTTTTTCCTTCGCCATTTGTTCTATTCTTCTTTTTGTCTCTTGCTCTTCGTTTATATCAAAGTGTAAACAGCAGTCGTCTTCAAGCTTTGCTCCCAGCGTGCGTTCAGCAAAATGCAACCAGTTTTTTTCTGTTGTTTTTACAAGCAGTAAGCAATGGAGAGCAGGTGTCAAATAACTTTGATATGGCCTGTAAGCGCAGAGAGAGAATGAATGGGTAAGTAAAGATTCAATTAAATGGGAGTGACAACAGTGTGGAAGATTTTGCAAACATTCAAAGTCTTGCAAAAGTATTCATACCTGTTGAACTTTTCTACATTTTGTCCTGATACAACCACAATTTTCTGGTGGATTTTTTATGACAGACCAACACAAAGTAGCACACAATAGTGAAGGACTAGTGTTTTTTTCAAATATTTTACAAACCAAAAAATGAGACCTGACTTTGTGATCTGCATGCAAAACTTTTTCTGTAACAGGAACATAACACTTCACATCCCCCTGAACATGCAGTCCCTACTGTAGTACGTCAGTGGCAGCAGCATACTGTGAGGATGCTGGAAAGCTGATGATGGATGGAGCTAAATACAGAGCAACTGTGGGTGAGACCTGTTAGATGCTAAAAACGACTTGAGACAAGGGCCAAAGGTTCACCTTCCACTATGACAACAACTCTAAACATACAACCAGAGCTACACTTTCCTTTCATTTCACTTATGTGCTTCTTTGTATCGGTCTTGTGACTTTGTGTTGTTCTTGGTAAAATTCATTGAAATTTGCAGTTACAATGTGACCAAAAATGAAAACGTTTAAGGGCTATGAATACTTAAAGGGGACATTTCATGCTTTTAAATCATTCCTTTTAACACTTAAAGCATGCACCGGGAGAACATGCAAACTCAACGCAGCAAGAGTCAAACCCAGGACCTTCATCCTTGAAGTGCTTCGTGCAAATAAATAGGAATTTCCCCACTGATGTGGGAACATTTCCATGAAAAACAAAATTAACCAGGCTCTTTAAAGAGATTCTGATACTGGGGGAGGGAGTGATGAATTGTATGGGTTAATACACCCAACAACCGAACCGAATTTATCCTCTTGTAACGTAGGCATACTTGAGCTTGGACTACAAAAGCAGCGAGAAAAACATAAAAGACGAATATGCGAAATTGATCAGCTGAAAGTCGATGACCTTATATAGCTGTTCCGCAACGAATACTGTCAATGTCATGGTTCAGTGTGGCTATCATCAACGCTAAGATCTCCAGGTGAGAAAAAATGTTCTGAGACACAAAGGCATTAACAGGAAGGTATGAAGACCACAGCAAATGTATTTAATCAGCTCAATCTAGGCTTCTCTGTGTGAAAACGTGTTTGAGTTTTGTCATGTTTGCAATTTCATATTTCGGTTAATCGGTGTGTTTAGTCTGTATATTAGTAGCATACATTTCAAGGCAACAGTGTTGTTTTAAGTATTTAATTTACATCTGACTTTTCTTCCCCAGAAACTACCCGCTGGTTCCAGCTGCTTAAACGTACTTTTCTCTGATATTCATTGTTAATACTTGTGGTTATTAAAGAAATTATCCCAAATACACTTGAATATTTAGATCTTCCATGAAAGAATATGCAATAAATACACACAACAGCATCTGTTTTTTACTCAGATTTATGTTCAAAAGGGAATATTATTCTGATGGTAAATGCTGACAATCAAACTTTATGGTTTGTCAAAAGACTGACTGTAGATGTGACTGTAACTGTTGCAGAAAGTAACTTAATTTGAAGCTAAAAGTTTATTCAGTTCCCACAATCAGCCATGCCCACATGCCAATTCTATGGTAACATTTGAAGCAGTCCATTATTTTTTAAGCAGCAATGTGGTACAATTGTTCCAGGTGACATTGTAGGCTCAGTCCTGAAAGCATCATTCAACTGAACTGATCATCTTAATCAGTGACTCATACACTCGCTCACCTGCAGCTGATCTGTGGCCATGAGCATAGCGAACATGCTTTGAGCAGTGCTCAGTGCATGGCTCCAGTTGTGATAAGGAACATTGCTCCTGTAGCCACGTCTCACAGTCAGGACCCACTGACAAAGGCTCTGTGCAGAAGAAAAGGTGAGATGACTGACCTATTGGTCATATGGGTTAAAGATAAAGAAATCAGCTTTATAATTTGCAGTTGACTTTAATAGAAACAAAGCAGCTCAGTTACCTTGTAATCAGTGTTGAATTCCTGCTCTAAATTCAGGTCCAGAAACATTCGAACGGTGGCCTGAGAGGTGACGTCTTCTGGGAGGCCAAAGTCAGAGAAGTGGAAGTCCAAAATATTCAGTGATTCTGCTGAGGGGATTTTGGCCATCTGCAATCCCAACACCATCATCACCATCACACACAAACAAACAAACAAACAGATATGCATTTTTGTAATCAAAGTAAAAATTTAGATTCTACTTTGGAAAAAAAATAGGGTAGTACAAAAAAGAAATCACCTGCAGTGCCTTAATATCCTACTCTGCTGCAGTAATGTGGTAGGCAAGAACCTGCAAAATTAACATTTAAATGAATCACTATTAAAAAGCATAAATAAAGTAGAAACATGTTTTTCTAACAGAACTAAAGCATGTCGAAGGTTTATAATAATACCCTCAAGGGCTGCTTATTAGAAAAAATAAATTTAATGTTTTGCTTAAACAATCTTGGAAAACATAAAAGGAACCTTCCCAAGACTCATGACATTTTGCTATACCTCATTTAGAATCACCAAACCCCCCAAGCAGGCATTTGTTTGGTTTGTGGGAGACAACCAGAGTATTGGGAGTAAACCCACACATGCATGTTTGCATGTGTGGCAGATATGCAGAACTTCACATATAAAGGTAGAGATCAAAATCTGAGCCAACAGTGCCAACCACTAAATCTCTGTGTGTCAAATATATTGATTAATTTGAGTACATTTACTGTACTTTCAAAGGATAAACAAAATTGCTGGTCATTATTATTGTCACTCCAAAATGTTTATAAATTTGTAATGAATAACTCTCTATTTCAGTGAAGTATCAATATGATTTGACAAAATCATGTAGTGTAGTGTTTTCTGTGAAAAGATGAGCCTCGGATTAACTGCTCAAAAAACAAACACTTCAGTGGGGTTTGTATAAAACAAAGACTGACTATGTGGGAAAAGCACCTCATGCCCGGTGTGAGGTATGGTAGAGGATCAGTGATTGTCTGGGCCCTTTTATCCTCAAAAGGCCATTGGAACCTTGTTAAAGGGCATGGTTCTATAGACACTTTATAGCTAAAAATACAAAGAAATAATTCAAAAACCTACCTTCTCAAAACGACATTTCAGTCCCCCAACCTAATATATGTGGGGTGTGAGCTGAAGAGAAGAGAGCATAAGAGAGGAGCCAGGTCTATGGTCTCTAGAGGGATCATACATAGAGGAAAGGTCTAAGAAACCCTCTCTCCGTAGGCACGTAGTTGTATTAGAAGTGCTTTCCTATTTGGAAAAATTAATTATGCAAAGTAATAACAGCTGAATAAGCTGTTATTTGGACATTTTTCTGAATTTATAGGGAATCTTTCAGAAGATCACACTCAAACGTTGTTTTCCAGATGTTCAGTTTGGAAAACTATGCTGAACAGAGACAGGGGCAGCTGTTGTGAGTATTCAAGGATCTCATTTATCGTGAAGCCTTGTAATGAGTTGCATGATGGTGTTGAGATTTTGTTTTTACCGTTACTTTTATTGTTACTTTTTGACAACACATGATTCCTACACCATGATCAGTCTTATATTTAGAACATGAAAAAAAAACAAAAAGGAAGGAAGGAAGAGTGATGTATGAGAGTGAAGGAATGAAGGAAGGTAAACAAAGAACTCACAGTACAGGAAAAGACATGGCGAAGAGCACAGGGAAGCAAGGACACCAGGAGACAAAGAAGGAAGGACTAGAAGGAAGAACAAGAGGAAGAAATGAAGGAAGGATACAAAGGAGGAAAGGTTGAAGGAAGGATATGAAGAAGGGCTAGAAAGAAGGAAAGATAAAAAGAGGGAAGGACACAAAGGAGGAAAGAAGAAAGGATCTAAGGAAAAGAAAAAGGAAGGACAGGAGAAAGAAAACTAGGAAGAGAGGATAGATTAAGAGTGGAACTTTTAGAGGTTTGGAAATAAAGTCTGGGAAAACAAATATTTTTCAAAATTCCTATTTTATTTTTCTAAACTTCTCTAGACCTGAAAAATACTCCAATCAAATTCCAGACTTTTCCAGACTGTGTGGGAACCTTAATTTAAACCAAACCTGCAAAACAACCTTTAGGAATGTATTTGTTGTTTTCATAGACATTATGATGTCACTCATAGCAACCTGAGGACTGACTCTAACAGGATAAAGTACATTAGTTTCCTACCTCCTCTGTGACCTCTATACTCGCCCTCCGCACCTAAGTGATCTTGACAGCCTGAGCATTGTGTAAGGCCATGCCACAGTAAACAGTAAACAAATATAAAGACCACTAGTGCTTGAAAAAAAATTATGAAGGATCCCCTGAAGTTTGACTTTCAAGAGGGGATATTCTAAAATTTCTCATTAATTTCTGACCTCAACATCCAAAATGGCTGATCTGCAATTAAACTTAGTTACAGTTGCAATACCAATTAGTCATCAGTCATTTTCTATACCGCTTCTTCCACAGTGGGTCACGGGGAAGCTGGTGCCTATCTCCAGCAGTCTATGGGCGAGAGGCGGGGTACACCCTGGACAGGTTGCCAGTCCATCGCAGGGCAACACACAAACACAAGCACAAGTACACACTCATTCACACACCTAAGGGCAATTTAGAGAGACCTGATAAGCTGATATTAAACTTTTTTATTATTACTTTTTGCAGAATTGGTTTCATTAAGTGAAGGGGTGTGTGTTTGGCCATGTGTGGGGGAGCAGAAGGAAGAGCTCGTCAGGAACCAATAATGCAGAACCGTCACTGGCTGGCCAGCAGAAACACAATCATGTTTTTGTAAAAATCATATTTTACATCTGAGAAAAAAATTTAATACATGTTTTTGTGTACGCGTGTGCACGTTAAGGGGAATTTGTTTTATATTTTTATTATACTTTATTATATTAAATTATTTATATATGTATAAATATTTATATTTATTTATATTATTATTATTTTATTATATTATTATATTTTAGATATTGTCTTGAAACATTCCGAATTTCTGATGAATATTCTGTCCTCTTTAGTGCCTAAAACAATTTTTAATGGTTTTAAGCAATCCCTTTTTTAAACTAAAGTAGTCATTTTTTTTGTTTTAGATGGAAAAGAAACCTTCTGTTTTTTATTCTTTTTTAAAACCACACACGCACACATATATCCAAACACACACTCAACCACACACCCACATATATAATATATATAATATTATATTATATTATATTTATAAATATAATAAATTTTATTTTTAAAACAGCACAGACAGCAGTTTGGACCACCTTCTCATTTAAAGAGTTATCTTTTTTTCAGCTATGAAATTGTAGCTTTCACATGAAGGGATCAAAACTATGAATTAACATTGGAATTAATACTGAAAAAAAAGTGTGAAACAACTGAAAATATGTCTTATTTCTAAGGGTTCTTCAAAATAGCCCCCCCTTTTGCTTTGATTACGCTCTGCACATCTTGGGATTCTTTTTGATGAGCTTCAAAAGGTAGTCAAATGAAATGGTTTTCCAACATCTTTAAGGAGTTCCCAGGATGCTTACCTTGTTTTCCCTTTTTGCCTTCACTCTGCGGTCCCGCTCCCCAAACCATCTCGATTGGGTTCGGTCCAGGACTGTGGAGGGCCCGGGGCATCTGGTCGCCCCCCTCACTCTCCTTCTGGTCAAATAGCCCTTTCACAGCCTGGAGGGGGTTTTTTTGGGGGGGATTGGGCCCTTTAAAAAATAAATGATGGTCCAAATAAACGCAAACCGGGGTGGAATAGCTGCCGCGCAAGAGTGTGGTACCATGCTGGGTTCAGTTGCCTTTTTTTGAATAATCCCCACAAGTCTCTTCGGTTGTTTCCTGTCCTCAGCATGGTTTCCTAGCCCCCCAATTTTTACCATGAAGGGGCCCTTTTTCCCCATCTCCTCTTAATATTGCTCTAGAGATGTGTTTGTGCTAGAACTCTTGTGGGGATTGACTGTTTGTAAATTTAGCGCTGTTAACCTGCGATTTCTGAGGGGGTGACTCGGAGAACTTTTCGTCCGCAGCAGAGTGACTCTTGGTCTTCCTTCCTGGTGTGGTCCTCATTGTGAGCCAGTGTTCCTATGTAACGATCTGATGGGTTTTGAGACTTGCACTTGGGACACTTTTTAAAGTTGATCCCAATTGTTCTGACTGCTGACCTTCCAAAGTAATGATGGCCACTCGTTTTCTTTACTAGGCTGCTTTTTTCTTGCCATAATCAAATTCTAACGTCTATTCAGTGGACAGCAGCTGGGTGTCCTGTTATCCCCTCCTGCACAACAAAACTGATGGTCCAAACACCCATTATAAGCTGGAATTCCCACGTATTAAACCTGACAGGGGCACACCTGTGAAGTGAAAACCATTTCCAGGTGCCTACCTCTTGAAGCTCATCAACAGAATGCCAAGAGTGTGCGTAGCCAGTAATCAAAGACAAAAGGTGGCTACTTGAAGAACCTAGAAATTATAAGACATATTTCAGTTGTTCACTTTTTTTTTGTTCAGTATATAATCCACATGTGTTAAATTCATAGTTTGATGCTTCCCCAGTGTGAAGCTACAATATTCATAGTCATGGAAAATAAGGACAACTCTTTGAAAAAGAAGGTGTGTCCAAACTTTTGGTCTATGCTGTATATATATATACATTCTGAGAATGAAATACAACCATTTCCAATTTTTTGATTGGACCTTTGCGCAGGCTGATTATGCATGTTTATGCCACGAAACATTTGACTTTTATTGAATTTTTGTAGGTACTGAAAACATTACCTAACATACTGTGTTAACATACATGTCTTTGGACTGTGGAAGGAAGCCAGAGTACTTACTAAGAGAACATACAGACTCTGCACAGAAATGCTGCTGTTGGGATTCAACCCAGGATCCTTTTGGTACTAAGGAAAAAGTGCTAACAACTGTACCACCGATATTTAATTTAAGTTAGGTCCGAATAAAAAAATTCTCATCATGCTGCCTGTTTATATTCACTTGATGATCGATTCTATGGTCAAAGTGTGAATGCTGAAACAAGTTAGCACTAGTTTGCATTAACTGGTGTAAGGCAAATGTTATCTTAAATGAACCAAATCATTCTCTGATGTAAGCGAAAGTCATTTACACAATCCACAGATAGTATGTAATCATTCAGGAGTATTTTACCATCCTACCATTTCTTAGAGGTGTAGAGATGTCTGATCAAGCTTTTCTACAGTTCAAAATTACATTTTGTCTTCCACCTGTGCTTCTTGGACACAAAAATGTTTTAGTTTTAATAATTCTGTGGAACTATCATTTATTATTTCATTCAAATTGTTTTTTTAGAAATAGCGTTTTCCGTCCTCGCTATAGAGTTAAGCCAGGACATATTCATACTTCTTGCAGATGCAAAGTAATCTTATAATTTTCCCAACATGTTTCTCCTGAGTAGAGTCCTGACTTTAATCTGACAGAGAATCTGTCGATGGAGCTAAAGATTAAGGTAATGACAAGGAGGCCTTCCAACCTTAAAGACTTGGAGTTCATCACCAAAGATAAATCTTCAAAATACCAATGGAAACATGCAAAAAGCTGGTTAGCAAATATAAGAACAATCTGATTGTGGTAATACAAAAATTGGTTTTTCCATGAATTATTGAGAAACGTGTAAACAATTTTGGACATGCCACTTTTATTAAAATGTAAATATGATAAGTTATTTCTTTCAAAATGGATGCTCTCTTTACAGTGTTTGATTCTCTTTTGAAGATGCCTGTCTAATCAGAAACCAGCCTCTAGTAGAATGGAAGTGTAATAAATCCAAATCCAATATCCAAAGGTACAGTATATATGTGCAAAATAAACTAAAAGAAAAATACAAAAAATGTCCACAGACCTTGGATGGTTTGGAAAAAACAACCTCTCAAACTTTCTGGGCAATCTCATTAAGCTTTTAGCTGCCTTTACTCATTTCAGGAGAGGAGCCAAAAACCAATCAACAAATAAAGATTTTTCCTCTTTAAAATCAGAATGGATCAACTGTGTAATTCAGATTACTACTTTAAAAAATCTTACCATAATAAAGCTAATCTTTGTGAACACACTACACACAAAGCACTCACCAGTGAATGGCTCCCTCTGCTGGTTGACTGCGCTCTTCACCACCTGCAGTGGGCGGGTCCACTGGGGCCAGCTGTGCTGTGATAGGCTGCTCCAATAGGAGGCTGCCATGACATCGGTGGATGCTGCACAGGATCACATCCACAGCATCAGCAGCAAGCGCTCCTCCATCCACCTTGCCATCCCTCCGTCTTTTCTATCTCTTCTCCTCCTCTGCTTCTCCTCCTCATACCACCATCCTTCCTCCATACACTCCTTCTTACTTCCCTCGACGGGAGCACTTTGCAGCAGAGGGCCTTGTACACACACTTTTCATCAGGAACAGCAGCAGCGAGCAGACTGGTAGGTGAACTGGGGCCTGATCCCCCCTAACCCTCCCCCCAATCCTCCACCTCTCTTCCTGCAGCACAGGCAAGATATTGCATTCTCCTCTGATCTCCGTCAAGGACTATCTGTCTGTAGTGTGCGTGTTTGGATGTAAGAGGAAGAAATACCACACCCTGAGATTGTTTCCTACTCCTAACATACAGTAGCTTATGTAGTTAATGAGTGGATGAATGCATTTATATTTCTGCATGCACACTCAAATCAGCACAACGACTCAAATTCTCTGTCTGTGCTTAAGCTGTTTGTTATCTTGGCTCCACTGCACAGTTCATGGCTTTACTCCAGCACCCGTTAGACCTTGGCAACACATTTATACTTATCTGATGTGGGATCTGAATTTCTGACACCATTTGACATGTGCATTCTTCTTCTTTTCTTTCCAAAACCATCTTCTTCTTCAGGCTCTCCATCTACTTTGCCTCTCCTCTTAAAACCCCACTCTCTCCATCCTCTTCTCTCCTCCTCACCCTTCTTCTTGTTATCCGGTCTCCCAGCATGCCTTGGTTCAGGATGCTTCAGTAGGCCCCAGCAGCATGGGCGGAGCCTGGGCAGAAGGAGAGATTACAGATTGGACCCTTCCCCTCAGGACGGGCGAGCTGGCGGGCCACCCTCCCTCTTCTTCAGATGGGCGAGGACGCTGAGAGCCCCAAAATCAACCACACTTTCCTGAGAGACTACGTCACTGAAGGTGGGTCAATGCTCTCTCTGTGGGGGTCACAGATTGAACAGGTTTATAATAGCACTGCTGGGTAGACAAGGGAAACATGATGTCAGCATGAATACTTTGAGGTTCGATATTTTGATTTATGATTTGGTTTGTGAAAGAAATCAGATTTTTCTTTTATGGCTTTGAGATTTTGTATTCATCCTGTTCTTTCTTTAGTACTCCTCTTCATATTTAAAACCCTACCTTCTTTCTGTTTTTCATTTGCCCTGCACCTACTAAGCATAGCTCAGCCAAAGGTTTGAGAAAATTAGTATCTCAAATAGTCTGCCATGCGGTTCTTATGGGTTAAAGGTTTTTAAATAAGATGCCAGAGACGATGCCAGAATGCCCTTAGCGGGTAAGGGTTTTTCTCTACCCCTCACATATTGCTCCAAGTCAACTAGGTGAAAGATGTCTTCTCTCGCTCACAACAAAAATAAAGTTAATTGTTTAGAAATCATTAAGTAAAAACTAGACGTGGGTTATCAGTGTGGGGGTATATCGATGTTTTTAAAAGGTAGGGTTTTAAAATTGCTTACATGTTCCGCCTTGTGTTCCTATAGTTTAAAATTCTGTTAATCAGATACATGCAAAAGTCCTAATGACCAAATTTTCAAACTTTATAGAGCACCGAGTAATGTAGCGCTTCCTCTCATCCGCTTGTTGCTGTGCACTCTTGGTCCACTAACTGAATGGTGGCTAGCACATTTTCCCTCGCCTAGAGGAAAGCAAGGACTGTTGATCTGGTAATATTTCCGGTTGCAAATAGCACAGACATTCATGATATGGAAAACAAAACAGCTCAATATTAAATTATGAAAAATATTTTGCTTTAAAATTGTTAACAGTATCAAGATATCCAAATGTTTTTCAAAAACGTACAGTTTCAAAGTTTTGTTGCATTTTAGAGTTAACTAGGTGCATGACTGACCAGAGTTTTCTCAGCTGTACAAAGCATAGACGAATGTAACCCCCTTCCACCTGTTGCTGCACAGTGCTGATAAGGTAGCCAAACGATGCAAAAAAAACAAGACAATCATGGAATGCATGCTAATGGAGTGCTACTCAGTTAAATCATACCATAGAGTTTTGTTTAAAATTGTTGTATAAATACTCAGAATGTACTGGTTACCAGAGTAAATGGTGAAATGAGCAGAGTTTTCTCCTGCTGCTGAACCATAGTCAGTCAGTTGACTGATAGAAAGCTCCTATGCTTTTCCTTCACAAGACAGTCAAATTCTGCTGTTTGGAAATATCTCTGCTTGCAAAAACAGAGACTGTTTTTGCAAGCAGAGACTGAGTTTTCAACACAGTGACTGTGTTGAAAACTAAAGCAGCGCCACCCAATTCAATTTTATCTTACATTTTGTTTTAAATCATTGTGTTCATAATATCATGGTATTACTCAAGGGTATCGTACCATAATAATTTCATACCAGTGTCTAGTACCATACCTAGTTCCTACTCTATTTGCTCCTTATGATATAGTTCTCTTTCTATCCTACTTTGTCTTCATTTGTTTATTTTAACCATCATCACAAATAAGTGGGCCCAATTTTCTTTTGTCCATCCCAGCCGATGTCATCTCTACAGTGGAGTTCAACCAGACAGGGGACCTGCTGGCCACAGGGGATAAAGGTGGCCGAGTGGTCATCTTTCAAAGAGAGACTGAGGTCAGGTCACCTTGTAGCAATAACAACTCTATGTATGCAGCACTGTCTTCATAATGTAGTTGTACAAATGTGTAAAAAGGGGTTGCTGACTTGTGTTTTCTTCTCTTTCTCTAGCCCAAGGGCGAGTCAGAAGAGGCAGGTGAGGTGGGGGACTCGGGAGAGTACAACGTCTACAGCACGTTCCAAAGCCACGAGCCTGACTTTGACTACCTGAAGAGTCTGGAGATAGAGGAGAAGATCAACAAGATCAGATGGCTGCCGCAGCAGAATGCCGCACATTTCTTGCTCTCCACCAATGGTAGATCTTTTTGATTTTCTCCAGGAAGCTTTTTAAATGCTGTAGCAAAAGGCCACATTACTGGTTCCCAACTTCACACAGTGGGTACAAATATTCTAACCATCTGTAATCTTGTTAAAACTAAATGAAATACTTGTCCCACTCAAAGTCCATCAGGACGGGAATCTTTGGCAAGACCTTAAAATTGATGTTCAGTAATGCTCCCCATGCAATCTGACTGAGCTCATTTTACTTTGTGCTTTTGAAGGGGTCTGAATACTTTGCAAGGCACTGTAAGTCTGTCAGCTTTGTCTAAACAAACCCTATATCTCTAATGTTAATGTGTGATGTTCCTGTGGCAGATAAGACCGTCAAACTGTGGAAAGTCAGTGAGAGAGATAAGAGACCAGAAGGATACAACCTGAAAGATGAAGAGGGACGGATAAAGGATGTTTCCACCATTACCTCTCTGAGAGTACAGAAGCACACACACTTGCACACACTCTAACCCACTGTTATGTTCAGTCAGTTTTGTATTAGCTTCAGATTCAACACTGAACAGCTAGCTTGCCTTTCATGCATTAGTTCTTAACCTTGTGGTTTATCTGTGTCGTGACCTTTTGTTTCTTTCTTTCTTTGGTTCTGCTCTTTCTTGCGCCTTGTGCATTCGCTCTAACCTGCACACATTGTCACTCTTTAACTCTCTGTTTAAGGTGCCAGTGCTGAAACCAACAGATCTGATGGTAGAAGTTCGACCCAGGCGGGTATTTGCAAACGGACACACATACCACATCAACTCCATCTCCGTCAACAGTGATGGGGAGACCTACCTGTCTGCCGATGACCTCCGCATCAATATGTGGCATCTGGACATCACGGATCGTAGTTTTAGTATCCTTTGCAATCCTGATTTGAAAAAAGCCCTAATGGCTTTTCAAAATTTCTATTTAGTTCAGTCCAGTTCAGTTCCGTTTTATATGTCATGTCAAGACATTTTGGCCCAAATTTCACTAAATTCAATCCATACCCAACTGGTAAAACATCTAAGAAAGGAATCTAAGCTCAGGTGATTTCATTAAGTTGCTGATTTTGCAGCAATGCCTCCTCTTCAACTATTTGGTGGTCAGAGAGGAAACTCTATTTTAGCAAGAAGAAACCCACATCAGAACATGGCTCAGTGTGAAGAGACATATGCACACAACCAGCTGCGGGTTGAGAAGACAGGAAGCAATTCTATTCAGTCTCAACTCATGTATGTAAATAACGCCAATACAAAACACATGTTGTGTCAGGCAATTCCCAAAAGAAAATGCTTGCCTTGTGTCGTTGACTTTGCAGCAATCCCTTCATGAGCTTGCATGTCAAGCAGACACAGAAAAACAGAAAAGCAGTGGGCCTGGAGTGCTTTCTATGGGGAATCTGTAACAAACAACTGCTGTGGGTTACTTTGTAAATTATACCTGATTTTTGTTTGTCACTTAATCTCTCGCTGGAGGAGTTTTCTCAGGTGAGGCAAAATATGTCAATTTAATTTTCAAAACTGACCAATCTATAAGTTTTTACACGTGGACAGGCTAAATCAGTTGTGCAGTGGTGGAACAGATGTATTTAAAACCACAATAACCAATATAATTACTATATTTATTTGTATTAAAAATAATAATAATAAATAGTAAAATGTATTTAAATGGTTGCTATTTATGCAAAATATAATTCCTTAAAAATATCAATTTTATTTAAAGTAAATTAATACTAACGTCTGGCTTAAATATAATATAAAATATAGATGATAACATTTCTACAATTAATACTAATTCTATTGCAACAAAATGATCATATGACACCCAATCTGTGTTGCCTGCTATAAATCTTGTTCATTGTACTGTATTATGCAGAAACCACAAGTGAGGCAACATGAACAGTAAATTAGGTTTATAGGTATAAAATAATGCTCAGTGAGAATGGACTTGGACATTCATGATGTAACTGTGTAGTGTAATAATTCTGTAATCTGAATGTTTCCATTTTGCCTTTCACTTTGCTGCTGGTACACCTAAATTTCCCCACAGATGGATAATAAAGGATATTTCAGTTCTATTCTATTCTAGTCTAGTCTAGTCTAGTCTAGTCTAGTGAATACTAGAAATAACTTTCACTGTCCATACTTTCTAAATTTAACCACAAATAATTTGTTAAAAATTAGTTTGGGTGTTTGTTTTTAATACGAGTGCTGCCCACAGTGGGATTTCAGTGCAGGTTGCAGCATGTTGTACTGGCAGCCTTTGGTGTTTTCCCATTCAAATGGAAGCTGACCTAGAAAATCTTAGACGCATCTATGGAAGACTAGTTTGAATAATTCACTCAGCAGTCCACTTTCTGCCGAGCCTCGTAGGGCCACTGAAACACAAATAGAACAAAGTGAGGAACAGATTATGCATCCATGTTAGAGATGAATGGCATCCATTATTTGTTTATTGTTTGTGGTTAATACTTCGACCTTAAAAAGTCAGGAGCAAAAGTAAAATAATGTGCACATCATAACAAAACATTATTGTTATTTTTGTTTCCTTGATGGAGATTCTTCTCAGACATCGTAGACATCAAACCTGCCAACATGGAGGACCTGACGGAGGTGATAACGTCAGCGGAGTTCCACCCTCACCACTGCCACCTGTTTGTGTACAGCAGCAGCAAGGGGACCCTGCGCCTCTGTGATATGAGGGCCTCAGCTCTCTGTGACAAACATACTAAGCGTGAGCATGTTTCTTAAATTAGAAAATGTGTTGCAGCAAACGATAGAAAAGGGCATAGAGAATTCCAAGCAGAAAACAATAAAAAATCTATGCCTCTGTGTAACTAACAAGTTGTTTACACCTTCGCACTGTGCATTTCTTCAGTTTTTGAGGAGCCTGAAGATCCGGGGAGCCGTTCGTTCTTCTCAGAGATTATTTCCTCTGTGTCAGATGTTAAGTTCAGCCACAGTGGGCGCTACCTGCTCACAAGAGACTACCTAACTGCTAAAGTGTGGGACCTGAATATGGACAAAGGACCAGTTGAGACCTACCAGGTAAGACAACACTGCTTTCATTTCATTGTGTTGTAGTCAGATTATCTGGTACCTCTAAAATACACTTAAGATCAAAAACTAGCCATACCTCTGGCAAATTTAGGTTTTAAGTTTTTAATTCCACTAACATGTTTTTTATGGCTTAAAGCCAAACTTCCCTGAAAATGCCCGTTCTCCTCTGATCACTGAAGCTAAGTAGGGTCAGGCCTGGGTAGTACTTGGATGAGGCTTGTTCTCCCTGTGCATCCGTGGGTTCTCTCTTCCTCCAACTGTCCAAAAACCTGACTGTCATGTTAATTGATCTTTCAAAATTGCCCTTATGGATGAATGTGTGCATGGTTGTTTGCCCTGTGTGTCTTGTGTTGCCCTGGGTGGGCAGGTGACCTGTCCAAGATGTACCCCACTTTTCACCCAATGAACAATGGATATTGGCAGCACTCCTCCCACAGCCCTACAAGAAAAAGCAGACTTAGACATTGGATGGATGTTTCTTATGTCAAGATGTTATATTAACATTTTACAGTAATCCTGCCAGAGTCCCAACTGAAATCTGCTGGAGAATCTGTGGGGGGATCTAAAGATTAGGGTGATGGATTTAGAGCTCATCACCAAAGACAAACAATTAAAATACCAGTGAAAACATGTAAACATCTGGTCAGCAATTATAATAAGAGTTTGAATGTGGTATTTATTTATATCTATTCCTTTCTTATTTACACTGTAGAAAAAGTGCGTCTACAATACCTTTTCTGTGTCAGGTAGATTTGGGTAATGCAAAAGTAACACATCTGTAAGGCTGAATAATCTGTATTTTAAGACTACATAAAACATCTACACGGATATGTTCTAAAGTATATGTTTCAGTATATTTGGACGTTATCTCAATATATGACACATATCTTGATATTTAAAATCTGTTTCTAATCACTGTAATCACTGACCCTGTAAGTAGTGGTGATCTGTGACTCTTTCCAAAAGCAGAATCAAAACAACAAACCTTACTGCTCTCTGAACAGCAGAAGTGGCTTTAGCCAGTCCAACACCAAAGAAAAAGTTAGGCTGCAGTTTGCCTATTGATGTGCAAACGCTGGACTAGCCTAGCAAGCATACAGTCATATTCAATAATTAGAATATTATTAAAAGGTTCACTTTTTTTAGTAACTCAATTAACTAAGTGAAACACATTATATAGAATATATATAGATAAGGCCCAGTGACAACTGACCAGAGCACAAAATTATTGCCAACTAAACAGAGCATGAGAGCACAGTATGAGCTAAACGCTGACATATCAGACCTAAGTGAGCAGTAATTAAACAAAAACAGCCTTTTAAACAGACATCCTGTTTACAGAAAGCCATTATTAGAGGGTCTTTTGGTTAATGATAAATACAATGTGGAAATTTGTTAAACAAACAGTATTGGACATAGCCTAAAGACAGGAGCATGGAGATCTTCCTCGGCTAAAGTGTAAGGATAAGTTAGTGAAAAAGTCCTCGTTGTTTAACGGTTGTTATTTTTCCTTTCGTTTGTCTATTAATGTAAAACATCTAACTGTGAAACTCGGTTATTCTTTTCGGGTTCCTTAGTTTGTTTTGCTTTCACCATGATGCTGCCTCTCACCTGATATTCAGACTGCGCCCTCTGAGTTTTCCAGTTGGGTGTGGAGGGAGTGAGTGAGTAATGTGTTCAGGAACATTAGAGAATACTAAGCTCCCAGTGAATTAGGAACAGACAAGTATATATTGCAAATATTGGCAATAGATTAATTTTAATAACTCAAGGGGAACTGAATCTTTACTTTACTTTCCCATAATCTCAAGATAATTTTCATGGACCTTAGATGTTACTTAACAAAAACTAGTTTCAAAATGTTTCAATATAGGATCTGGTGAGTTTCACTGAGAATTTCCAAGAAAGGTGACACCTTGGGAAATTATCCAATGGGCTTTGGAAAAGTATGGGCTGTATTATGAAGTTCTGTCTTATTTTTATTTTTTATTGATTATAAATGTGAAAGAAGAAGCTGAATGGTAATTTGTATACAATATGGCCCTAAAATATGCAGACTGTACAAGAGTGTGCAAAGGTCTTGAATCAGCCTTCAGTTCTCTAGGTTGATGCTTCTTTGATAAGCCAGCCATGAATAACTTATAAATTATTCAGACAGAAAATGACTCCTAAACTCAAGGACTGAACCACTGTTGAGTCTGCACATAAAAGACAACTTAGTGTAGGGCTGATTTTAAATTGGACCTTTTGAGTCTTTGTTGCATAGCAGATGGTTACCAACACAGAATTTGTTGCAATCTATTTTTTATTTTTTTTGAAGTTATAAAAAATAACAAAGATGAAAGTTTGGTGATTGTAAAGCAGCATTTTATCTCTAACAAGGGGATTCCCAAAGAGCTATTAGCTGAAACCTTGCCATAAAAGCAACTGAAGAATGAAGCTTCTATGAAGTTCTTTCTCAGACATTTTCTTGTTTTTTTATTTCTTAAAGACTTTCTGATTCTGTTCATCTTCTATTCATAGTTTGAAGGCCTGACACTTCATCCCTCATTCTTCATCATTGTAAAGGATGAAGAACAATTTGCTGTCATGGTCAGGTACTTGCTCTAAAAAATGTGACAAACCTCTGAAACCAGACCTATGAATTAAAATGACTTTAAACAAATTCAAAGGAAAGCCTGACTTCCTGGATGCAGCGTATGAAGTAGGAATGACTCCAGGCTTTTTTACAGTACTATGATTTCTGCCTGCAATGTACCAAAACTTACCACATACTCTGAAGCTGACTGTCTTCACCACCCCCAGGTCCATGAGTACCTGAGGAGTAAGCTGTGCTCCCTCTATGAGAATGACTGCATCTTTGATAAATTTGAATGTGTCTGGAACAGCTCAGACAGGTAAGTGACTGGTGGAAATAGTTTACAGAATAGTGACATTCGAAAGCTAATTAGATGAAATTGTTCTGTAATTCTCCTAATTGCCTGGCTCTGACATTATCTGCCATTTCAGTCAATGTTGGAGACAGTCTTTGGAGACAAAATTCTCACCCTTGTCCTTTTCTTTGGTCCATGACAAACCTTTGTTCTTCCTCTCCTACGATCCAGTGTGATCATGACAGGGGCATACAACAGCTTTTTCCGGATGTTCGACCGGGAGACTGGCCGGGGAGTAACCCTGGAGGCGTGGCGGGAGAACAGCAAGCCTCGGGCAGTGCTACGGACCCGCCGGGTGTATACGGGCGGAAAGCGCCGCCGTGGCGATGTGGGCGTCGACAGCCTGGACTTCACCAAGAAAATCCTGCACATGGCCTGGCACCCGGCAGAGAATATAATCGCCATAGCAGCCACCAACAACCTGTACATCTTTCAGGATCGTGTCAACCCTGACGCGCAGACACAGTGACAGGAAGAAAAACACTAACATTGAAATTATTTCAGTGTTTGAGGAATGCGTGAAAGAGATGCAGCCTCCGAGGCCGGGATTCATGATTTATTGCTAAATTGCAGACTGATCATTGAACTAAAATAATTTAATCACGGAAAAAATGGTGTTTAATACTTTTTCTAACCCTGAGATGTGACCATATCTCCAGTGGCAAATGGGACTTGATTTTTTTTTCCTGCACTCTACTCCCACTTTTCCAAGATGTTTGTGAAATATCCCTCTGCAGGAGCAGTGAAGGAGGTGCAGGGAAACCTCTCCATCTGCAACAACTCAATGCTGTTAATCACTCAGTGTTGCACCGCTCACTAATCTACTCTTTTCACACAGAACGGAGAGTGCTTCATTGAAGGAGTGTCTGATGCTCCTGAGACAACTGGATGACTTTATGAGACATTGCATTCAAAGCTTTTTGTTTTAAATGTGGAATGTTAGGAATGGTGTAAGCGAATGTCTCCTTACAACATTTATTTTCTCTAGTGACAACAGTTACTGACGCACTCCTTTAGAGCAGTGCTCTTGGAGATTATACGCATAATTCACGCATAATCTATTCACGTTGAGATAATATTACCAATAATTTAGCAGTATTCCTGCTATAAAACACGATTATTTTCCTTCTACAGGCATAGTATACACTTTTTACAGTTGTCTGTATATATCTGTGTTGATTTCTTAAAGAGACAATACCTCTTTGCTTCAAACAGATTTCGTTGTGTACACTGTAAATAAACATTAGATCTCATGCAGAAAAGTTATATGATCTCTTTAACACAGTTACTATAGTGTAGCAATATATATAGAGTTAATGATGGAGAGCTGGGTGAATTGAATATAATGCAGCACTTAGTCTTTTCTTCTGATTATTACTTGCTCTTCAAACAGTGCCCTGCAAAAGCATTCAGGTCCCTTAACATTTCTACATTTTGTCATGTTCCAATCATTAACTCCAATGTTATTGTGATGTGATAAGTCAGCACAAAGCAATGGATAGCTATAAAGTGGAAGGTGTGAAAAATGGTTTTCAAAATTTGTATTCAGTCCTTCTGAGTCCATACTTTGTAGAACCATTTTTGCTACAATTACAGCGCAAGTGTGCATGTCTTTACCACCCTTTCACATCAAGGAACGCACGTTTGCCCATTCTTCTTTGCTTCAACTTATTCAGGTTGTAAAAAGAGTGGAAGGTGGACCTCCGTTCCAGTATCAAGTCTTTCACAACCTCAAGCAGGTTTTCTTCCAGGATTGCCCTGCATCTAGCTGCATCTGTTTTTCCATCACTCTTATGGGCTTCATGCCAGCAGCGTTTTGCATGAATGCCAGAAGTTCGCTTTTGGTCTCATGTGACGAGACCAACTTTTTCCAGATATTTGCTCTGTTTGCATTTTGCTTCTGGCAGGACTTCGTATGGTTTGGAAGGCCATGCCTTGTTGGGGTTTGAAGTCTTACCACACTCTTCTCATCTTAGTGAGTTATCTAAAGCTTGAGTTATTGTTTTATCACCTAACTCAGCTTTAAACTTCTTCACAGCTGACCTGTCTGTTACATTCCTCGGTCTGTTTGATGCTGTTTATTCACAAATGTACTCTAACAAACCTCTGAGGTCTTCGCAGAACAACTGGAATTTTACTGAAAATTACATTTCAAGCTGGTGGACTACAATTACAAATTAGATCAATTCTAAAGGCAGTTCGCTGCTCTGGGTTTTATAAGAGAAAATGTGAATAATACAAATTCCAAAGCACACTTTTATTATTTTTAACTGTAAATATTTTCGAAAACCATGCGTCATTTTCATTTTACAACTATGTACTACATTGTGTTGGTTCATCACATAAAATCCCAAAACAATACATAGACGTTTGTAGATGTAAGAAGACAAATTGGTGAACAAGTTCAAGGTGTCTGAATACTTTTGCAAACCACTGTAAATAAGACAAGGTCTAACTGTTCGAATTGTGTGAAATCAAAATGAGCCTTGTTCATTTTATAACACAGAAGCACATTTGAAAAGGAATCTCACAATCAAAAAAAATGCACATTGTTTATTACAGAGAAACACTGACTCAGCTAAATCCAAGCTGAAACAACTATGTTCTTGTCTGTGGTGTGCTCGGGGTCAGAGGTGGTCATTAGTGCAATAGCTCATGATATGCATCATTAAAAGATCTTTAATGTCCAAACAATTACTATATTGTAAATTTCTCATAGTGTATCACATAATGTAGTTGTCATAGCTGATACCTCACAGTGCCGTGTGCTGCTCTGGGTTGCGACAAATGAAAGCTAAAGGTGCACAACGTTTAAGTGATGGCTTGTTTTCTTGCTTAGGGTTCAGTACTTTGTTCTCAAGTGACCTTGGTCCTGATAGGATTATTAAGTGGTGTGCATGTTGACCATAAATGGAGGTGAAACAAAATTACTGCAGTACTGGGGCATCTTTTTAGACCTTTTTAAAACTGGGGTTTGATCGGGCAAACGTCTCTAACTGTGGAAAGCTGTGAACTTGGGACAAAAACTAAAAAAAGAATCTTCGTTCAGTATGTTTTGCTTGTTTGCTGTCTTTACACCTTCGTTCTGTTTCTGCAAGTGAGGACACAAACATGCACTCAATGGTTTCTATCGCAGCTCAACACAAATGTGAGGAACTACAAGTAAAATAACTTTGAGTGTCATCGAGTGACTTGTAAATGCATCATATCCACCTCCATATAGCAGGGAGAGGATTTATGTTCAGGATCACAGCAGCAGCATCAGCAGCAGCATGTTACCATTACTCAGTGCTTCTTATCTGTATAACTATCATGCTAAAAAAAGATGTAAATGTACAAAACCTTATTCATGTGCGATGAATGAAAGGAACGTGCATTAATAAAATGATCTGAAACTATGACATTTTTGTCTGTTTATCTGAATTAGGCTATATTTTATATGCCTCTGAATAAGAGAGATTGTGTTCTTCTGAAGATATGTATAAAGACAAATTCTGCAAATTTGGCTTTGATTTTTAGGGTTAGCAAATGTTGAGCTTACAAGATTTAATGCTTGGGCCAAAAGGTTAAATATAGTGCTCATTGGCATGAAAGTTATAATATTTTGACTTTCACCAGGGTAGAATGATATCACAAACAAATTCAGAGATTTTTTTTAAATACTGGGGTACAGCTTTGAGTCTATTATGGATTTTCTCTAATCGACAAAAGTTTAAAATTGTAGATAAAGGCTCACATATATCTATTAATTGCTTTTTATCTATATACCAACACCACTATTTGATTACATCTCCTTTAGTTGTCCCTTATGTTTGGGAAGGCTATTTGAGAAGTTAATGCTAGCCTGCTTTATACATTGTGTGCTAGAAACAACTGGAACACTAGTGTCTCTGTTCACAGAGAAGTTAGTTTAACATCATCCTGGATTGCAGGGCAGGAAAGGTAAAAAATCTAGATACATAGTTTTTTTTTCACCTTAAAAACAGAATTTTTCAAAAAATAAATGTCTCTAAACTGTGACATAAGAAACTCCCTCGATACAATTCCTCATCACCATCAATTTACAAAAAATACTCTAAGGCTTAATTACTTAAAAAAACACAGTGTTTGTTAGCCAAGATTCTACTGTCAATGAGGACCCAGCAGAGATTCTCGTGATACAGCAAATCATCTGCATCTTTTAAATTTGTTTGAATGTACAAATGACCGCAGCTGTGAAACTGTATCCGTTGATTTATTTGTTATTAATAAGTGTAAAATATAAGGTTTAAAGTTTTATATATTTTTTTCATTTAATTGCAACAACTAATCTTCTTGGAATTACATTTTTTTGTTCTATGAGTTACCCCCATTGCTCAGTTAAAGATTAGTTGGACTAATCAGAAATAAGGTCAGGCCGTTTCAGTGTCAGAAGTGTCTAGTGTTGCCTGAAATCACATAACGTTATTACTGGATCATTGCTGCGATATTTCAGTTACGGTGATTCTGTAGCAGTGCTCCACATGTGCGGTTATTAAGTGACAGTACATGTGCATGGTCTGTTAATCCACGTTCCATCAATCTGCAAACCATTTCTTGAATTAGATTTGAAAATTCCATTAGAAGAGAAGATGGTTAAAGAGATTTAGTTAAGCCATTATAAGTTCAGATTTCCTGTTTGCTATTTTCTCTCAGGTACGGATGTTTGCTGACAGGAACGGTGAGAAGAAAAAGTCAAATGCAAACTTCAAGGCTCTAATTGTGGTACGCCTGAAGTCTCTCTCGATCTTCACCTGCCTGCCTCCAGTGAGCCATGAAGAAGCACAGTCAAGGCAGTGGATTGCCTTGAGCTCAAATGCCGGAGCCTTTGCTCCTAAACGGCCATCCAACTTAGTACTGAACTCCACTATGTTACCAGGTCTCAGATTAAGCAGAACTTGTCTAAACTCATTGCTGGCCATTAGGATTATATCTCTGGCTGCGTCCTCTGCTCCTGAACCTCCATCCTGGATTATTCCCACTGTCACCTCAAATCGGTAGCTGTCAAAACGCTTGACATGGCAGGAGTGTTTGGCCAAAGCTTTAATTTGACACAACTCCTCCTCTTCTTGCATTCGAAGCAGGGTGGCCAGAGAAACTGGAGCAGGCGAAGAAATGTTTGCCATTTCTGCTGCTGTTGGGTTTGCCAGTGTTATATTCTTTGGCTCACATCTGGGATATATCTCACCATACAAGCAGCGCATCCAGTCCCCAATAAACACTGGCAGCATATTAATGACAGACTGCGCTCCATTCTCTGTCTCAGCAATGCGGACATGCCTAAAGCGCCCAGTCCAGGTGACTCTGTGCCCTTGCAGGTGGCTGCAGAAGATCTGTGTCTGGGCCATGCCTTTGCTTTCCCATGCTGGAGGCCCACAGACCTGACTGTACTGGTTCCATGTCATGGTGGAGTTGTACACCTTCTGTCCCTCTGTGTGATAAACATAAACCGAGAACAACAGGATCACCATGGAAATGCAGAGTAAGATGAATTTGACTGGACCCCACTGCATGAATGAGCGGAAAACATCCAAAATAGATGTGCTGAACCGTGTCCAGAGCCGCAGAGTGACAGGGATCGCGCATATCACCAGGGTCACAATCATCTTTGTCAACTCTAGCTCGATGAACCACTTGAAGAGCTGGATGAACATCATGATGGCAAGGCCAAACACCAGAGCAGGGAGGGCAAACAGGAAGAGGAAGTATGCCACGCAGGTGCGGATTAATCCCACAGCAGAGGAGTTTTGAAGGAGGATCACTGAAAACTCACACCACATGAAGCACACAAGGTATGGAATAAGAAAGCAGTAGGTCCCCTGAAATCCACGGGTTCTTGCCATGCTAAGGGGAGCAGAAAGAAAGATAAACGCATATAATTAGTAAGTGCAAACCAGGCAGTGCAGGCCCGTGGCACAAATGTTCAGTTTGTCTACACTCACCTGAAAAACAGGTAGAACAGGTAGACATACAGAAGACAAGGGATGCTGAGCTTCAGCACCACAGATTCCCCAAGTGGTACTGTTGTAAACGTGTGTCCAAGAAAACGAAATGCCGTCATGTTCTTTGGCAGTAATTGTGTCAGGCAACACAGATTTGAGGCAACCTGAAATGGATACAGAACATTTTCTTACAAAAATAACAAGCACTACATATCTCAATTTCAATTTTTGCCCCAGATTTTCAGGATTTGCTTCAGGATTTAGGTCTGGACATGACTCAGCCATTCTAACATATAAACATGCTTTGATCTAAACCTTTACATTGTAGATCTAGCTCTATGTTAAAGGGTTGTTATTCTGCTGAAAGGTAAACCTCTACTGGGTTTGCAGTCTCAAACAGGTTTTCATAATGGATTTTCCACTGTTTATCTCAATCCATCTTACCATTAACTCTGACAAGCTTCCCTGTCCCTGTTGAAGAAAACCATCTCCATACCATGATGCTGCTACCACCATGTTCCAACATGCACCAGGATGGTGCGTTCAGTGTATCAGCCTACCACCAATAGAGTTTTCTATGTTGGTTTAAATTTGGTCTCATATGACTGGAGCACCTTCCTCCGCCAGTTTGCCGCATTCCCTATATGGCTAGTGGTAAAATATAAACTGGACTTCTTCTGGCTTTCAGCAAAAGTTTTCTTCGTGCCACTCTTCTACAAAGACCATATTTGTGAAATGCTTGAATAATAATTGCCCTATTTACAGATTCTCCCACTTGAACTTTGGATCTCCGTAGCTCCTCCAAAGCGGACATGGGCCTTTTGGCTGCTTCTTTGAGATGCCTGTTTAGGCAGCAATGTCTTAGTAGGTTCGCAGTTTCATATGCTTTGCATTTTCCTGATGATGGATTAAACATTTGTGGGATGTCCAATTATCCGTAATGATGCTTTATGAGGCTTTTTATTCTCTAATCTTCTCTTAGAACCTTGCATCTATCACAAGGTAAAGTGACCAAATTTGGAAAAGTTCAAGGTGGGATCGATAGAGTGCAGTGGTATATTGAGCTAGTGGCCAATTAACCAAATAACTTCTCAATTAGTAAAAATAAAAGGTCTGACTCAAGATATAAATTAAACAATGGCAGATCAATCTGAATTTGAGATTGTTACTTTGAAGGTCACCAGCAGACATAAAACACACTTGCAGTTAATATGAAAAGTGTGATTTCAATTCTTTTATCCTGATGTCAGATACCTCTATGAATATAGCCCGGCGTGCATATGCTGCTGCGGCTGGGCTGAGGCTGTAGTAGCCGAGAGCTGTGAAGAAGATGGCCACAGTGGAGAGCTCAGAACAGGGGATCCATTTCTTGTCAGCAACAGGGAAGGAGAAAATGACAAAGAAGACAGAAAAGATAAAATAAAGGTATTGTTCTAAGTTGTTCCAACCAAAGTTGGTCTCTGCCTGCTCCACGTCAAGACTGGGTTCAAAACGAGTCAGCAAAGATGTCAGGGCTCTAAAGTTCTCCCAAGTCTGGAATGAAGGAGTAAAATTGTTCAGTCAGTTGATTTAAATAAATACATACACCTTCACGAAAGAGGAAATTCTTAAATTAACCTTGCTGCTCTGGAAAATCCTTAGAGTGCAGATAATCATGGCGATGAAGGAGAGGTAAAAGACGAGCAGGGGTATGACAAAAGCAAACAGGTCAACGGTCAGGTTGCTGATGATGAAGAAGAAAATGAGGGCGTTGACATGCTGTGTGGGGATGAGCGTGCTCAACCACTGGACGCCTGCCCTCGATGCCCAGTCGAAGAGGTGCTCCTTCATCTCAATAACTGCATGGAGTGGGTACTGCAGCATCTGAGGCCGACGGGCAGACAGAAGGACGTGAAGTTTCATGTACAAACCAATACTCTGAAAGTAAAATTGACTAGAACAAATTAACTCTTTACACATTCTCTCAGTCATAATACCATCAAGTGTGACTTCATGGCATTGGTCTGCTTGGCGTCTGGCATCATCCCACCATACCCGAAGCTCCAAGAATGTTTCCGGGCTTTCTTATGCTCTTTTGGGACTACCTCTGACATGTCCTTTGACACATAATCAGACAAACACACTGTCATCATCGCACAAATACTAATAAATGGAGTTATTAGGAAAAGGGCAGCTTTACCTTCCTTCCACTGTCTGACAGTGCAGGACTTTCAGTTTTCGATGTGGCCTGGCTGCCATTTTGAGAGACAGTAGGGACAATACCTTGTGCGTACTTTTTCGTCATCTCAACAAAGTCATCCAGGTCCACCAGCTGTTTAGCTGTAAAGTCCATAACAGACAATTATACAAAAGAATACAGCACTTTGTAGTTTTTTTATTTTTATTTGTATACCTACAGTCATTGCTGACCATGTTCTCTAATACTTTCTGGGTCTGGCCCGAGGTTGGGACAGGGATTTTGCTTGCTGTCCCCCCTGATGGTGAGAAATACGCCCCAATACCAGTGAATAGATGCCAGCATGCAATGGGATACTTGCAGACAGCAGCAAATATTGAAATAGCTAACATTTGTTATTGCATGATGGAGCACTCTGGGAAGCACACCCGACACAACTGCTGCCACAATGTAAAACTGGCTCTAACTGTGTCTGTCACCTACCTGGCACTGCATTGACCTGGCTGACATTTTGCAGAAGCTCAGAGACAGCCACCTTCTTCTTCCTGTCTGGGTTCAGCCTCCAGTACATCATCATGGCTGCTTTGCGTACTGCCATCTCAAATTTGCCCTCTTTTGACAACTTGCGAACATCAGCCTCATTTTCTGGAGTTATTCCTGGCAGAACATGGAGGAGAGTTGTAGTTAAATTGCCTACACAAAAACGCAAAATCAAATATGATTAATTTAGTAAGGTTAACCTTTTTTCTGGATCCAACAGCGCTGAAGAAGTCTTGTTGCAGACTGTTTTCCCTGTTTAGCTGCTTTGATCAGCCAGTTTACTGCCAGGCGGTTGTTAAGGTCTGGGTCTTTCTCTTCAGCAAGGATTAAGAAGTGCTGACCCAACTGAAAGTTAAGCGGGGCGGGGGTTACTTTGGTTGCAGTTTTTGGAGAAAGTTTACAGGTCCTTCCTTCACAACAGGAACTCAATTGTTAAGATGTACAGACAAGGATGGCTTTACAGCTCTATGAAAGATTGTCTTACCATAACTTCATTATAATGCCTTGTGCTATACAAGTATTCTAATCCCTTAAACTTTTCCACCCTTTGTCACATTGTTATTCTGAGACTTAATGTATTTTAATGGGATTTTATTTAACATAACACAGTGTAGTGAGGTAAAATGAAAATAATTACTGTTTAGCTACATTTACTTTGATAACCCAAAGTAAAATCAATTTTAATCCTTCAGAGGTCACCTAATTAGTAGTCTGTCTTTGTGGACTTCATTCAGTATAAATACAACTGTTCTGTGTGGTTTGAACTTATAACAGTTTTCTATAGATGCTTTGTGACTAGCCATAGTTGTCAGGAAAGATGTCTGATTTGCAGATATTGAGAGGATTTTGACATCCAGCAAATATACATCAATCTTGAGAGTGATCAGTGACAGCATATATCTACAAATTAACTGATGACACTGTGGTTACAAAGGCAATAAAATTCTCCTCCAACTGGACTGGACTGGACTAACAGAAAATGTTACATTCAAACCTCAGTGTAACAACAAATTTCCACCTTGATTATCCTTAAGGAACAACTTGATTTTTTTATGCAAAATATGAAGAGGCTATGGGTTGCTCCTCGAGGGACCCGGCCGGGCCAAGCCCGAACGAGATGGGGTTTACCCCAGTGGATGAGAGGGTCGCATTCCTGCGCATTCAGGTTGGGGACAGGTCTCCCGACTGTCGTTTTGGCCAACGGGCCAAGCGCTAGTGCGGCGTACCCAGCCTTCTTGGCATCCCTGTCGGGGGTGCTCCATTATTCTGCTGGGGGACCACGTGGGAAAATGACAGTGACACCTGGAGAGGCGTGATTGGGAGGAATGGCCTCCCCGATCTGAATCCGAGTGGTGTTTCGTTATTGGACTTCTGTGCTAGTCACGGATTGTCCATAATGAACACCATGTTCAAGCATAAGGGTGTTCATCAGTGCACTTGGCACCAGGACACCCTAGGCAGGAGGTCGATGAACGACTTTGCTGTCATGTCGTCAGACCTTTGGCCGCATGTTTTGGACACTTGGGTGAAGAGAGGGGCTGAGCTGTCCACTGATCACCACCTGGTGGTGAGTTGGATCCGCTGGAAGAGAAGAAAGCCGGACAGACTTGGGAAGGGCCAAGCGTATAGTGAGGGTCTGCTGGGAACGTCTTGCAGAGCCCTCAGCCAGGGATTTATTCAACTCCCACCTCCGGGAGAGCTTTGACCAGATTCCGGGGGATGTTGGAGACATAGAGTCCGAGTGGACCATGTTCTCCACATCTATTGTCAATGCTGCTGCCCGTAGCTGCGGCCGTAAGGTCTGCGGTGCCTGTCGCGGTGGCAATCCCTGAACCCACTGGTGGACACAGCTGCGGCCGTAAGGTCTGCGGTGCCTGTTGCGGTGGCAATCCCAGAACCCGGTGGTGGACACCGGCAGTAAGGGACGCTGTCAAGCTGAAGAAGGAGTCCTATCGGCTGTGGTTGGCTTGTGGGACTCCTGAGGCGGCTGACGGGTACCGTGGGGCCAAGCATGCTGCGGCCCGGGCTGTGGCAGAGGTAACAACTCGGGGCTGGGAGGAGTTTGGTGAGGCCATGGAGAAGGAGTACCAGTTGGCCTCGAAGCGATTCTGGCAAACTGCCCGGCGCCTCATGAGAGGGAAGCAGTGCTTTGTCTTTCATCAACCAGGCTGAAGTCACCGAGGTGGTTAAAAAGCTCCGCGGTGGCAGGGCTTCGGGGGTGGATGAGATCTGCCCTGAGTACCTCAAGTCTCTGGATGTGGTGGGGCTGTTATGGTTGACACACCTCTTCAACATTGCCTGGCGGTCGGGGACAGTGCCTCTGGATTGGCAGACTGGGGTGGTGGTCCCCCTTCATAAGAAGGGTGACCGGAGGGTGTGTTCCAACTACAGGGGGATCACACTCCTCAGCCTCCCTGGTAAGGCCCACGCCAGGGTATTTGAGAGGAGCGTCCGGCCGTCAGTCGAACCTCGGCCTTAGGAGGAGTAGTGTGGCTTTCGTCCCAGCCGTGGAACACTGGACCAGCTCTATACCCTCTTCAGGGTACTCGAGGGTTCATGGGAGTTTGCCCAACTGGTCCACCTGTGTTTTGTGGACCTGGAGAAGGCATTCGACTGTGTCCCTCGTGGTGCCTTGTGAGGGGTGCTCCAGGAGTTTGGAATCAGGGGCCCTTTATTAGGGGCCATCCGGTCTCTGTCCAAACGGAGGAGGATTGGTCCGCATTGCCGGCACTAAGTCGGACCTGTTCCCGGTGCATGTTGGACTCCGACAGGGCTGCCCTTTGTCACCGGTCCTGTTCATAACTTTTATGGACTTTCTAGGTGCAGCCAAGGGCCGGAGGGGGTCTGGTTTGGGGACCAGTGGTTTTAATCTCTTCTTTTTGCAGATGACATGGTCCTGCTGGCCCCCTCTAGCCAAGACCTACAACATGCACTGGGGCAGTTTGCAGCCAAGTGTGAAGCGGCTGGGATGACGATCAGCTCCTCCAAGTCCGAGGCCATGATTCTCGACCGGAAGAGGGTGGCTAGTCCTCTTCAGGTTTAAGGGGAGTTCCTGCCTCAAGTGGAGGAGTTTAAGTATCTTGGGTTCTTGTTCACGAGTGAGGGAAGAATGGAGCGGGAGATCGACAGACGGATCGGTGCGGCTGCCACAGTAATGGGGGTGCTGCGCCGGTCCTTTGTGGTGAAGAGAGAGCTGAGCCGAAAAGCAAAGCCCTCGATTTACCTGTCGGTCTATGTTCCTACCCTCACCTATGGCCATGAACTTTGGGTCATGACCGAAAAAACGAGATCCCGGATACAAGCGGCTGAAATGAGCTTCCTCCGTAGGGTGGCCGGGCACTCCCTTAGAGATAGGGTGAGGAGCGCGGCCATTCGGGAGTGGCTCGGAGTAGAGCTGCTGCTCCTCCACATCGAGGAGCCAGTTGTGGTGGCTCGGGCATCTATACCAGATGCCTGCTGGACGCCTTCCTTGGGAGGTGTTCCAGGCACCTCCCACTGGGAGGAGGCCCAGGGGACGGCCCAGGACACGCTGGAGGGACTATGTCTCTCGTCTGGTCTGGGAACACCTTGGGCTCCACCTGGAGGAGCTGGAGAAGGTTTCTGGGGAGAGGGACGTCTGGGTGTCTCTGCTGAGTCTGCTGCCCCTGCGACCCGATCCCCGATAAAGTGGAAGACGATGAGTACGAGTATGAAGAGGCTACATCTGTAATTTTGTTAAACTGTGTTAAGCTGCTAAGTGATGATTCAAGTTGATAGTGAACATGAAACATCAAAGCAAATGACTGATCACAGACAAAAAGCAGTTTGAAACATACAGCCATTTGTCATTTTAGAAAAATAAAAGGGAAATTGGATACAGTGCAGCAGAAAATTATCTGACTGAAATAATAAAAAAGTATGTATTTTTTATCAAATTAAAACCTCATCTTTCAGCCACTTTTTTAAGGGATTGCTATTTCACCCTGTCTACTGCTTCTTTTCTGTTTCCTCATCCGTCACATTAACCCTTTGTACATCCTCCTTCCCTACATACATGACCCTAGTCTAACCATGTCTATTTTGGTCCCTCACAATAAAAATATTAATACCCTGAAATATACAACCTCCAACTCTACCTGCTGTCTTCTAGTTAATGCTCAAACCACATATAATAATAGATCTCGTCCTTTCATCACAAATCACCCCTGATGCTCATCTTGAGCTATTGTACTTTGCCCACACTCTTTTCTTCCTCTCCCCTGTGCAAAGCTGGCTGCTTTGAATAGTTTAACACAGGTATTTATATGTATCCACTTTAATTAACTAATCATTTCAGCTCCCTCCCATTCATACACATGCATTCTGCTTTGAAAAAAACACAACTATAACTAAAAATGCTTTATTAAACTTGAGATTTGGTGCAGTTTTTAATCACATTTAGAGCATTTATAAAATCAAGACAATCTGTTAATACAATTCATTAAAACTAGCTTTTTTTAAAAAAGGGTTTACTCATATTTAGTTTGACAGAACTTTATAATGACATGGTAACAGTGAAAGTAACTTCATTTTTGATTGACTTTAATGATTTTAAGGATTCACAGGTTGGTATAAGCAAATTTGGAGAGTTATAAATAGACAAATAAATAACAAAATAAGTAAGTAAATAAATAAATAAAATATATAAATTGATAAATAAATAGCTCAAGATCAAGAACCAAAAAAAGTTGTGTTTATAACATTCTAAAGGGAAATTAGACAATTTCCTGAAACTCCAGTAGATTCTCCAGTAGAACTCCTAAGGTCAGCTGCATTTATTGCACCCTCCACAATGATTAGTACCCCTGCTGAAGATGTGTTAAAAATCACTTGTTAAAACAAAGTGATTTTTTTTACTGCAGCAGCCAAATTTTATGTTAAACCTTTTTAAAAAATGGCAGGCTTCCATTTTGAAGAGTGGCCTGTTTGTCAGGTCATATTTTACATATTTATACCTTAAAGAAACAGGAAGTCTTGGATTACTAATTACACACAAACGTTTCAGTAACATTTTTGTGGTGGCGTTAACTGGATGTTCCAGTGATTTTTCAGTGTGACCTTGTGCTATTGCAATAAAAGATGAGTTTATTTCAAAGATTTTATCACATCCAATTCAGGGATGTCCATAAGTGCAAAGGGTGATATAGAAAGAGAACTTTGATGATTCTCAGCATTGTTTCTATGTTGCCTATGTCAGTACCATGTAAAAAAATGACAACAAAACCCAGAATGCACCAGTCCTATTGTTGTGTGTGTCTCTGTCTTGGTTAACTAACAGGGGCAGCTGAGAGCTCCAGGATATATCAAGTGACAGTTTTCTAATCTTAACCATCTACACATAACTTTCTTCATACACAGTTATTATCAAATGTGTCCACTGTCTTTAAAGGAGTTCTGAAGCAGATAAACAATCATTCCACACAGCTAGAGAGTTACCAGATCTTGCACATAAATGTACAAAAAACAGGCCAAATTTTACAAAGTAACAATAAACACTGGTGCATATGCTTTATAATGGATGTTATGCTTTGTGATACATGAGACTTTGGTGGATCTCAGGTGTCAATCTGATTTACACAGTAACCTGCAGCTGCATGTACTGGTGTGTCTAAAAGGCTTCTTAACCACAGACACACACACACACACACACACACTCTTGTTTTGCTATATGTAGTGAGGACCATGTGTTGACTCCCATTGACTTCCATTGATTTTCAGTCATTTTCAACCCTCTCTATGCCCTAACCCTGACAATAACCCTAAACCTAACCATTACCAGTGCATGCCTAACCCTAACCTTAACCTAAACTCAATTCACACCTTAGTCCTAAACCTAACTGTTAGCAAAATAGGTCGTTAGGACTAGCAAAATGTCCTCACTTTGGTACCAACGGTCCTCAATTTGATGGCGAAATAAGGAAAAATGGTTCTCACTGTGATGCCAAGACAGGAACACACACACACACACACACACACACACACACACACACACACACACACAAAACACACACACCATCTGCTGTTCATTTTTTTTGTGACTTATGATTTTAGATTTTGACCATTTGTGCAACTTCATCATATTCTGCAACACAGATTTTGTTTTTCCTAATGATTTATTTACAGGGCAAAGTGTTGCGTAGTGGAGTGGAACCCAGGGATCATCTTGCGAGCAGCAGAAAATAGAAACACACCAAGACTGAGTCCTCCAGAAGGACTGCCAATAATGCCACAATGTGTGTGTGTGTGTGTGTGTGTGTGTTCACCCGGCTCTGAGCTCTAGCATCACCAGTGTTAGCCTTTGCCTCCATCTGCTCCACACTCAGGTTTTCTTCTGGTTCTTCATCTCAAATGACAACAGACAAAGTTAATAAACATAAAAATCTCTTCAGTTCAATCAAAACATTTTCTTTATGAGTCAGTTGATAGGATCTCCTAACAGATACTTAGTATGGATTATTCTGAAGTCACATTTGTGACTCAAGATCACAAAAGCTGAAAGGTGGATTAGATCTGAAATTGTGAAACTTTAAACACATCTGCCTGCCTTAAAAACTATATTGTGACAAAGTTTAAGGGCTTAAGCAATTTAATGACCAAACAGCTCCAATGTCACATCAGTACTTGTTACTTATATAAATTGGTCCTGTGTCTGCAGCAAGCTCCATCACAAACATTTCTTCTCTTCATGTCAAATGTCAAAGATTCTTATGTATAAAGCCCATAATCATAAGAACAGATCTGTGAGCCACAGAGAAGCAAAGAAGTCTGCATTTTTACATTGATGGATTCAAACGAAAAGCAAAAAATGCCTTTAGACAGGTATTTCCTTAAGCCTTAATATTTTATTTTATTTTATTTAATTTCTGTGGTTTCATGTTTTATTTATTGTAATCTGTTTATGATTCATATACATTTTATTCCACACCATTTTAATTTTAATCCTAATGTCTTATCTTTGTATCTAGTTTTTACTACTATGCTTGTAGTGATTGTGGTTTGTTCTTCATGCTCTCCAGGAAAGAGCTTTGTGGTACATTTGATCATATGAAAGGCACTCTGTAAATCAAAATGTATTGACTGACTGAGTTACTGATAACTAGTTCTACAGATATTTCATGATACATAAATATACTTCACAGATTTAGACTTACATTGTGTGCATTGGAAAGCTCTTAATGGAGACAATCAGGGTGTTTTTAAATCATCCTCAAAGAATATTGTTTTGTGAATCAAATTATTAGGTACACTAGCCTAAACATGTAGAAATATGATGGTTCATCTCCTAATGAATCAGATATTTTAGTCTGGTAAGTCTGTATGCATGGGAATGGGCAAAGATAGTGAGCTGCAGAGCTGTCTTAATTCAATATTTTTACTGGGTCACAAATATAATCATGAGTGAGTTTTTTCTTTAGGAAAAACAGTGTGACGTTGATTTAGATGTGTGCAAATATTGGCCAAATGTTGAGGAATGATTAATACCAGCATTCTAATGTGTAAATATTAACAACAAATAAAAAAAGTATAGCCCAAATTGTTTCATGTTGATCGAAATAAACAACTTGGTAGAATGTTTCTCTATAATGGGGGGATTTTTTTTATCCATCCCTCTCTTTCATAAACTGAAGAATCAATCTGCACAGCTTTGTTAGTTAATGCATCTCTAACTTAACTTGAATGGATTCTCACCGTCCTCTTCATCGTCTGCATCCTCTTGCTCTGCTTTCCTGAGTCTCTCCTGCACTATCACCCGCTTGGCCACAGAGGCAAAGCTGCGTTTAGTTGAAACAGCTCCAGAGGGGGAATTGATGGAATCAGTCAAAGTGTTGGAGGCAGAGCTAGATGGAGAGGCAGAACCGAACTTCGGAGAAGATGACATGTTGGACATTACAGAGGCAGAAATGCTAAAAGAAGCAGGTTGAGGTTTTTCGGCTATTTCACCAGAGGAGGGTTCTAAGGACACAGATGCAGCTAAAGAGACTGGCTTTGATTTATCCAGATGAACACGTTTTGTCGGTAATGAAGAAGAATCAGATGATTGTCTGTGATTTGAGGAAGATGTTGAATGATCAGGCTGAGAAGGTGCAGCAGGGTTATTAGACACGGGGGTAGAAGGAATCTGTGTGAGTAGAGAAGGTCCCTTCAGGACAGGGCATGAAGCAGTGGTGCTGACAGAGGAGGGTGGAGACGGTGAATCCTTATCCATTTTCCTACACAAAACAGTTTGAGAATGTTTTATGATATAATGAAGTAATATTTTTTGTTTTGTTTCAAACAGAGGGTCAGTGTCATAAAATAGCTAGAATAGCTAGAACATGCAATAGGGGAATTCTTAGTCAGAAGGCTTTTTTAATCAAATTGTCTTTTAAAATCTAATATCTTCTGATTGAAAATGGAGATGTTTTTGACTTGTAAGAAATATTAAGTTGTTTTTTTGGCTATATTTAATATCAACTCATTGCAAAAACATGCACTTAAAGCAAATGTACTACATATTTAACATTTTGAGGGATATATTGAAAACAGTACTATATACAGTCATATCCGATAGATTAAAATATGTGTTCCTATTAGGCTTATCTTTTGAAAATATTAACCTTTAAGCAGGTTTAAAATATACTTTTCATTAAGCCCACATTACTGTATTTAAATTTTTCTTTATAATGGTCTGATAATGGTCTATAATGGTCGTGTTTTCATTAGCTGTAAGCAGAAAATCCTCATAATTAAAAGAAATAAAGGCTTGAAAACATCAGTTTGTGTGTAATTAATATATCTAATGTGTTTCACTTAGTGAACTGAATGACATAAATGAACTTTTCAATAATATTTACACGATACTTCACATATAAACACAACTCAATGTAAAAGGCACCAAAACTGACTCACAATATCAAAAAGAACCCTTACTTACCAACTAAATCGGCACAATCAGCCCTCCGGGATTCATATGTTTCATTCCATGCCCAGTACACACAAGAAGGATCCCAGTAATAAGACACTCAGGCTGCTGTCAGACTGGTCTATAAACAACATCACAACTGTATGATCCACCCACGACTGAAATAGGCTCTCCCACATGAGAAGAAGCAATGAGTGCAATTAAAATGGTAAATTATTTGATTAGTAACAAGTTTTGTGAATATATAATATCTTCCTTCACTTATGATTCCCACAGTTGTATTAAATTCCCTCTGTTTGGAAGAGACAAGGCAGAAATAGACCAGCAAATATTAATCCTTGTAAGTTTTGGTAGCTAAGGCCTGATAGAGCTGTGTGCTTTAAAGCTTTGCAGTAGTTACTATTTAAGGGGATTTCAGGGTTTCAAGTCAAACAGTGAATTTAATCAAGTGCGGCTCCGCCCCACATGGCATCATGTGGGCAGCAAAACTGACCTGCAGATGTTGGAAGGAGATGTGATGCTCACACATGAATAATTGTTGTTAAATAATTTAATGCATTTTAGGAGGTGAAATGAAACACACAGATGTGACAGTTTTTTATGGTATTTTGAAAAATGCAATATAACTTTTTGATAAATTAAGTCATGTCAAGGCAGAAACACTCAATAGTTACTAGGCCATAAAATCATTTCAGGACTTTTACTGGTAGTTCAAATGCACAATAGAGCATGATGGTCCTATATAAATTAAGTAAAATTGAACATAAAGTCGTGTCAAGACAGATCATTTGTCAGGGCCACATCCATGGCCACACTACATTAAAGTTGGCAACCCTAATGCATTCTTGTTTGGTATAGTTTGCTGATTTATACTTATTTTTTGATTCATGTCAGCACATTTATGGGCTAATTTACAATTTTTTTATAAATTTTTTTTTACATGTATTAGTTTTATTTGTGAGCCTGTAGAATTAGTTAACCTCTACATTCCGAATAGCTCATTTCTCAACTTTGGCTTGTTTTGTTACTAATTATTCTTACTGTTGGTGCTAAGGTTTCTTTGACTTTCATGAGTTCAATTGTTGTGTTTCATTACAATTATTCAATTACATTTGGTATGAGCCGATAATTGGTTTGGGTCCATCTTTCATCATTTGACTTTTTCGGAGCTCAACATTCATCTTAATAAATATTATTTTCCTGCTTTTCAACTTGGTTTGTCACATGCGTTTTACCACTTTTTCAAGTATTTTTAATAGTGCAAATCTTTTATAAAATATAAAATGAATATATTAATATGATTTCAAGGCAGAAATCAATAGTCATCAGTTGCAGGAAAAAGTGGGGTAAAGTTTTATGGGGGCCTTAGAAAACTAGTACAAGAAAAGCATACGAGTTTAGGAGGGATCTGTTTTTATGTAGTATGTAATCCAGTAGTATTATGAACCTACAGTGCTAGGTTTAAAGATCAGATTGGCTCTGCTTCTGTGTTCTCTGTGAAGCATAGATGGGTTTGCAGATATTTTGATGAACAGTGATGTGTTCAACTTCATGATCTCCAAGGCTGTCGCTTTTGTTGAATTTAGTTCGCTGCGTCCTGAATGGTTTTCATTTACATTAACTTGCTTTTGTTATGATTCTGTACTGGTTATCTGCATAATCTCTGTCTGCCTGCTATGTGCTGCAGCTTTTAGGAGGATTGTTTTCACCTGCTCCTTCCCTGCCAACTCTCTAATTTCACCTCATCTGCGCCACCTGTGCTCCTTCCCCCTTTTAAACAATCTCTTGACAAACAACCAGTGCCGTTTTTTGAAAGCCTTTTGGTTTTGAGTAAAATCCAGAAAATCCTTCCTTGCCTCGTCTGCCTTATCAAATCTCGTTTTGATTCAAAAATTTTTCCCCCCCCTGCCTTGCCCGGATACTTCATTGGGGTTCTGCTTTCTGGGCAAACGACTTTTCTTTGGCCTCCTGGAAAAACCCAAACCCTCTCTGCCTAACCCCTTTTTGGGCCCCTATACCTGAATCTGCCCCCCGGCTCTGAAATCTGTTTTTTGTTCCCCCGACCCCCCCCCTTTCCCTTTTCAGTCACTGGGTTTGCAAACCTGACAGTCAGTGTGACGTAGCCCTGCTGCCTCCTGACGACCACACTGAGGAGCCAAAATTCAGTTTCCTGATCCCCTCACGGATTCTGAAATGGGGTCCGTGTGCCTACCGCTGGTGGTTTCCTGCCGAACGCCATCCAGAAAGATCAATAAATCTTTTGAATTTGTGTCCGGCTGAAATTTGGGGTCTTCTGAACTACCCGTTACAGCTTTGTTGTTTAAAAGCATTTTCTTGCAAAGCCCAGTCGTTTCATATCATTAGATTATTTTATTTAGAGATTAAATTATTACATAGCAGCAACTCAGTGTAGTTAGGCATCTACAAATAGTGAAGAATATTTGCTGAATTCAATGCGAGCATCAGAATTGGAATAATATGGGTTTAAGTGATTTTAAATGTGGAGTGGTTGTTTGGTATTGGACAGCTGGTCCAATCCTAAGTACTTAGAAAATCACTGATTTCACTGACTGGGATTTTCATGCATAATCATATTTTAGGTTACAGAGAACGACCCAAAGCAGAGAAGATACCCAGTTAGAAGCGGCTGTGTGCAGAGCAATGCCTTGTTAATGTGTAGACTGCGTTCAAGATGATATAAGGCAAAATAACTCAAAGAACCATTTGTTAAACCAAAGGTATTCAAAACACCGTTATTGAATGCACAACAGTAGCAGATGGGCAGCAGCAGGAGATCAGTCTGGGTGTCACTAGAAAAGGAAATTGAGGCTACAACTCATAAAAGCTCAACAAAATTGCAGAATAACACTCAGATTCAACGAGCATCGATTTCCACTTCATTCTGCAAACATTCAAATGGTAGGATTGGAGTTTAATGTAAACAACACCGAAGCAAGGTCCCATCTTGTCTTCTATCAGTGCTTCAGGCTGGTGGTGTTGGTGTCATGGTATGAGGGATATTCCCTTGGGATATTTTGGTATCCCTTTTATGAACCATTTTTCTGATAGCTTTCAGCAGGATAATGTACCACAACACAAAGTTCACATCATGAGTCCATAGAGATCCTTTGGGATGCAGTGGAAGTGGAGATTTGCATCCTTGTTGTGTCACTGACAACTCTGCAGAACCTGCATGATCTCTGAGGAAGGTTTCTGACACCATTTTGAATCAGTGAAATGAAGAATTAAGGCAGTTGTGAAATCAAAAGGTGTCAAACCAATACTAGCAAGATATACCCTATAAACAGGCTGAGGAGTGTATATATCACATTAAAAAGAGTTAATCAGCAAAGAGCAGTTTTTAGGTTTTTATAGAATCGCCTCTTGAATGAACCCGATCTGCTCTTTACTCGGAAAAGCCCAGTTTTTTTTTGCAGTCTATTCATCCTGCGTACTCATCCAGAAAACACATGGACCACTAGCATCCCCCTTTTTGCCCCCAGATGTAGGTTAAAGATGACACATGCTTCTTTAATCCGCACAACCCCCATAAATAAAAGACCACACGAGACCTTGATTAGTATTATTTGCCTTTCTGGTGGACATAACAATTCATGCTCTGAAACCAGTAGTCGTTTTTAAACTGGAGCGCAACATAATCACTGGTGTGCGTAAAAAAGAAAATATTCGAGTTAATTTCACACCTCACAGCACTGAGTGCGCCTGCCTGAAGAGGCGGGACTGTGACCCGCTTATAGATGTAAAGCCAGCAGAACTGTCTCCGTCATTTTAGACCGAAGAAGCCAACATCATGTCTGACTGCAGGAGGCAGTGGAACCGAGAGGATGAGCTGCCGGTCTACCTGGCGGGTCCGATCAACACCGGGCCGAACCAGCGGAAATCCTACGGGATGTTCAGCTCCGTGGAGGGGGCGTTTGACAGCAAGACCATTGACTTCGATAACTACGCGGTGGGCAGGAAGGGGAGCCGCACCCCGAGAAGCGGGAGCCAGGAGAGGGTCTTGGACACCGGTGACCCTGTGGGGAAGACGCCCAGGGAGGCCCGAGAAGGGTCGCGGAGCAGTCCAAGTGGGGAACCAGATGATGCTCGGAGCGGTGTTAAAGTAAGATTTACATCGGAGAAGGAAAGCCACAATGGAAAGGTATGGCGATAATTTTTGTTGCTTTTAATTAAATATAAATGCCCAACACTAAATAGGCCTACAGCAGTGACTGTCTCTTATAGCGACCGAGAGCCGCTTGCTGTCTAACCAATTTAGAGCCGCTATTTTATTGTAATTTTTTTTTTGTTTTTTTATAACACCTATCCTTATCGGTTAATCGTAGGTATGTCAGGCAATGGTTCAGTCTGCATAAATAATAAGCTGTTTTCGCATTGCAGTTTATTTCTATTTGAATGTACGCCTGCGTGAATTCAAGAACCCCCCACCACCCCCCACACCCCCCAAACCCACCCCCCGCCAACATGAAAAGAAAAAGATGCAAGCTGCCGTTCGAAGCGCAATATGTGGTGCTGAAGGGGACAGCGACACTGTCCCAATTTAAAGTTATTTATTTTATCCGGACCTGCTTGTCTCTGAACTCTGAAATTAATTAATGAAGTTTTTTCTTTATTACAAAACACAAATGAAGAAAATATTGAGTGTCGTCATTATTTTTTGCCCCAACATCTTCAACATGTTCGCTACAAATCAACACTCCCACTTCGGTGACCTACTTCAATTTTTTTTTTCTAAATTACATCCCTGAAAATGGCAGCGATGAAATCTAGTTTACGTAGCATGCCATATAACATGGTTATGTTCTTTCATCATTTTTTAGACAATAACAGTTATTAATGCAATGTAAGACTGGATTCAGTGGCTCAAACATATAGCTGTTCTTTTGTTGTGCTGAAACACACTTTCTAAGTGGGAACAGTCTGGAAATGTTCAGGAGATTTTCTGATTTATTGTCTCAAAGTGAAAGGAAGTAAACACTGGCTGGCTATTAGTAACAATGCGAAAGGTCTGGGTTACAATAAACCACACATTAGGATTTGCCCTGTTTGTAAATAAATGAGTGAGCAGTAGCCTTTTTTCCTTACCATGTCTCTTTAACTGTTGGTTAAAAGCCTAAGCACATTCGGTTTTAATTCTTGAATCCGATTTCAGAAATTATTGATTTTTTTGAAGTATGTTGTAATATTGTAAATTAATTCAGTTCAGTTATTTATTACTAAATGGGCTCTGGAGATAGTTCAAGTAAAGTTTCACATGCTATCAATTTTCACATCTTTGCATCTTTGGGCTTTTCTTTCTCCCACTTCACTGCAGTAGTTAGGATAAAGTACTTAAAAACTGTCAGGGCTGCACGGTGGCGTAGTTGGTAGCACTTTGCCTTACAACAAGAAGGTTCCCTGTTGGAGTCACAGGGTAGGGTCTCTCTGCATGGGGATTGCATGTTCTACCCATTTTCTCCCGGTACTCTGGCTTCCTCTTACAGCCCAAAAAGGTTAGGTTAATTGGTTAGTCTAAATTGCCCTGGTGCAGGGTGGTCTGTCCTGTGTCTTTCTGTGTAGCCTTGTGATGGACTGGCAACCTGTCTAGGATTTACGCCCAAATGCCTGCTGGAGACAGGCACCAGCCCCCCTAAAAGAACCCCCCTAAATTAAAGGAGGGAGACTTAAAAACTGTGTTGGTAACTGCTGATTGTTTTTCCATTTTAATTTATCTTCTGAATTCAAATAAACTTTATGGGACTGTCGTGGAAATTAAACTTAAACACTTTATTTGAATTGCTATGTATTTAATAAATCATTGATTAAAGGTTTGCTAAACAAATTCTGTCAATTAACTCACCATTGGCTTACAAGGTAACTGTACAATGCAGAATGCAAAGAGATGAAGCATCGCTAAATAAAACGTGGCATCACAGGCGGTGTGGTGGATAGTGGAATGAACTACAAGTGAACCCCTAAAATGAAACGCAGCTCAGGGCCTCATTCAGCCTAGGTCCGACTCTGCTGTCAGGTGAGGTTCTGTTAACCCGTGCAGCGTGACGCGTGCAGCTCCGTTCCACGCACGCGCAAAGCCACTCTCGATCGGTCACTCACGTGCGCCACGCAAGCCGACGCAGCCGCACGGCGGCGACTTCATCGCTCTCCGACTCTGCCTCAATCGCAACTAAAAAGCCTGAACCAACTCAGAGTCAGGGAAAGACAAAGGCGGCAGTGATCCAGCGCATCTCAGAGCTGCTAGACTCAGCCCGATCCACTTCTGAGTTGGACCGCCTGACGGGGGCAGAGGGAGACGGAGGGAGCATGTCTGAGAGCAGCTATCAGGGGAATAACTGTATCTCCCATCAGACGGTAAAGGACCTGCAAATCCCTGCTGCAAGGCAGAAAGGGGATTAAATTCTTAGTGAATGGCAAAGTACATCAGGCCCTTTTGTGTATGTTGGTTCATTGCAAATCCAAAATATCTGACAGTCTTTTTCCCCCCGCCTAATAAAGTACACTTCGTATTCTCTTTCTTGGTTGGATAGTGTTGTATAATCCTGTCGCCTGTCACTGTGGAATTAAAACATCTGACTTGGATCGGGGGCCGAAACGTTTGAATAAAGCAAAGCAGCACTGGTGTGAGACATTGTCCTAAAACTGTGACAGTCGCACATTTGAGCAAGATGTTGGAAGGTATTACAGATGCAGATAAAATGCACATATTGGTCCTGTTATAAAGCATTTATAAAGATAAAGGTGCTGATATTCAAGGAGGCTGTGATCATGTATAACCAAGGGCAGTCACTGGTTACCATGGAGACCCGGCATCTTGCCATGTGTTGTTGCCAGGCACCCTCCATAGTGGTACAGGGTGTGGACACTAGCTTGACAGAAGAAAAAAATTTGTTGTTGTTTCATATTCTGAATATGATTTTAAACATTCATATTAGTCCGTTCTCAAATACCTGAGGTACTGGTTGCACCACGATTAAAACTGTTAAATTATGTCCTATGTCTCTTAGAGCATACGGAACATGTCTTTTTTTTAAGGAAATCTCATAAATACATGATCATACATGAACAATATACCAATTGTGATACAAAAACCAAATAAAAAAGGTTATATTTTAAAAACAAAACATTTGTTTTGTTTGAAGCATCCAAAATAGAATTTTACAACTATTATGTCATGCTTTAAATGGTTGAAACTGAAAATTGCATCCATGCACAGCCCTTGTTTAGGGCTGTTTAGTCATTCACTGCACTGTATCAATTCTCTTACATAGCTGTGGATTACATAACTGATTGTGCAATACAGTATATCTAAATCTCAACACTTGTTTGACCCTCTCATCTCTCCCTCCCCCATTTCTTTCTGATCTGCTCTTCCTGCAGGATGAAAAGTTGCTGATAAAAGGGGGGAGGGTCGTTAATGATGACCTGTCTTTCTATGCAGATGTCTACATTGAGGATGGGCTCATTAAGTACGTATGAAGGGACATAAGTGTCAGTTATCACTACTAATGCTTTGGGCAGCCTTTTAGAGTGCCTTGCAAGAGTATTCATGCCTCTTTAATTTTTCCACATTTTGTCACATTACAACCACAAACTTCAACTTCATCTTCCCATCTACTCGGACCAGTTTACCTGTACCTGCTGAAGAAGGGCATTTACCACAGCATGATGCTGCAGCCAACTTTGGTCTCATCTAATAAAAAGACCTTCCTTCATATGTTTACTGGATATAACCAAACTGCAAACATTGCTTTCTTCTTGTTAGTCTTCCATAAAGGCCAGATTTGTGATGTGCACTTACAGTTATCCTGTCGATAGATTATCCCACCACATCTTTGTAAATCCTGCAGAGTTACCATGAGCCTCTTGGTACTTCTCTGATTGGAGAAAGTCATGTCTGGGCAGTTCTGCTATACCCTTTAGTTCTTTCTTGATGGACTGAACAGTACTCCGGGACTCACCCATCAACTCTGCCATGGCTCAATGTCCGTGGATCCCCACATCATGAGCCTGCAACTACCATATGTCACTGTGTCAATGGTGTGTTCAGGGAGATGTGCAATATTAGTGGTCCACCACACATAGCATTTCACATCTAGGCAAAAAAGTATTTCTTTTTGTCTTATCTAACCCAAGACCCCTCAAAATGTGAATACAATTAAGACGTATGAGTTCCTGCAAGGCAGTGTATGTTCATGAAAGCCCATTACTTCATGATCTGCCTTCCTATGTCTGCTTTCTCTCTCATCCTTTTATTTTCTGCATGTACCCTTTGCAGGCAGGTGGGGGAGAACCTGGCTGTTCCAGGGGGCGTCAAGGTGATAGACGCCAAAGGCCGCATGATAATACCAGGAGGAATAGACGTCAACACGTGCCTGATGAAGCCTCACCTCGGCATGCAGCCTGTCGATGATTTCTTCCAGGGCACTAAGGCAGCACTTGCTGGAGGCACCACCATGATCAGTGAGCGTGGACATTTTCAGCTCAGAATATCACAACCAAGTTAATTCCCATCATAACCATTACCATTTCCCACCCTTTCAGTCGATCATGTGACCCCTCAGCCTGGTGACAGTCTGCTGGAGGCGTTTGAACACTGGCAGGAGGCAGCTGATAAAAAGGCCTGCTGTGACTACTCTCTGCACGTTGACATTCCCCAGTGGAATGAAAGTGTTAAGGATGAGCTGGAACTGCTGGTGCAGGACAAAGGTGCAACAGTTTTCAGCTGGTTCTATGAATTGTTCAAGATTTATTGAAGTAATTCTTCACACAATCCTGTTTGGACAAATTTCTCATGAACATCAGGGACAGATTTAGACATTATTCAGGCCAGTGGTCAATCCTTTTACAGTCAAGATGTAATCTTTCTTATTCTGCAAAGACAAACATTTTTATTTGGGTAAAGCTGCTAAGTACACTGCTCAAAAAAATAAAGGGAACACTCAAATAACACATTTTGATCTGAATGAATGAAATATTCTCATTGAATACTTTGTTCTGTACAAAGTTGAATGAGCTGACAACAAAATCACACAAAAATCATCAATGGAAATCAGATTTATTAACCAATGGAGCCCTGGATTTGGAGTCACACACAAAATTAAAGTGGAAAAACACACTACAGGCTGATCCAACTTTGATGTAATGTCCTTAAAACAAGTCAGAATGAGGCTCAGTATTGTGTGTGACCTCCACGTGCCTGTATGACCTCCCTACAATGCCTGAGCATGCTCCTGATGAGACGGCAGATGGTCTCTTGAGGGATCTCCTCCCAGACCTGGACTTAAGCATCCGCCAACTCCTGGACAGTCTGGGGTGCAACATGACGTTGATGGATGGAGCGAGACATTATGTCCCAGATGTGCTCAATCGGATTCAGGTCTGGGGAACGGGCGGGCCAGTCCATAGCTTCAATGTCTTCATCTTGCAGGAACTGCTGACACACTCCAGCCACATGAGGCTCGGTACTTAATGGCAGTCAGGCTACCTCTGGCGAGCACATGGAGGGCCATGTGGCCCTCCAAAGAAATGCCACCCCACACCATTACTGACCCACTGCCAAACCGGTCATGTTGAAGGATGTTGCAGGCAGCAGATCGCTCTCCACGGTGTCTCCAGACTCGGTCACGTCTGTCACATGTGCTCAGTGTGAACCTGCTTTCATCTGTGAAGAGCACAGGGCGCCAGTGGCGAATTTGCCAATCCAGGTGTTCTCTGGCAAATGCCAAGTGTCCTGCACGGTGTTGGGCTGTGAGCACAACCCCCATTTGTGGACATCGGGCCCTCATACCATCCTCATGGAGTCGGTTTCTAACCGTTTGTGCAGACACATGCACATTTGTGGCCTGCTGGAGGTCATTTTCCAGGGCTCTGGCAGTACTCCTCCTGTTCCTCCTTACAAAGGTGGAGGTAGCGGTCCTGGTGCTGGGTTGTTGCCCTCCTATGGCCTCCTCCTGGTGTACTGGCCTGTCTCCTGGTAGCGCCTCCAGGCTCTGGACGCTACGCTGACAGACACAGCAAACCTTCTTGCCACAGCTCGCATTGATGTCCCATCCTGGATGAGCTGCACTACTACTTGTGTGGGTTGTAGAGTCCGTCTCATGCTACCACGAGTGTGAAAGCACCACCAACATTCAGAAGTGACCAAAACATCAGCCAGAAAGCGTAGGTACTGAGAAGTGGTCTGTGGTCCCCACCTGCAGAACCACTCCTTTACTAAGTGTGTCTTGCTTATCGCCAAAGATTTCCCCCTGTTGTCTATTCCATTTGCACAGCAGCAGGTGAAATTGATTGTCAATCAGTGTTGCTTCCTAAGTGCACAAGTTTGATTTCACAGACGTTTGATTTACTTGGAGTTATATTGTGTTGGTTAAGTGTTCCCTTTATTTTTTTGAGCAGTGTATATAACCAGCTTATCCAGTGTAGCGTCTTGTGTGTCCTGTTTCTTGCTGTATATTTCTTGACTCAGATGTTAGTAAATGGTAAATGGACTAAACTTATATAGCGCTTTTCCTGTCATTCAGACCGCTCAAAGCGCTTTACACTAGAGCCACATTGACCCAATCGCACTCACTAACGCTCACACATTCATACACTGATACGCAGATCGGTAGGCAACTTGAGGTTAAGTGCCTTTCCCAGGGGCACATCGACATATGGCAGGGGGAACCTGGAACCGAACCCACAACCTTCTGATTACTCTGATTAAAAATACCACTTGATTGCAAAAGAAATCAGTGTTTACACAAAATGTCAAACAAAAATTTATAACATGAAATAACTACTGAGACAACTGCCAAAATAATGTAACATGTTGAATATTACAGTAATAATAGTGTTATCTATTATACTTATTTATATTGCTATTTCGATTCTGATACATAACCTTATGCAAAATAAAGAATACTCGTACTCGTACTCGTCGTCTTCCGCTTATCCGGAACCGGGTCGCGGGGGCAGGAGACTCAGCAGAGACACCCAGACGTCCCTCTCCCCAGACACCTCCTCCAGCTCCTCCAAGGGGAGCCCAAGGCGTTCCCAGGCCAGCCGAGAGACATATTCCCTCCAGCGTGTCCTGGGCCGTCCCCTGGGCCTCCTCCCGGTGGGATGTGCCTGGAACACCTCCCGAGGAAGGCGTCCAGGAGGCATCCGGTATAGATGCCCGAGCCACCTCAACTGGCTCCTCTCGATGTGGAGGAGCAGCGGCTCTACTCCGAGCCCCTCCCGAATGGCCGCGCTCCTCACCCTATCTCTAAGGGAGTGCCCGGCCACCCTACGGAGGAAGCTCATTTCAGCCGCTTGTATCCGGGATCTCGTTCTTTCGGTCATGACCCAAAGTTCATGGCCATAGGTGAGGGTAGGAACGTAGACCGACCGGTAAATCAAGAGCTTCGCTTTTCGGCTCAGCTCTCTCTTCACCACAACGGACTGGCACAGCGCCCCCATTACTGCGGCAGCCGCACCGATCCGTCTGTCGATCTCCCGCTCCATTCTTTCCTCACTCGTGAACAAGACCCCGAGATACTTGAAGTCCTCCACTTGAGGCAGGAACTCCCCTCCAACCTGAAGAGGACAAGCCACCCTTTTCCGGTCGAGTACCATGGCCTCGGACTTGGAGGATAAAGCCCGAATAAAGAAATAAAGAATAAATACTCAAAAGTTACCATTAGTAGTGCAGAACATTATACTTTTTTTAACAATCTCTGTCTTTATAGAACAGCACAAGTATACATAAAGCTGATACAAGCAGGTTAATTATTAACTAAATAACTTGTAGTCAGCTGCTTGACAGCTTGCAGAATTTAGTTTTACAGAGTTTTACAGTGTTACCTTTATAGGATTGATGGGTGGCGCTTTATAAATTCCCACAGAATGACTGTCTGTGTTTTTCTTGACTTAAATTTTTTCCAAATGGCCCAAACTGTCTTTCTTGTTAGTGAGAAAACGATAGTAGTAACCTTCTTTCGGTCAGCTGACTGGCAGCATGCAGCAACAAATGGGGCTACTACAGCTACAACTATTTTTAGAATTTAATTCTAAAAATGCTACTCATATACTGTATAATACAGAATTTGTTTACATGCAGGCTGAATTTAATTTCTGTAATTTATTTCAGGATTATGGCTTAAATTTGATAAATGCATAAAACTAAATAGAAAAATGGTCTACTGTTCATGGACTGCACAGTATATGTTATAAATGCAAAAGTAGGTGATCAGCATGTGGCTTTGCTTAAATGTAAAGGAAGCTTTAATAGCAATATGTAATATTCAAATATTCTGACAAACTTTGACTTTTCATCAGTTGTGAGCCATAATCATCAAATTTCAGGAAGAAAAACCTCAAAATATCTTTTTGTAACATAGCTATATATGCTATATATGATTTTACTTTTCGAAGTGAATTACTGATATAAATTACCTTTTTAATGAATTTCTAATTTATTGATCTACCTGTATGCTCCAACCAGTTGAAGAAAACTCCAGTTATTGTGACAGTTTCTCTGTCACAATAACTGGCAAGGACTTTAAACCATAGGAACTATATGATAGATAATATTAAAAGAAATGTTTTTTTTTTATACCTGTATGTACTGTGACATCAGTAAACAACCCATGCCTAGACCTGACACTATGGATTTAAAAATATCTTCCTGTCATTCTCACCTGCTCACTATGAAACCATGACCTCTGTTGTCAGGCATCAACTCCTTCCAGTTATACATGGCTTACAAAGATGTATACCAGATGACAGACACTCAGGTAGGGTTCCATATTAGTGGTTTACTGTAACCCAAACTAATTCCTCACAGCACACTAACATATACTGTATTTTTACTGTGTAAGTCTCTGAGTCTATAACTTTTCTCACATTAATAACCTCTTTGTATTATTATCCTCCAATATCTGCAGTTGTATGAGGCTTTCTCCTTCCTGAAGCAGCTTGGCGCCATGGTGTTGGTTCATGCTGAGAATGGAGACCTGATAGCGCAGGTAACTGCTAAAGTTTCCAGGCTCCAGCAACAGCTGAGAAACATGCATGTTATGTAAGTCACCATCTTCCAAAAGGATAGTTAGAGGATTATTGCTGCTGCTATAACTCCAGAGGATGGCAGGTTTGACTGGTATTAGTACTAGCTTTTGACTAATGATCATGATGTAATGGTGATTAAGATGGTAATGGTGACGATGTGGATGTCACAAGCGGCAGCGAAGACAGTGGATAAAGGTGTAATTTAAATTATTTTTTAAATAATATAATATACAATAATACAATAGCATATATGAATATTATTTGCATATTTAACAAAATCACCCAATAGAGATACTATAACGAATTATAAGAATTTATGTGGAGTAAAAACCAAGCAATTCATTTGAAGACACTGTTGTCAGGAGCAAACTTTTTTTCTCCAACTTTAACTCGGTTCTTATGTAATAAAATCAAAACCATCACTGGCACTTAAAAATAACTTGATTTTCACTGTATAATGCTGACAGTGACTGAAGAGTATCTAAATAATTCAGTATTTTTTGCTTCAGGAACAAAGAAAAATCCTCGGAATGGGAATTACTGGCCCTGAAGGGCATCCACTGAGTCGCCCTGAAGAGGTAATTTTCCTCTTGTAGTACACCCTTTCTGTTCAGTGGTTCATCTCTTTCTGACAAAAACTAAAGTCTTTTCTTTTTTCATACAGCTGGAAGCTGAAGCAGTGTACCGTGCCATCACTCTTGGAAACCGTGTGAACTGTCCCATCTACATCACCAAAGTGATGAGCAAGAGTGCAGCCGACACCATCACTCAGGCCCGGAGGAAAGGTAGACCTTTCTCTTAATTAATTTTCAAGTTCCTACAGTGCCTTTATGAAGTATTCATACCCAACAAACCTCACATTTTCTCACATTACAGCCAACTTAATTGTATTTCTTCAGAATTTTATGTGATAGACTAACACACTGGTGTTGCATAGTTGTGAAGTAGAAAGAAAATAATAGCTTTTCAGAAGTTGAAGAACTCAGGTGGGAGAACCTATCGGGATTTGTGGAGAATCAAACTATTAGTTGTGCCCTCGACAAATCCTGCCTTTGTGGATACTAGCGAGAAGAAAGTGATTTTTAAAATAAAGCCATAAGATGTTTTGCTTGCAGTTTGCCACAAGGCATTATGGGGGGACACAGCAAACATATAGAACAAGATGAGGTAAAAACTGGTCTTTCTCGCTTATATGCTAAATGTTATGTGTGGTGGAAAGTTAACACTGCACATCTCCCTGAACACACCATCCCTATGGTGAAACATAGTGGTGGCAGCATCATGCTATGAGTATGATTTTCTTCAGCAGGGACAAAGAAGCCAGCCAGAGTTGATCGGGAGATGGATGGTGGGCATTCCTGGAAGATAACCTGTTACAGGCTGCAAAATACTTGAGAATCAAGAAGTTGACCTTTACCAAGAATGACCCTAAACATACAGCCAAAGCTACAATGAAATGGTTTAGATCAGGCATCTCCTACTCCAGTCCCCCAGTTCCAACACACCTGTTGACTGGTTCAGATAAAGGCATATTCATGTGTTAGAATGGCCCAGTCAGACTAGCGCTAAATACAATTGAGAATCAGTTTTTTTTTTAAGATTTCTATTGGTAACAAAGGCAAACTATGTGTCATTTTCCTTCAATTTCACAATTATACAGTGCTTTGTGTCGAACTATTTCCTAAAATCCCAATGAATACAAATTAAACACGTTGTATTTTGTTTTACTGAGACTTAATGGGAATAGTTGAAATTATGTAAACATTTTTTAGGGCACTGTAATCATAAAGCAAACCTTTCTTTGTTTCCTAACATTTCTGCTTCTAACATTTCTTGAAGGTTCTGTCGTTTTTGGGGAGCCGATCACAGCGAGCCTGGCAACTGACGGGTCTCATTATTGGAGCAAGAATTGGGCCAAGGCGGCTGCTTATGTGACCTCCCCGCCATTGAGTCCTGACCCCACGACTCCAGATCATCTCCACACACTGCTGGCCTGGTAAGCAGTTCTATGCCTTTTAATGAACGAAGCTGTTCATTAAAAGCTGTTCATTGTTTTTCTGATTCCAATGTTTCAGGAAAGATGTTCCTACTCTGTAAACTAGTAATACATTGTAGGGCTGTTTTATATTGCTTTTTTCCTGTAACCTTTGCATGATAACAACTGAACATCATCTAGGTGACAGGAATTTCCAGTTATTGTCGCATATTCTTACATATACTATTGACAGCAAAATGAACATCAGTGAAAAAACTAAACAGATGGAGGAAAGGTGAAAATATATAAGTGAGAAGGTAAAGGGCAGGGAAGACCAAGGTGAGAAAGACTTGGTTATGAAAGTCATCTAATTTAGAAATAGGTTAAACTGAAGTAAACCACTGAATATGACGATAGTTAAGATGTAAAGTTAATATCCCACCATACGGAGGGGAAAAGTGCATGAGACCAAATCCACTTTTGCTGTCACCCTAGACATACACAGACCCACCAGCAACTTCCAGGTGCACACTTTTGTCTGGCCCCGATACCATAAATAGCACAAAGCCTAGAAGCTCTCATCAATTGTTGCCTTGGATACAAAGACCTCCCTCCTCCTCCTCTGTCTCCCCTTCTTCTTTCTTCCTCACTGCTGCTCTGCCCTTCATGTGTGTCTCCAGCTTCTAGAGGAGGTACCATGCTGTCACTCTGGTGTTAAATGAGTATATTCTTAGCTTCTTCCTTAGAAATGAAAGTACTTTCTGTCATTCCTCAGTGAGAATCATTATTGTAGTAATGATCACTCTCTTGGCATAGGGTTGATGATCAAACAATAAACTCTACAATTAAGGGTTAATTAACATGACTCTCATCAGAGATATGCTTTAAACTAAGCCTTTTCTCAGTTGGGTTTACTATCTTGTACAAAAGAAGAGGTTAAGTCAGTGTTTATATTCTAGTGCTTCTGATATAATATATACTTCTGCATTAACTAAAACTCTCTGTATTTTCCCTGCTGCTGTGTTGCACCATTCAGACTTGTTCAGTTGGCTGATTTTATGTTCCAAATCTCTTCCTGACATGGACTTTAAATTAAAGGCTCAATGAGGACACCTGGTGGCCAATTCAAAAAACAACTGCTTCCGTCTGTAATGAATCAGCATGCCTTTGAATATACAAACTTACAAAAGTATTTATACCGCTCAAAGTTTCTCACATGTTTCCCTATCACAACCACAAACTTCAATGTTATTTTATTGAAATGTAATGTCACACATTGGCACAAAGTAGTGCACAATTGTGAAATGTAAAGAAATGATACAAGGTTTTCTAAAACCTTACAGATTCAAATCTCAAAGAGGGGCATTTTTTTATTTTCAGCCCTCTTTACTCTGATACCTCTAAACAAAAGCAACCGCCTGTCCACCTGGAGGGAATTTAATCTCAGTATAAATCTGTAATGGCCCCAGAGATCATTAAAGAACAAACAGCATCATGAAAACCAAACAACCCAGCAGACAGGTCAGGGTAAAGTTGTGGATACGTTTAAAGCAGGTTTTAAGTTATAAGCTTATATCCCACACTTTAAAACACTCTCAGAGCCCTGTTCAGTTCATCATCAAAATTAAGAATAAACGTACAAACAAATTAAAACTTTGTCATATACACACATAACAGGCTCTGGTGACTCTGAAGGAGCTGCAGAGTCTTAACAGACCACTATTAGTGCACTTCACAAATCTGGCCTTAATGGAAGAGGCCCAAGAAAAAAGCAGTTGTAAAAAGAAAACCATAAGAAGTCCTGTTTGCAGCTTGCTAGAAGCCATGTAGGGAAGAAGGTGCTGTGGTCAGATGAGACCAGAATTGTACTCTTTGGCCTACATACACAACTCTTATACGTGGAGGAAATCTAACACTGCACCCTGAACATCCTATCCCTATGGTGAACCATGGTAATGGCAGCATTATGCTGTAGGGATATTTTTTCTTCAATAGGGACAGGGCAGCTTTCAGAGTTAATAGATGAATGGATAGAGCTAAATAAAGGCCAATCCTAAAAAAAATATCTTGTTGGAGGCTGGAAAAGATTGCTGACTGGGGCACAGATTTATCCTCCAGCAGGACAACAATAAACATACAGCCAGAGCTACAATGGTAAGGTTTAGTTTGAAGCATATTCATGTGTTAGAATAGCCCTGTCAAGACACTATCCATGCAATCTAACTGAGATTGAGCACTTTTTTCAAAATTAAATAGGCAAAACTATCACTCTGGAGCTGTGCAAACCAGATTGAGAAAAACAACAAAAACTGGCAGCTGTAATTTCAGAAAATGGTAGCCCTACACATTGTTTAACTACAATAGAATACAATAGAATAGAAAATACTTTATTGATCCCAAAGGGAAGTTGCTTATTCGTTGACAAGCTACTCCATCCAAGGTGTTAAATATTAAAAATACAAATATAACCGTAAGTGATAGAAATTTAACTGAAAATAAATTAAATAATAAGCATGTACATGGAAATATGTTAATCTGTAAATAAATCTAGAAATGAGTCCAGATAAAAATTAGATTTAAGTCACTCAGAGTTGGGCATTGTAAAGTCTGATGGCTACAGGCAGAAAGGATTTCCTGTGGCACTCTGTGGTGCATTTTGGTGTGATGAGTCTCTGGCTGAAGGTGTTCCTGTAGCCGTCAGCATGTCATGAAGTGGATGAGACTTGTTGTCGAAGATGACCTTCACCTTGGACAGGATCCTTCTCTCTGACACCACTGTCAGAGAGTCCAGCTTCACTCCAACGACTTCGCTGGCCTTGCGGTACAGTCTTATGGTGTCCTCCACCCTCAGCCTGCTGCCCCAGCATACCACAGCATACAGGATAGCACTGGCAACCACAGACTCATAGAACATTCTGAGCAAGGTCCGGCAGATGTTGAAGGATCTCAACCGCCTCAGAAAATAGAGGTGAATTTGGCCCTGCCTGTAGAGAGCATCGGTGTTCTTGACCCAGTCTAGTTTCTAATCAATGTGGAGTCCCAGATATTTATATTCCTCCACAATGTCCACACTGACCCCCTGGATGGAAACAGGGGTCACTGGCATCCTAGTCCTCCTTCTCAGATCCACCATCAGTTCCTTAGTTTTTGTCACATTGAGCTGCAGGTGGTTCAGCCCACACCATGTGACAAATTTGCCTACAGCAGCCCTGTACTCAACCTCATTGTCGTCTCTGATACAACCAACCACAGCTGAGTCATCTGAGAACTTCTGTAGATGACAGGACTCAGGGGAGTTGTAAACTGTTGTTTATAAACATGTATCATTTTCCCTTCACTTAACTATGTAGTAGTTTGGCTACAGCAAAATACCAATAAAAGACATTGAAAATTGTAACTGTACTGTGACAAAATGTGCAAATGTTCAATATTTTGGCAAGGTATAGCACATTTCTGATTTTACCAAGTGATCTCATTTTATGCAATCGTTCTGGAGTGAAGATTTTATCCTTTGTTAGAATATTGACTCAGTGTCCCTTTGATTCCCTATTATAGTGGGGACCTACAGTTGGTGGGCAGCGCTCACTGCGCATACAGCACTTCACAGAAGGCAATCGGCAAAGAAGACTTCACCCTGATCCCAGAGGGGACCAACGGAGTTGAGGAAAGAATGGGTTTTGTCTGGGACAAGGCTGTGGTGAGCAATGACAGTCTGTGTGTTTGTATTTTCTCTGTACCTGTAAGGTTTTTATTTTGTGTGTAACCATCTTTAAATTCCCTTCTTTTCCTACTAAGGCCATGGGAAAGATGGATGAGAACCAGTTTGTTGCAGTCACGTCAACCAATGCTGCTAAAGTCTTCAATCTGTACCCACGTAAGGGACGCATAGCTGCAGGCTCTGATGCTGATATCGTCATCTGGGACCCTGACAGCGTTAAAACCATCACTGCCAAAATGCAGCAATCTGTAAGAATAAAACTGAATACTACACACAGGGTTGAAAATGAATGGAAGTCAATGCATGGTCCTCACAACATATAGTAAGACAAGAGTGTGTGTGTGTGTGTGTGTGTGTGTGTGTGTGTGTGTGTGTTCCTAATCGAACAAAGTCAGATCAAGTAGTTTTGAGTAGAGTGTAGATTTTTTCAGGGCTTAAAAACATTCTTGTTCCCAGCACTGCTAATACTTTCGAACAGTTTTGAAAAAATTAAGAAAAAAAAATCTAAATAATCAAAGTAACTAGTAACTAGTAACTATTTGTACCTTTTTATTGTTTACAAAAGAGCAATAGAAACTTTTAAACTAGATGGATAGTAAGTTAACAGGGTATGTGATTGTAATAGATTCAGGAATGGAAGTTCATTTTGTTTCTATTTAGATTGGGAAGCAATATATATTTAATCAAAATTATATAAAAGCTTGAACCAAACAATACACTGCAAATGTAAAGCAAGGATGTTTTGTGAAAAATGCACTTTGGACAAGCTGCCTAAAAATATTTCATCAGAACCCCTTTAAATGGGAAAATCTGATTTGAACAAAGCAATACAATGCATTTTTTTTATGTATTCAGACTGTATACTGGATCTCACAAAGACTTCCTATCTTGATGCCAGCCTGAGGTTATAATCCCCCTTCACCCCTCAGCATTCCCTTTATTAGCCAAATTCCCATTTATACACCCTCCCACCTCATTGTTTTAATTGCTGCAGTATTCTGCTTTTGTGGCAACTGAAATGCTTGCTCTAAAGCAAAATGGAAGACCTCACATTGTCTGTCCTCCTTTATATTGTCTTTTTTTTGTTTCTCCAACACAGGCTGCGGAATACAACATCTTTGAGGGCGAGGAGTGCCGTGGTGGGCCAGCGCTGGTGTTGAGTCAAGGTCGGATAGTTTATGAAGGCGGCAAACTGCAGGCTCAGCAGGGCACTGGCCGGTTTCTACCACGCAAAAGCCCTTCCTGTTTTCCCCTACCACGGGGTCAAGTTAAAAAATCAGTAGATTAAAAGATTTCTAAAAAAAATTTAAAACACAACATTTGAAAATGTTGTGTTTAAAGGGGGGTCAAATTTGGAAATCAACACACGGGGGGCCCCTTGTATTTAACAAAATATAAGACGTCGTATGCTTCAAGAGAGCCTTTTTTTAATCTAATATATTTCAAAAATATTTACTGATGTCTTTTGTTAATAATGAAGACACAACAACTTTTGAAGACACAACTTTTTTTCTCTTCTGCTCTCTGTGGGGTCAGATGCTTTTTCCATCCCTTGACCCCCCCCAATTTTTTTTGCCCTGCTTACTTTTTTGCTATGTTTTTTTCTTAGAGCCTCTGTTCGTATATCCCATCCTCATTTTTCAATATGGATTTGGTCAGCTGGTCTCTCAACGCAAAATCGCCCTAAAAAATTTTCCGACGGAAGGCAGGGGAAAGGGGAACCCCCCTTTGTCCAGGGGAAAAGTTCTTCTCCGATACGCAATGGATTCCTGGCAGCAGTGGAAGATTGTGTGCCTGACAAAATGTCAGTTTTTCGAGGACGTGGAAAGATTTGTACAAATTTTCGATTTCTGATAACAGGATTTCTGCTTTTTTGGAGTTGCATTTTACGGTTTATCGAAAGATTTGTAAAAACTCGGCAGCTGTCCAAAGCTGCCTGGGATGTTTTTGAAGGGATCTTTAGAGCCTCAGCCTCAGACTGATATGTTAAAAAGCAAATCGCAACCTGGACGCGATCCTTGAACAGAATCGCAGGGGTGGTGGTTTTTTCCCGGACTCAAAGGTGATATGATTTTATTTTTTGGAGAAAGTGGTTTGCTCAGGATCTACTGAAAGTACCAGGAATTTGGGTATTTGGATTTGAAAGTGAGAATGCCAGTAAGACTTTGAAGGCAGGGGGAAAAATCACAGCCGCCTGAACCAAAACATTTATTGTTCGTCTAATGCAGGGGCCCGATACGGCCTTCACAGGCTTCTTATCAAAAAAATTTTCTCCTGGATGTTCTGTAAATACGACGCTTCTTGCCCCCAGCAACCCCCCTCCCTCTGTGAACTGAACTGTAAAGGTCGTTTGATAAAACTTCTTTTTTCAAGGACAAATGGCACCTTTCGTCAGTGTTGACAGGTCCTAATTCTTTGCACACATGATTATACTTAAATATTGGCACCCTCACGAGTCCACCATGCGCCTGCAAAATCTTTGCTTATGTGTGTTGCTTTCTCATGCTCCTTATTTTTTAAACCTAAAAGTGGATTTAATTTCTTCATTTCTCTCCTTTTCATGGGTTTTTAGATTTACCAGTGAAAGGAAAATAATACTAGTTTTCTTAAAAAATGTGGGAAAAAAAGCGTTTTTACACCAGTGATCAGCTTCCTTAGTTAGAACTCGTGATTGCTTAGTTAAATTTCAATGGTTGCAAATGACTGTTTATTATTGGACTACAACTGCATTATACCAGTGAAAACCCCAAGGATCATTCTCTTTTAGCACAAGATGCCTTTCCCCTACATAGAGGACTTAATGATACCCAATTACCTCTATAAAAAAGATTGGTTTAGAACCAGCTCTTACCAGTAAAACCCAAAAGGGTTATTAATGTTATCTGGATCATTGTAATGTTGGGGCCCGAGATTTTTAGATTTCTCAGAAGGATTCATAGATTTTTAGATTTCTGAGAAGGATTGTAGTATCATTTGATTTGTTTTTCTGTGTCTGTATCTGTGTTTATTTTCTTTGTGATTGTATTGTAATTGTATGTACAGCGCTTTGAGTGTCTCGTTATTGAAAAGCGCTATATAAATAAACTTACATTACCTTACCTTAACAATACACTGACACGGCTAACATCATCAAAGATCTGCTGAAATATAAAAACTTTATTGTCAAAACTGGCTAAAAAGTACAGAAAAACTCATGACTGAAATATTGTTATTTGTATTTCTTTGTACTGGATTCGGTTAGACTAGGTTAAAGCTTTCAGGCTGTTGAGCCAAATCATTATGGTTTTTAATGGTTGAAAAAAGGGTTGATTTTGCAGTGTTATAACCCTTAAACCTCCCCACATTTGTCTGGTTAGAACTTGAATGCATTTTATCAAGATTTTATGCCATAAACCAACAAAATGGAGACATGCATTTTTATTGAGCCCCGAATCAATGGTTTGTAGAAGCATCTTTTGCTGCAATTACAGCTGCAAGCCTTTTGAGATATGACTCTACCAGCTTTGCGCATCTACAGACGGACATTCTTGCCCCTTCTTCTTTGCAAAGTAACTCAAGCTTAATTTAGTTGGATGGAGAGCATCTGTGAACATCAATTTTCAAGTCTTACCACAGATTTTCAATTAGATTTAGTTCTGGAATTAGACTGGGCCATCCTAACACAAACTTTAAACTAAACCAATCCGATGTTGCTCTCGTTTTTGCAGCTTGCCGCATGCAGTCCTTGGTTTTCTCCCAGGATTTCTCTCTGCTTTGCTCTATCTGTGTGTGTTCAGGGTAATATAAAGTGTTAGGTAAAATAGATCAAATATGAGGATTTATTCGCTTACTATAGACTGAAAATGTCTTTGCCTTAACAATATTACATAAAATAAAACAGCAACGTGGGTAGTGCAATTCGAAATCGTACTTTCTTTGATTGTCTTACAACAACTAGAGCAGAATATTTGGTATATCATTAAAAAATGCCCTAAGGGAAATACAAAGAAGCACATATAACTGTAGTGTTTTGATGAATTGTAGAATATAGAGTAGGTGTTTTTGAACAATAGTTTTCTTTTTTAATCTTTCTGCAACAGGTGAAGAGCAAGCAGGGTGTCACTCGAGGGATATATGATGGCCCTGTGTACGATGTTGCTCCTACACCCAAATACATCACCCCTGCTCCGTCAGCCAAGACCTCACCTACCTCTCATCAACCACCCCCGATACGCAACCTTCACCAGTCCAACTTCAGCCTTTCAGGTTCAGTAAATGGCACCTTTTATATCTGATATGATTACAGTTAGTTACAGGTACAGTTCATTTTTCTTTTGAATTGAGGTTCTTTGAAGTTATAATCAATAATACTGGTTCCTTCACCTGCAGTACAATGATATCATCTAGCAGTGGATTTGCAAGTAAAGAAAAATCCTAATAATTAGATGGAGCCCCTAATTTAGTTGATTTTAACAATTAAAAACTATTTAAATTGAACATGTTGATATCTGTGAGATACATTTGTATATTAGAGGATTTTAACTATCTACACTTAGAGCTATTTTCTTAATGAGACAACAGAGATGATGGAGGGAATGGGTTTTGTCAGTCTGATTTTGTAAGTGTGTTGGGATGGTTTCTAAACAACTTAGTGACAACTTAGTGACTTGGGGACTTGCCATCCTCAATGCTGTTGCACTAATGACATTCTGAAGTTTATTGCACCAATGGCGGACTTGTGGATAGATGAGTCACAGTTGACCAGGCAGACTGACACAACCAACAGCCATAGTCAGTAGCACAGAGGCTGTTCAGTTTAATAGACGGGCAAAATTGCAGACGTTTAATATCCATTGATATCAGTGTATCCCATACGTTTTTATTTTAGTTTTAGGGAAAAATAGTTTAAACATTTTTTTTCACCAGGAATAAACATTCTGTCACTGTCAGACAAACACCTCAAACCCTGAAAAATGGAACCTTTTCAAGTTGTTCTAAAGGGAAATTCATACGGTTTGGTCAAAGTTATGAGCTATTTTTGATACCTTTCAATAGATATTTATCAATGAAATCACATACAGGGGTGGAAGGTAATTGAGACTAAGAACTAAAAACTAAATTGCTAAAAAATGGAGATATTATTTTGTGATCGACAGCGACAAATTGCAGTTTAAGCTTTTTTAGAGTGCTAAAATCCGATCTTTGAGGCTTTGTTTGTTTGTTCTTTTTGACAAACTCACTGTGATGACATGTGTCAACAACAGGTAAATAAACTATTACTGATAATAACTCCACAGACATTCACTTCCAGAAACCTGACTGACCTTCTGAGGTTCTGTTTGTAACTAATATTTCTTGAATTTGTCTGTTGCTCTTCAGGTGCTCAGATTGATGACAACATCCCTCGCAGGTCTGGCCACCGCATCGTAGCACCTCCTGGTGGTCGCTCCAACATCACCAGCCTTGGCTAAAGGCTTTGCTTTGGAGTTTCACCTTTTGAGTGTGCGTGGGTGTAAAAGTATGACTGCCACATAATAATACCTTTGTGTGTACTACATAATGAGCGTTTTTAAAGCTTTGCACTTAAATTAAGGACATTCATGCTACTAGTAAAACAAACAGTGTTATTTACAATCAGAACCATGTTAAACTAATTCAGAACAAACTTAACCCAAGTGTAGTCATGATGTTGTTTATGTTCTTCCTTTTGAGCACGACTTTCTCTTTATTCTTCCTCACTGTAAACTTCTAAATAAGCGAGTCTGCTCAGACATGGTGCTACTTTTCCACCACCTGGTGGACTGCAGAAGAAGTAACTTTTTTTTGTCTTTTTGTCCTTATCTAGTTTCAACACCTTTACATTATTATTTTCAGTTTAAGAGAAATAGATCTGTTTACATAGGCTATTGCATGGACAAATCTTTAAATGTTGCACTACTTGTTGTTAATTGTGGCAACACATTCCACATAAAACTGCACTAGAAGCACATTTGTATCCAACAGCACAAACATATTTTGACTGGCAAATGTAGATGCTTTAATAATGTAATTCACTGTGGACATATTCAGCTGCTTCCAGTGCCAGAACAACTGCAATAAATAGAAATTCCACCAAATACTTTATGCAAATGTGTTTATGTTTTACTAAAAAATGTGAAAGCTGTTGAGTTAAGCTTTAGACTGATGTACTAACATGACATCTACAGAAAAGAGGTTGTGATGTTTGTGAGTTTTCTGCCAATCATTGTTGCCAGAAATGGATCATTGTTGTAATAAAACCCTGAGCTCAGAGTTTCAGAAACCTTCCCTGCTCTTTTAATCAATCTTTTTAAACTGTTTATATTTATATTTGATTAATTCTAGGTGTTTTCTTCATTTTGCTACATTTAGTGTTTATGAACTGCTCCATTTTTCTTGATGTGTTGCGATGTGATCGTTAAAACCACCTATTAATAATAAAGACTCAACTGTTGTCAAAACCTATTGTGAAACGACTGTCATGGGCATTAAATACAGTCACGAAAATAAAAAAACTACTTTTGGAATCAAATATGGCATCCCAGAACAAAATGTTTAATGACCAATGATTTCTTTGATCAAAGAACATAGACTTTGCTGGTTTAAAACTGGATTAAACAACTTCATAGACTCCTGCATGTCCAGGTTGGCATGAGTATTACAACTGTAACAAAACATTGTTTAACATCATGGATGACTAATGGTGCTATAGCTGGTACATGATTTAAAGCTTACACTTAGGTGCCAAGGTAAAGAACTATTTCGTAGTTTTTTTTTTTAGCAGTCTGGACTGCATTTGATCCAAAGTTATTCAAAACACAGTGGGATTTTAAAAGATTTTAATCTGTTTTTAAAAACTGAAACCAGAGCATTTTCAATGCTCTATTTTGCACTTGGGCTACCTGTGATTGATACAGGCATGAAAGGCCACTATATAGAGTAGTCTAGTTCTGAATTCAAGTTTTGATAAGATTATTACAAAATCGCCCAGGGTCCAGGATTATGGAAAACTGACTTTCTGGATCTTACCTTCTCCTATGTAACAGAGCACTTGATAACATTTGGGTGTCTTCCACTGGAACAAGGTGCGTAGAATGCGAATGATAAGCAGCTTCTGAAAAAAGAGAAAACTGAAAAGCAAGACAGTTAGTTTTTTGTTAGTCAGCTTTTAAATGCACGTATGCAGTCAAACGTATGCAATCAAGCCTGTTTGTGTCACTTAATAGTGAGACTGAATCTGTTCTGTCATCGTTTTAACGACCAACTTGACCCACATGCAGCACCCAACACTCAGAGAACAGTGGAAACGGTTGGAAGTTTATTTCTAGCAACGGAAACAATCATAACAGGGCGAGCCTTCTGACGGGGACCAGAGGACTGCAGGGGAAGAAAAACAGGTCAGGTAAGTACCAGGCGTACGACAGCTAACTGTCTTTGATTCAGAAGGCTTACGGTGTGCAGGGAGGACTAGATCCGCCAGGGAGATGGCTGATGAGTCTGGAGATCCTGGAAGGCGTCTTCTGAGGATCCACCTGGAGCTTCCGTGGTCCGAGCGAAGTGGATCTTTGGAGGGTGGACAGGACGCGTGCATGTGAGGGAGGAGTACCGGAGAGGCGGACTGCCAGCTGGAGCTTGATCCGGGTTCTTCGGAGGTTTGAGAGCGATCAGTGACCAGACAGAGACGTTGACTGGACATGAACCTATTTCTATGCAAAAAGGAACAAAGTATGGAAATTAATTGTCAAAGTTAGACACACTGATAAATTCAGAAAGGTATGAAATGAAGACACAAGCGAGTCAAAGTTATCTTTGGCTGGTCAGGGAGAGACAGTCCATTGCTAGACAGTGACTTCCTTCCCTCAAAAGACTGCTCTCTGTACACAGCCTTTTATTGGAAAAAAAACACTCATGTTACAAAATGGTGGGGGTGACCACACACAGTTTCACAAATACAAGTTCTACTGATTAAAACTGGTTCTATCCAGATACTGATCCAGCACATACGTCCACGTCTGGCAGTTGCTTATCACACAAGGAAACGAAGATCGGCTGGGGTGCGAACAATCCTCTCCCAGAGCATTTTTGCACGCACACAAGTTCCTGTTCAGCAACTTTCCCACTCCCACAACAACTATTTCTCTGCATAGCAACCACCCAAATGCAACTCTAAGACAAGATTACAATTCTGTTAATAGTTCATAAAAGTACTTCAAAGATAAATTTGAAAAGTATTCTACCAAAGTTCACCAAACTAAATAAATGAAAATGTCTTTTAAGGATAAATCATAAGGATAAAGAACCTTCTTAAACTAAGCAATGATAATTTATGTACAAATCTTCCAACATTAATTAACAGCAAAGCTGTGCATTTAGTTCATTCTAAAATAAGATTCCCATCAATTAAATTAAAGCCTTTTAAACAAGCAACAAAGGATTCAAAATAAAATGAAAGTAGTAGCTTATGTATGAAATTTCCTACCAACAGTTAATTAATCTGTTTCTGATCCCGTATGCTTACTTGTTTGATTATCTTCACAGTGTACCCAGTCTGATCACTAAATCTGCTTCTAAACACATAGAGACTGTTCTAATATCAGTTCTTTAGCTTAGAAATATTGAAGCTTTTGTTCCAGAAATCCTATGAAGCGCTGCTTTTTGACGATCAACGGATCTACGCATCTTTCTTCTTATACTGTGCACTCTCACATAAATTAAAAATTAACTGAATATTTCAGAGCAACTGTGAATCATTGTTACTGGAAACATTAAAAACCCCTGCTGTACTATTGTTTGTCTCAAACTGTTTAAAACTGAGCTTGTTTGTAGGGTAGAGATAAGACCAAGGGGCGCATTCACACTGCTGGTCCGGTCCAGGGATCTGTAAAAGTGAGAAAATTCACACCTTCAAGTTGACCTGATTTGCCAAATTCCGACTTTGGTGTCCAAATGTAGTTGTGCACCTCTTCACTACTCCATGTTACCCCACATTTTCAAAACTCTTTCTTCTTCAGAATCGAGCTCTTATTATTCTTCACAGGCTGACTTTTGAATCACACAATTACCTCATCAGAACCTTCGTTGTACGTCTTACATATGATGGAATAAGAAGGTAAGATGGTAAAATGATACTGTATAATAATAGTGATGTCATTGGGTTGTGTTACAGTTATGACATTAGTTCACACTAAAGAACAAATTTGTTTACTTATGCTAACATAAGTCTTTTACCTGCTAAGTAAAGATAGTTATGTTCAACGTTTACACTTTTTACCAGAACTGATAAAGCCAACACACAGGAAGTATTTAATATAGTATATATATATATATATATATATATATATATATATATATATATATATATATATATACAGTACAAACCAAAGTTTGGACACACCTTCTCATTCAAAGAGTTGTCTTTATTTTCATGACTATGAATATGTAGCTTCACACTGAAGGTATCAAAACTATGAATTAACACATGTGGGAATTATATCGGGAAAAAAAAATTGTGAAAAAAACTGAAAAAATGTCTTACATTCTAGGTTTTCCATGTAGCCCCCTTTTTTTTGATTACTGCTACGCACACTCTTGGCAGTCTGTTGATGAGCTTCAAGAGGTAGTCACCCTGAAATGGGTTTTCCTTCACAGGTGTGCCCTGTCAGGTTAAAAACAAGTGGGTTTTCAAGCCCTTTGAAAAATGGGGTTGGGACCATCAGTTTGTTGTGCAGGAGGTGTACAGTACACAGCTGATAGTCCTACTGAATAGACCTGTTAAAATTTGTATTATGGCAAAAAAAAAAGCAGCAAAGTAAAAAAAAAAGAGTGGCCATCATTACTTTAAGAAATGAAGGTCATAAAACCCCAAACAATTGGGAAAAAATTGAAATGTCCCCAAAGTGCAGTCGCAAAAAACCATCAAGCGCTACAAAAGAAATGGCTCACATGAGGACCGCCCCAGGAAAGGAAGACCAAGTTCACCTCTGCTGGGGGAAAAAGTTTCATCCGAGTCACCAGCTTCAGAAATCGCAGGTTAACAGCAGCTCAGATTAGAGAACAGGTCAATGCCACACAGAGTTCTAGCAGCAGACACATCTCTAGAACAACTGTTAAGAGGAGACTGTGTGAATCAGGCCTTCATGGAAAAATAGCTGCTAGGAAAACCCCTGCTGAGGGGCGGCAACAAGCAGAAGAGACTTGTTTGGGCTAAAGAAAAACAAGGAATGGACATTAGACCAGTGGAAATCTGTGCTTTGGTCTGATGAGTCCAGTTTTGAGATCTTTGGTTCCAACCACCGTGTCTTTTGTGCGGCGCAGAAGAGGGGAACGGATGGACTCTACATGCCTGGCTCCCACCGTGAAGCATGGAGGAGGAGGGTGATTGGGGGGTGGGGGTGACACTGTTGGGGGGTTATTCAAAAATTAACATACTACCCCTTTTAACGCATCTTCCCCCCTTTT